>CM076572.1:603237213-603666200 GCA_034641835.2 Pinus albicaulis
TGTTTGATTTATGCAGTGACTCTGCATCACAAATGGTTGTTGCAAGTCTGGTAAGGTGAGCACTGGGGCAGAACAGAGGCGATTTTTCAATTCTTTGAACGCCTTCTGTTGAGGTTCCGACCAAAAGAATTTTGCTTTCGCTCCTCCTTTGGTGACTTGACTCAAGGGCCAAGTGATATGAGAGAATCCCAACACGAATCTACGGTAGAAATTAGCAAGACCCAGAAAGCTGCGAAGCTCTGTTATAGTAGTCGGGGCTGGCCAATCCGGAATGACTTGGATCTTCGCTGGATCCACATGCACCCCCCTTTCATCAATAATATATCCTAGATATTGAACCTGGGTCATGCCAAACGTGCACTTCTCCAAATTGGCACACAACTTGTGTTGCCGCAGTGTTTGGAGGACTTGTCGGATGTGATGAAGGTGCTCTTCCCAAGTCTTGCTGAAGATCAGAATGTCATCCAAGTACAACACTACAAATGAGTTGGTGAATGGCCGCAAGATGTCGTCCATCATCCTCATGAAGGTTGCGGGAGCATTCGTCAACCCGAAAGGCATGACCAGCCATTTGAAAAGGCCTTCCTTGGCTTTGAAGGCAGTCTTCCACACATCGGAGGGTTCAATCGGTACTTGGTGATACCCCGACTTCAAGTCAATCTTGCTGAAATATTTTTCCAGGCTTTGAGCTGGTCCAAGGTCATCAATCCATGGACGGTACCCATTCAGATAAGATCTTGTTCTGCAACCATATTCAATATAGAGTTCCAAGTCCCATCCTTCTTCCTCTGCACTCAAACACGCATCGCGTCTGGTCAGGCAATGAACGGGCTGATGTGACCTTTTTGTAGTAGCTTTAACCACTCCCTTATATCATCATTCTCAGAACATAGCACCTATTGATAGGTCCACTGGGTAAAGCACTGGGTCGTCATCGTGGTGCCCGACTTGACAATGTAGCACCCCTATGGGTGAGGTGAAGATGTCCCCACTCCTCCACACAACCTGTCCATTTGTTTTTTTAGTGCAAAGGAGCCATGTCCGAGGTTTGTCCACAATCTTCTTCCTGACCTGGTGCAGACCATCGTAGTGCCACAATATCGGGGTTTTGGAAATGAGCTACTATATTGTTTTGCACAACCAAAGAGATAGTGGGAGGCGGTGGTACCTCTGGTATCCTGTACAATTTATTTCCCAAAGTAATAATAACAGTGCGAGGCTAGGACTCATACACAAAATGTCGCTTCCACAAGTATGGTTGGCCTAATAATACATCAGAAACATCAATAGGAGCAACATCACACAATACCTCATCTGTGAAGGGCTTGATGCTATAGGAAAGGCGACACTGTTGGCTGACGCGGAGATCCCGTCCTTGGTGAAGACACCCAATGGTGTATGGTTGTGGGTGCGCTGTAGTCAGCAAGCCCAACTGCTTGAAAAAATATACTGAAATGAGGTTCTTTTGGCTCCCATTGTCAAAAATGAACCGTAGCGGGGAAACCTTTACTCACATATGGGAGTGGAAGAGATGCTCTACCTCCTCTAGATCTTCCGGTTCCTCCTTCTGGATCTTCGTAGTGGCAATGATGGCGTTGGGATTTTCATCAATAACCATTTCCTTGTCATTCCTGTCGTTCCCGATTCAAGTCACATGCATCCGATTTATAAGTCTTCATCTTCGCCACTAACGATCATGCATTTGGATAATTTATTTAAAGGTGAGGGAGCCTGCAGTGGAACTCAATTATCTTCCCATGTCCTCTTTTATTTCATGTGTTGTTCTTGCTCAGGCTGGGCAGCAGTTGTATTGGGCCGAATCTCTCGAGAGTGATGTGATGTGCCTGCTGCACTCAACTGGGGAGCAGTCGAGGTTCTGAGGGCCTATTTATTGAGAAACAAAGTGGATAACTCAAATGTCCAAAAACCTAACCCTAGGAGATGAAGCACCAAAAATATGGGCCCCGCTTGGGTAAATTGGTGTTTCAACTTCCCAGGGACGTAACTTTGGCATACTATCTCCGTTTGACGCACATGATACACTTCCCTGTTAGAAATATCATTCAAGGACTAGCAACTATCATTTAAATATCATCTTAAAATGGAATCATATTCAACCGACAAACGATGCCTAAAAATGTCGTTTAGGCCTCAATGGCTTCAAGCCCGTAAGTGGTGACCCGAAAACTTACAAGAGTAAGTTAAAATTCAACCGAAAATGAAAGAGAAAATGGTGGGGCCCCAAGTGGAATAGGTGGGTGGCCACCAATATCCACCTGGATCACAATCTTCACAAACGAGCCATCCAGGTTCCATCCAGATGATGTTTGTGTTTTTCTCATGCGGAAGATGTCCAACATCTCTTCCTCGAATGCCCTGTTATCGGGGATTTATGGCGCTCGGCTACACAAGCACTGGGATGCTCACTCACCTGGCACGACACATCTATATCAGTGGCCTGGACAACGTGGTGGCATGCTGCTACTTGTGCCAAACTTCAGAACTTACCATTGTTGATTACCTGGGGAATCTGGACCAGTCATAATCATTTCACCTTCGATGGGGTGCATGTGATCTGGGACCACATTTGTACTACCATAATTTCTACTTATACACTCATTCCTGATGTTGATCACCCCACCCACCGAAATGAAATCATCCCTAAAGTTATTGACCACACTTACCCATGGGCATATTTTGACGGAGCATCAAACAATCATGGGTGTGGGGGCGGGGGGGGGGTGCAGTTTTACATTTATCTACCACTCATTTATTTCATCTTAAGATGGGGTTGGGTCCAGGGACTAATAATTTTGCTGAACTCCTTAGCCTTCGGCTTCTTCTACTATTTGCCCGAGAACAAGGATGCAACAGATTACAGATATTTGGGGACTCACAAATTGTCATTAATTGGTTAAATTCACAAGCACGGTGTCATTCACACACACTTGTTACATTATTGAGGGAGGTGCATCTACTGAAATCATTTTTTGACATTATCACTGTCACTCACATTTACACGCAGAGGAACTAAGTGGCAGACAAGCTTTCCAAAGAAGCATCGAAGTTATAATGGGACCGGTGTTTTATTATGGAGCATGATGGGGTGCATGTGTTCCAATTTTATCATCGACCTTTCATTGATGACATACAGGATATGGGAGTAGTCTCTCCATGACTGCAATTTTGTTTTCATCATCATTTTTGGCGATCTATATTTTGTCATGCTGATTAGTTTGTTTAGTCAATTTAGTGTCCTAAATTGATAGCATAAATTCTTGACCAGGGCTAGTAAACTGATAAAGTGTAATGCACTATATGTGCCTAAGTATCCCTTTTTCTTACTTCGTTGTTTTTAGTGTTTTATTGATGTTTTGGGGTTTTTATGTTTGATTCTTAATATGCTATTCTATGCTAAAAAGATGAAGTTAAATCTATGTCAAGAGGGAGAAAAGGAAACGTTAATAAATGAATTAAAATAGATTTTATTTGCAAGTTTTGTTCCTAACTATAAAATGATGAAAACAGAGAGTCCTAATCCATGGATATTACAGCTTCTAATTGAACATTCATGAAATGAAAAGTAACTCAAAACACTACAACTTAATCGGATTCATTTAGTTAGAGATTTGTTGGAAGAGCTTGTGAAAAATATTAATTCTAATGCAATGAGGATCCCCTAAAACATAACAGGAAATGCTGAAACAAATAGTAACTTATAACATTACAGTGAAATCTCATTCATTTGATAGAGGTTTATTGGAAGAGCTTGAGAAAAAGATTACTATAATGTAGTAAGGATCTCCTATGAAATGTTGAAACAACTTATAACATTACAACTAAATCTCATTCATGAGTTAGACGTTTATTGGAAGAACTTTTGAAAGAGATTAATCATAAATCATAATGTGATAAGGATCTTCTATGAAGCAAAACAATCAATAACTCACAATATTACAACTAAGTCTCATTCGTGAATTAGAGGTTTATTGGAAAAGCTTTTGAAAGAGAATAACTGTAGTATAATGAGGATCTTCTTTTTTAACTAAATAACAGAAAATGAAATGCTAATAACTCAGAATATTACAATTGAATCCCATTCATTTAATAGAGATGTATTGGAAGAGCTTGAGAAAGAGACTAACTGCAATATCATGAGGATCCTTTATCTAAGAAAATGACATGAAACATAATGCTAAAAGCTATGATTTCAGAAAGCAGTCTAAGTAAGGAAATATGACAAAACAGAATTGAAAATGACTTATCTAGAAAACATGTAAAATCTCCTCGAATAGCAGGGGCCCTCTGCTATCAATTCGGCATTAATCCTTTAACTCCTCAAGATTGTATTTAGAATAGCATCAAGACTAAAACTCCTTTTTATTAACACAAGACTTGAAAACAAAGTATCACCATAATGATAAAATATGTATCAGCTATCCTTCTCGGTATTACAGAGCTTAAATAATATGCAAATTCTTAACTAACATTGAAAAAAAATAGGTACAGGTGTATAGTTGAAGTTAAAATCAAATTAAAACTCTTTTGGGACTCGTGATTTGCTGTAAAGCAAATCAAGAGTCCTAATTCCTGTAGAAAACAGCTTCTTTGACCTTTGCTTTGACCACATGCTTAGACACCTCCAGCTATCGATTCAGTCCTCATGGATGGGAATGAATGATGTAGGGAAGATTTGGAATCCACCCATGTGTGCCTTTTCTCCAGATGACACCTGTAACATACTTAAACACCAAAATAGCTACGGAACACTTGACTGGATACAGAATGACTATAGTCTGTAGCTAAATTGTTCAAAAATCATTAAGACAGCAAAAATCACAAAAGTACAATAAATTAATCATTGTATGCAACCTTTAAGCAATCTTAATCATTCTCATTGATTTTTAGGTTTATGAAATGATAAAGGAATGATGAAATGAAGTGAAGTTTGGAAAAAGAGAAGACAATTTTAGAGCTCAACATACCCCCACTGCAAAACTCTTGCATGTCCTCATGCAATTTCATCAAAACTTTATTCCATGTGCTCTAAAACTTCTGCAAGAACATCCAGCCTCCTTTTTCTGCTTCTTTTGGTAGTCAATACCATTCTAGGTTTCCTCATGAATAATTTGAACCCAATATCAATGAGTGCCCTGTTCAGTTTCTTATTTCTCTTCTTTAGCTTCTTGTTTGCTTTATACAATGTTTTCAATTGCTGAGAGAGAGTGTTGTTCATGCCATTCTTCAATTTGACCTGCTCTCTTAAGATTTCATTTTTATTCTTGATATGTTTATTCAGTATCTCCATTTCATAACTGTCTCTTCTCAAAATTTCTATTGGAGCTTCTTGTGGACTGAGAGATCTTTCTTGATTTTCTGAGGCCCTTTTTTCTAGTGATTCCACATAGTCATAAATCTATTGTTGGGCTGGATCTATATCTAGGGTTCCTCTGTTAGGGTCTTCTTCATACTGGTGTAAAGGAGATCTATCAACTGGTGTTTGGATTGGAGTTTTTTCCTCTTCAATGTTTATTACTCTTGTTTCCTTAATCCATGTCTTTTTCACCATGCCTTTAAGCCTAGAGCTTCTCCTTAACTTAGTCGGATTTTCATTTTTCTCCTCAGCACATTCACTTGTTAATTTCTCTTTTCTTTTAACCCTAATTTTTCTCCTGATCTTTGTCAATTTTTCAGAGATTACTTCTTCACTATCTTCCGATGTTGATGTATCAGGTTTGATTTCAACAGATTTATCAAATTTTCCCCTCCTACTTCTTCTTACAGTTTCTTCTCTAGATAGTGTTTCCTCTGGTTCTTCAAAATGGTTTCTTAGAAGAAATTCTTCCCAGCTATCTCCTACTTTCTTCAAATGGAACTCAATCGGTATTTTAATTAGGCCATGATGGTGCGGAGTAGTTTCTAGGAATTAGAGTCTTTTCTGAACATTAGAGGCCATCATTTTCAAACTATTAAGCAGGAAGAAAGGTAGATTTATTTCATCATCTACGAAATTCATCATCACTCTGATATGATAGACATACAAGGTGCCAAATCTACCCTCACATGTTATGAATTTTTTTAAAATTAACAACATATTCCTCCATTTACTTTTCAGAGATGTACTAGGAATACCCTTTCTAAACACTGAAATTTCCATACCTGGGTTCTTTAGCATTTGTTTCCAAGTTTCATTATGGAACTCCTTGTTTTTAAACTAGCATTCTCCCTGTCTTGGAAATTCTATGGCTTTAGCTATGAATGACTCTGTGATGGTGAACTTAATATCCCCAATTTCTACCTCTGATCCATCGAATGACCTAGCAAATGATTTCGCGATTTCTTTGTGGAATCCATTGAACTTCTCCACAAAGTTCAGCCACCCAACCTGATGTAATAGCCCCTTAGCCTGAGGGTATCCTTCTAAATATTTGATCCCAATTGGCTCTGTTCTCACAATTAGCCCCATTTCTCCTTGGTACCTTGGCTTAGGTCTACTGCTCTATCTCTGATCCTATGCCTGAAGAAAGAGTAGCTGTGGAAGGTTGTTTTGCCCTTAAAATGACTTTCCTGCTTCTCGTATGAACTCACAACAATAAGGAGAGTGGATACGATGAATGAACAAGTAATGGTAACTCATGGAATGATCGGTTAAGTGTTTGATATGGAATGAAATACCATGAAGAGATTTTATGATGATTTTAAAAATCATCAATAAATGATACGATCTAAGGGATCGTGACCACAATAGGTCACATCTAAGCTGTAGAAATTAATAATAATAATCTTATTCACCAGATTACCCTACCATATACCATTTGAGCTTCATACATAACACATAGATCTCTTCTACGCATTAATCATCACATGCGGAAATAAAATGCGTATTGAAACATTCACATGCGCACATAGAAATTCAACACATTAACACAGTATGTATGGGGAAAGCTTATAGCTGAAAACCCCGCAGCTATTGTGTATATTATAATGGAGAAATCATGTAACAAACTCAGTACAATACTCCTCACAAGTACTCAGTACTATCTCATGAAGTTACACACAAACTAGCTCATTTTTGAACAGGTTACTGGTTCAAAAACTCCTCCATCAAGTATCGCCAGTTTAACCAAGATGAAGAGAATGGGTGGAATGAATTCGAATTCCCTATTTTAGAGCGTTAACTCATTGAAATCTCCTCCAATGATTGTGCAAATCTCATGCACACTATAGTCTAATCATAGAGACTCACCCTTTCACCCACCTCTAACACTCGGTCTCCACCGAACCATCCATGCATCAGCTTTAACCATGTAGCTCTTTTAGTTGATTTATGGAGTTAATAATTAGTGAACACTAATACTAATTCACACTACTCATCTCTGGTGTATTATTCGCCTAAACTAAATACAACTATTTCAACTAAGTTAAACTGCAACACAATTCCACCAACTGCCTCATCAACTCCACCAAATCCCCTACACATGAGTTCTAACCGAAGTCAACCACAAATAGCTCAACTAACTCCTTAGGAAACGCATTTTTCACACGCATGTGCCACATCTCAGAGTTCCTGAATGAAGTGCTCCAAGAGGATAAGATAATGTTTATAGTCCAAATATTATTAAGGGCTAATAATATTTGACTGTTCTATTTTTAGCCCAGCAGTCTAAAAATAGAAACCGCCCAATGTCTAAAAATAGAGGTCCATCTATTTTTACCAACTCGACCAATCATCCATAAATAGCATCTTGCAACTCATAGACCATGATCCATATGTCTAAAAATAGACATAGTCTAAAAATAGACTTTGCGACAAAAATCACCTGTGTGGGCCCCACCTAGTTTAGGTGATCACTTTCCAACTAGGATTAGGAAATATGTTTCAGGATGCCTCCTTCACTGTTTCTTGTTGCCATTTTCATGTTTTCTGACTATTTGATTATTTAATTAATGATGAACCGTTATGGAGTGGATGATAAGGGATATGGTTCAAGTGTTTTTATGATAGGCAAGGATCAATTCGAATGATAGATTAGCTTTAGGAAACATATGATTTAACCATATTATATCTTTCATGTTTTGCTATCAAAATAATTTCACACAGTTTACCTCAACCCTTTTGATTTTGCTGCTTGTTGTATTTGTCCTTCATTTTGTAAAATGTTGATCTTCTAAGCTCCATAATCTCCTTTGACTATCATCCTTTGTGTATTGAAGTAGGCTTGCAGGGTCAAATTGGCTGCAGAATAGGATTGGCTATAGAACAGACAGCTGCAGAATGTACTTGCTAAAATTATGAAATATGGATATGGAATGAAATGGATCATGAGTATGGAATGGAATGAGATGGATTATGAGTGTGAAATGGAATGGAATATGAATGTAGTGAAACATGATATAAAATGAAATATGAATGAAATGAAGTATGGAGTAAAAATGAATCTGCAATTTGTGATTTTATGATATTTATTTGCAGAACATGAACAATTTGAAAGTATTAAATGTCAGAAGAATTCTGATTTTCACCCTACACTTTCTATATAAACATGCCAATCAATGATTGGTTTTCATATTTATAAAAAAAAATTTCTCCTTTTTTCTCTTTTTTCTTTATTTTTTTAATTCAGATTATTGAAGAAAAATACAACTAAGTTAGTGAAGAAGAAGAGTTATTCTTCACTAACTTCATATCAATGTTATATTGGAATTTCTTGACAAATTCTTCTCTTGAAAGTGGCTTATGATACAATTTCAGTCTGTTTCCATTTACAAGAAATGCTACCTTTCCTTCATCTATTGTCTTGATTTTTATTGCTCCATTTTCAAAGATTTTCACAATTTCATATGGCCCAAGCCAATGAGTTTGAAATTTACCTTGAAAATTATTGAAATTTGAATCAAACAAGAGTGCCCAGTCACCTTCTTTAAATTTATTTTCTTTGATATACTTGTCATGCCATCTAGTCCTTTGCTGCATGTTGGACTATGCTTGTTCTCTGGACTGCATCTTGTCTGATCTCATCCAATTCATTAATCTGCTCCAGTATGTGCTTCCGTGCTTCTGTCAAATCAAGTCCTAACTGGACTGCCATTTTGAAAGTTTGGATTTGAAACTCTATGGGAAATAGGACTTGTTTTCCATAAACAAGTTCATAAGGGGTGTGTCCTGTTGTGTTTCTCCATGTAGTTCTGTAGGCCCATAAGGCTTCAGGAAGCCTTTCCGCCCAATCTCTTCTATGTAAATGAACAGTCTTAGTCAGGATCCCTTCAATCACCTTATTGGTAGATTCTACTTGTCATTTTCTTGTGGATGGTAGGGAGTGGATTTCCTGTGTCTGATTTTGTACTTCTCTACCATTTTCTCCACCATTGTTTATGTGAATTGAGCTCCTTGATCCATAACAATTTCTCTTGGGACACCAAAACGAGTAAAATATCCTCAAAAAGAAAATTAACTACAGATGTTTCAGTAGCATAAAGTAATGGCTTGGCCTCTACCCATTTGGTAACATAATCAGTGAAAACTAATATATATTTCTTTTTTCTTGATGGAGGACTAATAGGTCCTAGAAAATCTAAATCCCATTTCTCAAAAGGTTCAATATGTGCCTGAGGCTGCAATGGCATTTCACCTGAAGGGGAAGGTTTCCCTACCCTTTGGCAACTATCACACCTTTTGACATACTCTTTAGCATCTTTAAAAAGGGATGGCCAATAATATCCCGAATGAAGGATCTTATAAGCTGTCCTTTTATCAGCAAAGTGTCCACCACAGGGTTCATCATGACATGCTTTGAGGATCTCAGGCATCTCATCTTCTCGAACACATCTCCTAATGATAAAGTCTGGACCTGTTTTGTATAACTCGTTATCAATCCATGAATATTTTGTACTATCAAAAATGATTTTTCTTTTGTCTCTTGCATTCATAATTGAAGGAAATTTCCCTGAAACTAGATAATTGGCAATATAAAAAAACTAGGGGGTTCGAGTGGTAATTACAAAGAGATATTCATCAGGGAATTTATCTTCAACTGGATTATTGTCTTGAATGTTTTGTAGTCTAGATAGGAAATCAGCTACTGTATTTTGTTTTCCAGGCCTATCTAGAATGGTGATGTTAAATTCTTGTAAAAGCAATAACCATCTTGTGACTCTGCCATTAGTAATTGATTTGTTCATTAAATACCTAATTGTAGAGTGATCTGTGTGGACAAAGGTTTCATAGCCTGTTATATAGTGTCTGAATTTATTTATGGCATGAAAAATAGCTAAGAACTCTTTTTTAGTTATAGTATAATTCAACTCTGCAGGAGTCAAATTTTTACTTTTATAATAGATGGCATAAGGAATCAGGTCTTTTTGTCTCAATAAAACTCCTAAAGCTGTATCTGAGGCATCTGTTGAGATGTGAAAGGGTAATTTCCAGTTAGGTCCCCTTAAAATAGGTTCTTCAGAGTTTTTTGTTTTCAGGGTTTCAAAGGCTAACTGGTAGTCAAGGTTCCAATTGAATTCACAGTGTTTGGTAAGTAGTTTGAAAAGTGGAGATGCATTTTGGTGAAGTTTTCTATAAATCTTCTGTAATATCCTGTAAATCCTATAAAACTCCTAACATCTTTCTAACAACTTAGAACTGATAGTCTAGAGATGACTTCAACCTTTGACTCATCAACTCTAATCCCATCTCCTGAAATATGATGTCCTAAGACAATACCTTCAGTGAACATCATGAAACTTTTTTCATGACTTAAGGAAAGGTTTGCCTCTTTACATCTTTTTAGAACTTTTTCCAAGTTTGCTAAGGCTTCTTCAAATGTGTTTCCATAGACTGTGAAGTCATCCATGTATACTTCTACACAGTCATGTATTAGATCTGAAAAGATTCCCAATACTGCCCTTTGGAATGTTGCAGGTGCATTGCACAATCCAAAAGGCAATACTCGGTAGGCATAGGTACCCCAAGGACAAGTAAATGTGGTTTTATCTGAATCCTCAAGTGCAACTTGAATTTGATTGTAACCAATGAAACCATCCAAAAATGAAAAGTATTTTTTTCCTGCTAATGTATCTAACACCTGATCTATGAAGGGTAAAGGAAAATGATCTTTAAGAGCAGCTTTGTTTAATTCTCGGTAGTCAATGCATACCCTCCATTTACCATTTTTCTTGGGTACAATCACCAAAGGAGAAACCCACTGACTATCTGAAATGGGATAAATAAAGTTGACATTTAACAATTTCTGCAACTCTTCTTTAACAATCTCCCTAAGGTTTGGATTCATCCTTCTCTGAGGCTGTCTGATTGGTTTAAAATTTTTCTCTATATAGATATGATGAGTGCAAGTCTTAGGGTTGATCCCTTTCATATCAGTGTACTCCCATGCATATGCAGAAGAATGTCTCTATAATATTTTGACTAGCTTTTCTTGTTGAAATTTTTCTAGGTTTTTGTTTATGTTTAAGGTTTTTCCTGGAAATATCTCAATTGTAGAGCTGCCAAATTCTTCCATGGAGTAAAGAGACATTTTTCTTGATGACAAAAAATCAATATTGGATTCTTCTTGGAATTGTTCATGTTTGTATTCTGAAGAAGATTCATGATTTTCTAAGGCATTAAGAACCTGAATATCTTCACTAATTTCTAAAATAGTGAAGAGAGGTTGTATATCTTCTTCATCATCAATCCATTGAGTATCATCTAATTCTGTGATTGTTCTTGCTGGAGGATACAAGGTGAATTTTTTAGTTGAACTACCATCCGAGATGTACATATCAATTGGATTGTTGGGTATGTGTTAGGGTCTTCCGCGTCCATGGTTTTGCACATGGTATTGGGGTACGATGGTTTTCGGCCCCTTTTATTTTTGTAGATCCGGTCAAGGGAACTACGATTATGTTCTAATCCAAGGTTTATGGATTGGGGTTTATGTATGCTTCGGCATGTATATATGTGTGTGTTGTAACACTAAAAGGAATATAATGAAAAATCAAGCTGGTCGTCCCGATTTGGGATCCAGGGGAAAATCTCTGTGTTTATCTGTTTTATGTTTTATGCTCTCGCTATTGTTTATTTTCTGTTATAAGATTCGTGTGTAGATAATTTATGTTCAGGGTTAAAACCTACATTTGGAATCAGAGCTGTTTCGGCTTCAAGGGGACGCCTTTGCTGCTAAGGGTTTTTTGCTCGGGCCTGAGGTAGACCCTGTTCAGTGGGAGATATGCGGGATCGATTCTTGCGGTGAAAGAAGATGGCGAGCGGCGGAAAGATAGAGATCGAGAAATTTAATGGTCAGAGTTTTGAGTTGTGGAAGCTCAAGATGGAGGATCTCCTCGTGGATAAAGATCAGTGGATCGCAGTAGATCCAGGTACTAAACCAACAGTAAATGTCGTTACAATTTTGCCTATTATCGGATCGCAAGGCTAAGAGTAAAATACATTGTGTGTCTCAGATTCAAGATTGTTGAATGTATCTGGGGAAGCTACGGCGAAGACCTTGTGGGAAAATCTAGGGACTTTGTACCAATCTAAGTCTCTGGTGAATAAGTTGTTCCTAGGGAAAAAGCTGTATAACCTGAGGATGAAGGATGGAGACTCGGTGACAGAGCATCTAAATGCCTTCAATACTGTGGTAAGTCAGCTGTCATCTGTTGATATTAAAATCTCAGATGAAGATAAGTGCATCACTTTGTTGTGTTCTCTACCAGACTCGTGGGACAGTCTGGTTATTGCAATAGGTAGCAATACAACTACCTTGAATTTTGATGACATTGTCTCACCCTTGCTGTCGGAGGAAATGAGACGGAGAAATATGGAGGGTCAGAATGGAGATGCCTTATCTGTACGAGGAAGGTCCCAGAACAGAAACAAGAATAAGTTTTCGAGTGGGAGATCTAAATCTAGAGGGAGATCTAAATCTCCTGGAAAGTTTGTAAAGGTGTGCTGGAAATGCGGAAAGGAAGGGCACTACAAAAAGGAATGCAGATCTAAAGCTCCCGAGAAAGGAAAGGGATCTGATGAAGGTCCTTCTGCAGAGGCAAAAACCACCTCGGATGAAGGTGGGGATGTGTATTTGGCTTCTTCTTCAAATACACATGTAGATTATGAGTCATGGTTGATTGACTCAGGTGCATCCTTTCACTTCACTCCCCATAGGGAGTGGTTCTGCGAATATGAGAAATATGATGGTGGTGATGTCTTCCTAGGGGATGATAGGAGGGCCAGAATCATCGGACGTGGAAAGGTCAAGCTGAAGCTGCAAGGTGGAAGGATTAGAACACTTTCTGGTGTTCTGCATATTCCTGCATTGGCCAGAAATCTGATTTCTGTAAGCAAGATGGATGATGCAGGTGTAAAAACAGTGTTCGAGAAAGATGTCTGCAAGATGGTTCGGGGAGCACTGGTATTAATGCGGGGAGTTCGGACTGGAACTCTGTACAAGCTACAAGGTAGCACTGTTATTGATGGGTGTAACAGTTCTATGGTTCCTGAAAGTGGAGCGGAAAGCCTAGATGTCTCTGGAGAAAAGACCATGCTATGGCATCAAAGGCTTGGACATATTGGAGAGAAGGGCCTTCGGATACTGCATAGAAATGGTATGGTAGAAGGTATGTCTAATTTCTCTCTGGATTTCGATTTCTGTGAACATTGTGTATATGGGAAGTAGAATTGGGTGAGTTTTCCTTCTGGTGCTAAGAGGGCGAACAAGATATTAGAACTTGTGCATAGTGATGTGTTTGGACCTGTGTCAGTTCCATCACTGGGAAAGTCTGTGTACTATGTTTCATTCATAGATGACTTCTCAAGGAATACATGAATATATTTCTTGAGGAAGAAATTTGAAGTCTTTGACAAATTTAAAGAATTTAAGGCTCTGGTGGAAAACCAGACAGAGAAGAAGATAAAGGCGTTGAGGACAGATAATGGTGGGGAGTTCTGCAAGAAGGAATTTGAAGAGTTCTGTAAGAAGTGTGGTATAGCACGGCAGAAGACTACTCCATACACACCTCAGCAAAATGGAGTTGCATAAAGAATGAATAGAACACTGATGGAAAAGGCAAGAAGCATGCTCAGTGGTACCGGGTTAGGACAAGAATTCTAGGCAGAGGCAGTGGAGACTGCATGTTACTTAGTTAACAGATCACCTTCATCAGCGTTGGAGGATAAGACCCCACATGAGGTATGGATTGGTAAGAAACCCTCTCTTTCACATCTAAGGGTATTTGGATGTGATGCATATGTACATGTTCCAAAGGAGAAAAGGACTAAGTTGGATAATAAATCTGAAAGGTGCATCTTTATTGGGTATAAGGATGGTTTAAAGGGTTACAAGCTTTGGAACCCAGAAACAAGGAAGGTTGTGTACAGCCGAGATGTGGTGTTTAGAGAAGTGAAATATGTTGTTAAACATGAAGTCCTACCAAAGGAACCTGAGGAGATAGAGTTTGAGCTAAAGGAGGATGAATCAGACTCTACAACAGAAGAAGACTCAAAATATGAAGAGCCACAAACTCCAGCTTTGAGAAGATCAGTTCGGGAAAGAAGGCAACCAGAAAGGTATAGTCCATCTGCTTTCTGTTCAGGTTTTGCCTTAACTATAACTGATGATGAACCCAGAACTGTCAGGGAGGCAGTAGATTCAGAGGATGGAAAACTCTGGAAGGAGGCCATGGCTGATGAAATGGCATCCTTACACAAAAACGATGCATGGGATCTGGTGGAGTTGCCGGCTGGAAGGAAGCCCATTGGGAGCAAATGGGTGTTTAAGAAGAAGATGAATGTAGAAGGCAAGGTGGAGAAATACAAAGCTCGGTTGGTAGCAAAAGGTTATTCCCAAGTGCCGAGAATTTATTTTGGTGATATTTTTTCTCCTGTTGCCAAAGTTACTTCTATTAGATTACTTTTATCTGTTGCTGCTGCATTTGATTTTGAGATAGAACAGATGGATGTGAAGACAACATTTCTTCACGGGGATCTAGAAGAGGAGATCTACATGAAGCAACCTGAAGGCTTTATGGTGAATGGTAAGAAAGAATTGGTATGCAGGTTGAAGAAGTCTCTGTATGGGTTAAAACAGTCACCAAGGATGTGGTATCAGAAATTTGATACCTATATACGGGGACTTGGCTTCACCAGAAGCAAGGAGGATCACTTTGTTTATTTTAAATTAATTGGTGACCGTGTTATTTATTTGGTCTTGTATGTGGATGATATGTTGTTGATTGGAAATGACAAAGAAATTATCCAAGATTTTAAGACCCAACTGTTCTCCAAATTCGACATGAAGGATCTTGGTGCTGCAAACTATATTTTGGGCATGGAAATTAAGAGAGATCGGGCAAAGAGGAAGCTCTCGTTAAACCAGAGGAAGTATGTCGAGACTATATTGCAGAGGTTCAATATGCAGGATAGTAAACCGGTGAAGGTTCCTATTCCTGTAGGTGTAAAGCTGTCTGCTGAACAGTGTCCCAAGACACAAGAAGAAGAGGAGTATATGTCCCGTGTTCCATATGCAAGTGCAATGGGTAGCTTGATGTATGCAATGGTCTGTACTAGACCAGACATTGCACATGCAGTGGGAGTATTGAGCAGGTTTATGTCAAACCCAGGGAAGGAGCATTGGACAGTAGTGAAGCGGGTTTTCAAATATTTACGTGGCACTAGTGATTATGGCTTGTGCTACCAGGGAAGACCAGGATTGGAAAGAATGTTGGACATTCGTGGTTTTGTTGATGCAAATTGGGCTGGAGATCTGGACCAAAGAAGATCTACAAGTGGGTATGTGTTTAGCCTATTTGGAGGTGCAGTCAGTTGGATGAGTAAAAGACAGTCTGTAGTGGCTCTTTCAACTACAGAGGCAGAATACATAGTAGCCACTCATGCAAGCAAGGAAGAAATTTGGTTGCAGAGATTGTGTTCAAGTATGGGGTTGGTACAGCAAGCTATAAGGATAGACTGTGATAGCCAAAGTGAAATTTTCTTGGCTAAGAACCCTGCTTATCATTCAAAGACAAAGCACATTCATGTTCAATATCACTTTGTTAGAGATATGGTTGAGGCTAAAAGGGTGTTGCTGGTAAAGGTGGACACTTTGAAGAATGTTGCAGATGCATTGACGAAGTCTGTGAGCACTCAGAAGTTCTCTTGGTGTAGAGAAACAATGGGTGTTGAAGAATTGGCCAATGACTAAGCTCTCTTGTGGCCCACTGTGGAAAGAAAACAAGAAGTGGGAGAATGTTGGGTATGTTTTATATTGGTCCCCACTCGGTGGGCAGTCTGCGCCCATGGTTTTGTGCATGGTTTTGCACATGGTTTTGGAGTATGATGGTTTTCGGCCCCTGGTATTTTGTAGATCCGGTCAAGGGAACTACGGTTATGATCTAATTCAGGGTTAATGGATTAGGGTTCATGTATGCTTTGGCATGTATATATATGTGTTGTAACACTAAAAGGAATATAATGAAAATCAAGTTGGTCGTCCCGAATTGGGATCCAGGGGAAAATCTCTGTGTTTATCTGTTTTATGTTTTATGCTCTCGCTGTTGTTTATTTTCTGTTATAAGATTCGTGTGTAGATACTCTGCTCTCCTGTGGTTAAACCTACATGGATCTACAACTAATGAAAGCATCAACTGTAGCTAACCAAGGTCTTCCTAATATAATAGGATGTCCTCCTAGATCATTTTTAGGAGTTAGGATCATGAAATCCATAGGATACTCCCAAGAATCTAAGACACTGGAATGTCTTCTAATACCCCATCTGGTTTGATTACAGATCTATCTGCTAATTGTAGTAGTGTGGGTGTAAAAAGAAGATTAGGAAGTTTTAGTTTTTCCATGATTTTCCTACTCATGATATTGATTGCTGCTCTTAGATCAATAAGTGTGTTTGGAATTTCAATTCCATTGATATGTATCTTAACAAATGGATGTCCGGGATCTAGATATTTTGGAATGGCAATCTTTCTCATCATTATGTCTGCTATTTTTCCTACCAGTTGTATTTTCTTTATCTCTTTTATTCTTCTTCCTGGTTTTTTCATACTCAACTCTTTTATTGTCTTTGCTAAAATTGGGATTTCCTTGATGGCCTGTAATAATGAAATCTTAATACAAACATTTCTTAACTCATCTAGGAAATCATAGTTAGGCATCATAATTTGTTTCTCTACACCTCTATCAATTTTTAATCTTTCAGGAAAATGAGGTGTAGTAGTAGATGTTGATGGTTGCTCTAACATAGGAGTTGAAATTATTGGTTCTTTTTGTTTTTCTTTTTCAATGTTTTGGTCTTGAAAAGATGTGTTTTCTTCAAAACTTTTATTTACCCGTAGAGAATCTTCCTCAGAATTGTTTGGTTCTTGTATAACTACAAAAGGTTTCTTTCTTTCAAGTATTCTTCCACACCTAAGTTGAACATCATTAAGGTCTAAAGGAGTAATTAAATAGGTTGGAAATTGTTGACCTTCTATCATATATGTATTATGAGGGTTTTTATTGTTGGGGTTTAGTATTGGCTGGGCAGGTAACTGATTTTTTTTTGGAGGAAATGGTAATGGAAGTGGTGGATTTTGATTTTGATTTTGATTTTGTGGATTCTGCTTAAGATTTTTCGAGGAGGAAAGTTTGGATATGATGGATAAGATGGTGGATATTGATAATACTGGGAGAACCTTAAGGATTTTGTGCTCCTTGAGCCCAAGGTTGAGATTGATTTTGAAATTGGGGCCATTAGGGGAATTTTGAGGTCTAAAATGGGCCTCCTAAGGAAATTATAAAATAATAGGGGAAAAAATCTAATAAGATTTGATGACATCATCAAATTTTAGAGGGAAAAATGAAAAAACTACTTTTTCAATTCATATTTTCAACTTATCTCCCAAAGTTTTTACTCAAATTTCGAGTGGGAGTACTCGTTGGATGCGGAATTTAATTCCTTATCCAAGGAGTACCCATGTTTCATACTTTCGATGGATCCTACTACACGAAAAATGAGAAATACATAAAAAAACGTGATTACAATCACGTTTTTTATGTATTTCTCATTTTTCGTGTAGAAGAGTTCATCAAAAGTATGCAACATGGGTACCCTTTGATGGAATGAGGAATTAAATTCCCGCTCACAAATCACATTTTTTTATGTATTTCTAATTTTTCGTGTAGTAGAGTTCATCAAAAGTATGAAACATGGGTACTCCTTGGATGAGGAATTAAATTTCACATCCAACGAGTACTCCCGCTCGAAATTTGAGTAAAAATTTTGGGAGATAAGTTGAAAATACGAGTTGAAAAGTAGTTTTATTATTTTATTATTTTTTAATATTTTTACCCTTTTATTTAAAAAATGGTGAATCATCCCCCATGGTTGACATCATCATCTTGAATCCTATTGGTTGTTATAAAGTTTATTTTTGTTGTACATTTTTCTTATGAGGCCCATTTAGGACCTCAAAATCCCCTAATTTATGAGGCCCATTTTAGACCTCAAAAATCCCTAATGCAAGATTCTTGCTTAAGAGTTCCAATTAGGTGGGGGTTGATTATACATTTGATTACTAAACCCTTGTGTTTGAGGTCCCTGCCAAGAGTCTTCTAGAGACAAATTAAGAGATTATGTGGAATTTGTGGTTCAGACTTCTTGAAGAAGCGACTTCTCCCAGCCTAACTTTGAAGGACAATTCTTGGTCTCATGCTTTTCTGAACAAATTGCACAAGTCTCTATTACTTTTGCATCCAAAGGGCACTCTCTTAAGGCATGCTTCTTCCTACATTTGGGACAAAAGATTGCTAAGGCATCAGTTTCAGCTTTTTGCTTGTTTTGTAACTTAAGGGTGTCTATTTGCTCACTAAGACTCCTTAGAATGTCAGTTTTGAATTCATCAAGCATATTCCCTATTTCTACCCTACTTACTGCTCCAGTTGCAGATTTGTTTGCCCTTGCAAGTGAATGGTCTCTTGATCCTTTTAGAAATTTAGATTTTCCTTTTAAAAGATTAATACATAGTTCTGCTATATCAGGTAATGAAAGTTAGGATATATATCCTTTCCCCATCATGTTCAGGATATCTATCCATTCATCCCTAATTTTTTTCAACAAAAGAGCTTTCAAGGTGTCTTGATCTAAAATTTGCATTTTTGCCCTTTTAATGTTATAATTAAATCTCTCAAGTAAATCTTCCAGATTTTCATCATCTTGAACACTTCTTCCTTATTGTTGACTGGTATATATTAATCCAAATATCTTTCTAGAAATTCTCTTCTCATATCATCCCATGTCCTAATAGACCTAGTGATTAAACTCAAAAACCATTTTAATGTTGCTCCTTTCAATGTTGAAGGGAACAGTTTAAGTTTTTGAGCATCTTGTAGATAATCATAGGTTCTACATAGAACTTCAAATTCAAATAAGAATATCTCAGGGTCTTCACTTTTCAGTTCATGAAAGTTTTGAAGAACAGAGGGTGAGATATTTTTCATAGTTGCATTGGTCTCTTCATCTACTATGGGGAATCCAAAAGAGTTTTCAGATTCCCTTCTATCTCTTCCTCCTTCTGCATTTCCTCTTCCTCTACATTCTTCTGTACCTATACCTCTTCCTCTTTCTCCTCCTCTACCTCTACCTCCTCCAAAGAGTGTGTTTTCTCCATTAAAGACTTCTCCTTCCCCTTCTCCTCCTTCTATACCTCTTCCTGTCATGATAGATTCTTCCGAACTGATATAAGGTTCAGTTTGGAGAGCTAGTTGTTCTACTGGTTCTTCTATCAAGGGTATATTGAATAAATAGTACTCTTCTTCCTCTTCACTAGGGATTTGTAATTCTTCTTCTGGAATATATTCTCCTGTGGAAGTGAAAAAGGTTATCCCTTCTGTAGGAGTCCTTGGATCATCTTCCTCTAGAATTGCTTCAGTGGATGAAGTGGGAGATCTTCCTAATTGGATATCTGATCTTGAAACTTCTGGAAGCCTATGACCAGTATAGTATGGAATATGGGTTTGAGTGGGAGGTGTGCTACTTCTTGGTCTTGGTGTAGTGAGTGGAGTTGTGGGAATTAAGCTTTTGCCTCTTATAAATCTACCCCTAAAATCTCTTTCTCTACGCATGTCATTGTTTTTGAGATGCAAGAAATAAGGCTACCTAGTTATACTTCCCCGACAACAGTGCCAAAATGTTTAGTCAATTTAGTGTCCTAAATTGATAGCATAAATTATCGACTAGGGCTAGTAAACTGATGAAGTATAATGCACTATATGTGCCTAAGTATCCCTTTTTCTTACTTCGTTGTTTTTAGTGTTTTATTGATGTTTTGGGGTTTTTATGTTTGATTCTTAGTATGCTACTCTATGCTAAAAAGATGAAGTTAGATTTATGTCAAAAGGGAGAAAATGAAATGTTAATAAATGAATTAAAACAGAGTTTATTTGCAAGTTCTGTTCCTAACTAGAAAATGATGAAAACAAAAAGTTCTAATCCATGGATATTACAGCTTCTAAATGAACATTTATGAAATGAAAAGTAACTCAAAACACTACAACTTAATCTGATTCATTTAGTTAGAGATTTGTTGGAAGAGCTTGTGAAAAAGATTAATTCTAATGCAATGAGGATCTCCTAAAACATAAAAGGAAATGCTGAAACAAACAGTAACTTAAAACATTATAGTGAAATCTCATTCATTTGATAGAATTTTATTGGAAGAGCTTGAGAAAAAGATTACTATAATGTAGTAAGGATCTCCTATGAAATGTTGAAACAACTTATAACATTACAACTAAATCTCATTCATGAGTTAGAGGTTTATTGGAAGAGATTTTGAAAGAGATTAATCATAATGTGATAAGGAAAAACAATTAATAACTCACAATATTACAACTAAGTCTCATTCGTGAATTAGAGGTTTATTGGAAGAGCTTTTGAAAGAGACTAACTGTAGTATAATGAGGATCTTCCTTTTAACTAAGTAATAGAAAATGAAATGCTAATAACTCAAAATATTACAATTGAATCTCATTCATTTAATAGAGATGTATTGGAAGAGCTTGAGAAAGAGACTAACTGCAATATCATGAGGATCCTTTATCTAAGCAAATGACATGAAACATAATGCTAAAAGCTATGATTTCAGAAAGCAGTCTAAGTAAGGAAATATGACAAAACAAAATTGAAAATGACTTATCTAGAAAACATATAAAACCTCCTCGAATAGCAGGGGCCCTCTGCTATCAATTCGACATTAATCCTTTAACTCCTCAAGATTGTATTAAGAGCAACATCAAGGCTAAAATTGTTTTTTATTACCACAAGACTTGAAAACAGAGTATCACCGTAATGATAAAATATGTATCAACTGTCCTTCTCGGTATTACAGAGCTTAATTTATATGCAAATTCATAACTAACATTGAACAAAAATAGGTACAGGTGTAGATTTGAAGTTAAAATCAAATTAAAACTCTTTTGGGACTCGTGATTTGCTGTAAAGCAAATCAGGAGTCCTAATTCTTGTAGAAAACAACTTCTTTGACCTTTGCTTTGACCACGTGCTTAGACACCTCCAGCCATCGATTCAGTTCTTGTGGATGGGAAGGAATGATGTAGGGAAGATTTGGAATCCACCCATGTGTGCCTTTTTTCCAGATGACACCTGTAACATACTTAAACACCAAAACAGCTACAGAACGCTTGACTGGCTACAGAATGACTGTATTCTGTAGCTAAACTGTTCAAAAATCATTAAGACAACAAAAATCACAAAAGTACAATAAGTTAATCATTGTATACAATATTTAAGCAATCTTAATCATTCTCATTGATTTTTAGGTTTATGAAATGATAAAGGAATGATGAAATGAAGTGAAGTTTGGCAAAAGAGAAGACAATTTCAGGGCTCACTTAATGGTACTCAAACTTTCAGCATTA
Organism: Pinus albicaulis; assembly: GCA_034641835.2. NCBI lineage: Eukaryota > Viridiplantae > Streptophyta > Pinopsida > Pinales > Pinaceae > Pinus > Pinus albicaulis. Next base: position 603,259,124 of record CM076572.1, read on the forward strand.
TTTATATCGACTACTACCATGTATTATTGTACATTTTTGTGATTATATTTGGGTTTTTTCTCTGATATTAGTTGATTATCTGACAACTATTTGCCTCTTCGGAGATGATATAGAACCATGGACATACTGGTTATTATTTGTAAAATGTAACATGTAATTTTTATATATATATTAATGAAAAATTATGAATTTTTTCCTGGGAAAAAGGATATATATATATATATATATATATATATATATATATATATATGCAAAAAAAAAATGTAGAAATTCCTTGTAGATTCTAACTGCTAATTGTAATTTACTAAAACAATAGACTTGAATCTACTCTACCAATTACGGAAACAATAAATGATCGTAAAATCACGAAGCAAACAAGAGAAAGAATTCAATAAACACATTAGACAATGATTTCCTAGGGAAAGACACAACTAAAAACCTTGTTATTTGTATATTGGATTAGTCAAAAAGTATGAGAAGATTACTACGATTTTCTCAAGCCCGAGCAACCTCTGCACTATATTTATCTATCTCAATGATTCTTAGACAAGCCTAGGCCAATATTTAACCAAATTTTCACTTTCCCAAGTCCCTATTTCCTTGTGTTGTTTCCTTGGGAATTAGCCCCTATTAATTAGAGAAATCCTCAATTGGAATGACGCAATACATCATAGGTGTTCCTTTGACTGCATGCACCACTTGTACAATTTCGATGATTATAAAACTGATAGTACATTGCCCTTGAACTCCAATCTGAATTGGGTAACTCTCAGACTACACCTGCACGCGTTATTTATGGTTGATTTATTAGGTAATTGGTTGATCACAAAGTACACACCCCACTACTTGACCTCCCACTAGTTCCTCCAATAGTTGGAACTATTTAAACTGACTTTAACTTAGATAAAATAAATTAATTAATTACAATTCAAAATAAACTCAACTAGGGCTCCTAAAAAGTAGAACACACTCCACATGACTCAAGTTAGACCCTCAATTAGAATTAACTGAACCAACTAAGTCAAACTAACTTAGTTAACTCGTACAAGTTTTCATAAGATGTGGAATTACAATTTTATTCTAATTTAATTCAAGGGAAAATTAAATTAGAATCTTTCTTGGTGCCATTTTCAACACTCCCTCTCAGCAATAAAGGAACTATTAGATACCCCAATCTTGCCTCTATGTAACTCAAATTTGCCTCTTAACAGTGCCTTACTCAAAATGTTCGCATCTTGTTCCTCTATTGGAATGAACTCTAGAAGCTTGATTTGCCTCTCAACAAAATATTTGAGATGGTGGTACTAGATGTCGATATGCTTGGACCTATCACGAAGAACTGGATTCACCGAGAGTTTGATTCAACTCTGGTTGTCACAGTAAATCACTATAGGATCCATCTGCTGACCAAATAACCTAACAAGGATCTTCCTCATCCAGATAGCCTCACAAGCTGCTTGATTAGCAGCCATGTACTCTGATTTTGTTGAATTGAGTGACACTGATCTTTGTTTTCTCCTTTACCAAGAAATTGTTGTTGACCCGATACTGAAGATTCCACCTGATGTGCTCTTCCTGTCTTATGGAATCCCTGCCTAATCTGCACCTATGAAGCCTTGAAGCTTCACTCCCTCTGTCCGTATGTACCAAAGACCAAACTGGGTGGTGCCTCTGAGGTATCTCAAACCATGTTTAGTTTCCTTCCAATAGTTTTGTTGGCTTAACCATTGCTTTACTAAGTTTGTTAACTGCATAACACATGTTCGGGCGTGTGTTCACCAAGTACATAAGTGAACCCACAAGTTTCCTATAAATGGAAACTTCTACTACTTCGTCTAAAGTAGCATCTTCCTTCATCCAATTCCTTGCTAGAGGAGTCTCCATGGGTTTGCTGCTCTCCATGTGAAACTATCTCGTTGGCATACTTTCCCTGAGAGACAAATAATTCCCTGTCTCCTTTCCAAATTTCCAAACTAAGGAAATAATGCATGAGCCCCATGTCTTTCATCTCGAATTCTCTTACCAAATCCTATTTGCAAGATTTTATCAACTTCTCATATGTGTTAGAATTAAATCATAGACATATATTACTATAATAAATAATTTACCTTCAACAAAAATATGGTAAAGGTTTGCATCTGCTTCACTTTCGGTGAATCCCAACCCGGTGAAATAGATGTCGATCCTAGTGTACCAAGCATGGGGTGCTTGATTCAGTCCATAAAACACTCACTTGATTTTTCACACATGCGACTCTCTGTTGAAAGTCTCAAATCCTTCTGGCTGCTCTATGTACGCCTCTTCCTCAATCACTCCATTGAGGAAAGTTTGTCTTCACATCCATCTGATGTATCTTCCATCCCATCTGCGCTTAAAGTGATATAATAGATCATATTGAAGAGTATATTTCTACTAGAGCAAAGGTATCCTCGTAATAAATTCCCTCCACCTCAGAGAACCCCTTGGCCACAAATTTGGCCTTGTGTTTCTCGACACTCCCATCTATTTCTTGCTTCACCTTGTAGATCCACCTGGATTCTACAACTGACTTGTCCTCTGGCCTTAGGACCACTTCCCAAGAATTGTTGATGATAATGGAATCATATTCCTCTACCATGGCATCAACCAATGTTGGTTGATGCACTGCTTCCTCGAATGAGGATGGCTCGATCTCTACACTCTCGCTCTCATCAGAACCATGTAGCAATTGTACCTATCTGGTGACCTCCTTTGTCTACGCTATAATGTGGTTTCCCCCACATTCTGATCCAATCGATCAATAAAGTGTTCAAAATTCAAAGTGTTGAAAGTGCTCTAAATTGGTTCCAAAATGAATATCTCGTCGCCCTAAATCAAACGCAATTTGAATCGCTTAAAACCGATATTGTATGCTCCCGATAGCACGTTCTGATCGTTTTGCCAAACAACTAAAAAAATCGTAATTGGGTTGCAGGTACGCCCAGTTATCAGTCTGTATGCTAACTAGGCATGTGACTAAATAGATTGATTGTGTATTTTTGGGCCAGTGATATCTCGCCAAGTGTCTAATTTGTATTGGTTGAATTTCCTTGAGTTTTGATTAGCTGTTGGTATTTTTTGTTGGTCGAATGATTGGAGGCCACATGGGCCAATGGGTGGCTGCCACGTGGCCTCCTCATACTGGTTCAAATTTTTTTTTGTGAACCAAATGGGCCTAGCAGGGTTAAAACGTTGGACCTACTAACTGGTAGCGTGGAGTCTTACCGCTCCGCCACAGGTGGTTCTTATAATACATAGTTCATGAATCCTATTTAAACTTTAATTGGTTGCAAGTTAGGGTCGGGGCTGGGGTTAACCCCTAGCCCCCAGTCCACCCAACACCATGAGACTGAAGCTCAGAAGTTAGGGGCATGGGGTTAACCCCAACTCCAAACCACATTCTATGCACCATACCACAATCAATTGGCAAGTCATACAACCCGACCACGAATTAAACCACACCACAACGTGAAATCACCGTCACTAGAGCGGTTAGGGTTTATTGGCGCGATGTTTCAACTGTACCATAGTTTAATAGCATTACCATATTTCAGAGATGGTTCAAAGTATTGGAAGTTCTGAAACCCACACTACATTCAACCTTGGTCGGAGTGTTGGTTAAGTTTAAAACTTGGCGCGAAGATTTGAAACGTAACCACCTGCGGTAACGTTAAACCTTACCACTATTGAACCGTAGTTAGCATATGGTTATGGTTATGGCTTGGGAATTCAAACCTGACCTAGGTTCATTAAACACAACCATAGTTTCAAAGGGGTTAGTCCATTGACGCGTTTTTTTAACCGGTCTGCATCCACTGGCGCAAAACCCGCCACGTGGCCCTAATCTATCGGTTCATGGGGGTCACCGCGCCATTTAAAGAGGAAACAATTTTCACCCAAACCGACACGAATCTCATCGGTGCGGGGTGAAATTGTCGCTCCACGATGCCGAAATTTTAGAATTTGTAGGATGGATAGCAGATCGGTGTAGATTGTATGACAATTAGCAGCGAAATTGTTCTAGAGAATAACTTAGTTTTTGACCAATTTGAGTGGAGAAAGAGCCCAACTAGGGGTTTTTGACTGTTCTGGAGCCATTGAAGACAATATTTTTGCGTTATGAGCACTGCAATTCCATGTGAACACATATTTTTTAGCATAATGAAAGAGGCGCAACATTGGAAGCTGGACCAAGAGATGCAACTTAGGAGGGGTGAACTCCTTCATCATTTTTTTGTCTTATGTATTTGTTATGGTATTATTGTCTTTGTTTATTATTGCAAAATTGATTATAAAACTTAATTTATGTGCTATGGATAGTTGTCTAATTACATAAAAAAACATAAACTTTCACTTGCAAACTTTCATCAAAACCTTCAAGTTTTCATAATACAGATCAATTTGGTATCAAAGCTTTGGTTCTTTGGTTGTATTGAGAGTTTAATTTTTTTGCAATTGTTTTCTGATGCTTACAAGGTTGAATCTCAAAAGAGGAGAAGGAATATTGTGGGAGCAAGTCCTCAAGCTAGTTCAAGGAGAGCACATTTTCCACAATCTCCACCACCCGTGTCACCTCAAGTTTCACCAAAGGCCTCACCGGTCATAGCACATGAAGGAGAGCCTGACAATATGACTAAGGATGAGAAGGCTTTCAGAAAAAAAATTCTTTGACATTACTGAGACGGTGAAAGTTCTTTATGAATAAAGGAATTCAAGGTTTCAAGGTGAGAGCTCAAATCCTCCAAAAGGGAATGGGAAAAATGGAGACAAACCTCCAAAAGGGAATGGAGGAAATGGAGACAAACCACCTCTACCTCCACCTTTCTCTTCACCTTCATCTTCACCTCCATCTTCACCATCATCATCTTCTACATCAACCCTTTCACAAACACCTCCACATTCTCCAAAGGGGCATGGTAAAAGTCAATTTTTAAAACTTGACATAAAGTTTGAATTGCTTATGTATAATGGAGATGTAAATGCTGAGAAATTAGATAATTGGGTTCGTCAGCTTGAAGTGTATTGCAGGATACAAAGGATCAAAGATGATGAGACCAAGAGTCAGCTTGCTTCATTAAGGTTGGAAAGTGCGTCACTCATTTGGTGGGAATTCAAAACTCAAGAGGACATGAAGAAACATGGTAAGGTTTTATCCTCTTGGTATGATTTTGTCGCTGCATTAAGAAGACAATTTTATCCTTTAGCATACATGTAGAAAGCTATAATGGATTGGAAAATATTTAGGAAAGCAAAGGGTCAAACTGTGAAAATTTATACCCAAGAGTTTAGAAGGAGAGCATTGATTTTGGGTATATATATAACTTATCAAGACACTTTGCTCAATTACATTGGAGGTTTACATAGCTACTTGAGACATGCAATTCTCATGTTTAACCCTACAAATTTAGATGAGGTTTGTGTACAAGAAACACATCTAGAAGCAAGAGGGAAGAGTGTTTCTAAAGAAACTAGTGAGAACTCATTCGAGTCTGGAGACAAAGGAAAGGGGAAGTTCAAAGGAAAAGGGAAGAAGAATGGTTCCATCAAGAAGGAGAGATAAAAACTCACATGTAAACATTGTTCCAAAGAAGGCCATGATGAAACACCACTGTTGGAAACTTCATAGATAGATGAGACAAAAAGTTTAACAACAAGAAAGAAAAAGGTTATTTACAACTATTTAGCAAGATTTAGGTTCTGATTCCGTGGATGAAACAAAGATCACAACCATCGGATTGAAAGGTATGGACACTATTGCAAGTACTAGTTTTGCAAATAGGCTCAATGAAACTCAGTATGAAAAAACAAGAATAGAGCTTTTCCACATTAGAGTTATTTCAAAACATACCAAGATAGATAATTGTTTTGATAGTGGATCACAAGAAAACCTCATTTCAAAAGACATTGTCAAGAAATTGAATTTGGAAACCATTCCTCATCCTAAACCTTATCCTTTAGGTTGGGTATTTGACAATGAAAAATTGCAAGTGAAAAGAAAATGCATAATTAGATTTGGCATCACTGCAAACTTCATTGATGAGGTAGAACTTGATGTAGTTTCACTTGACATATGTGGTATTTTTTTGGGAAACCCATATCTATATGATAGGAGAGCCATTTTTCATCGCCATGAGAACAAATATCATTTTTTTTAAATGGGATTGAGTACTTTGTTAGAGAACATAGCAAGAAATTGATTTTGTCTCTTATGAATGCTAGACAAATGAAGAGGCTTATCAATGCTAGTCAGAATTTTGCATTATTAATTATCAAACACAAACATGTTGAGGAATCTAAAACATTTCAAGGATATGAATCAAGTTTAAAATTTGATTTGATTGAGGTTGCTAATCCCTATGATAAGATGTTTCAGGAGTCTAACATGTTGCCTCCTAAAAGAGGAAAATAACATCAAGTGCAATTGCAGCAGGATGCACCATTGTTGAACATTGGTTTGAACAAGATGCCAGTGTTAAAGAATGTAGGGATCAAAAAATAGATGCAAAAGCTACTTGACAAAGAGGACAATGGTTCTAAGACATATTATTGTGGGTTTCATAATGTTTTGGCTTTGAATAAGGATGTTGCATGGTGATGGCGATCATATTTGGTAAAGATTCAAGCCAACTGCAAGGCTAGACATGATAACTTGCATCGTTATGACGACAATTTTCAAGGTGAAATTAACTTAAAATTGTATAATTCTCCTTTGACTGAAGATCAAGGAGGGAATGTTCAAATTCCTTCAAGGGCAGTTTTCCTTTCTGAATAACTTGAAAAATTGCAACAAGATATCATCATTGATAGAAAAACAAGGACTTCAAAACAAGGAAAAGTGAAGTACCTTCATGTGAGGCTCAAAGCGATCCAAGTAAAGATAAACGGATTGATATTGGAATGGTGAGGGAATTGTGCCCTAATCTGTTTGCTCATTAAACATGAGCTTTTGGAGGCCCAAAAGCTTCTAGTGGGGAGTAATGATCCAATGGATCAGTGAAGTGCTCAAAATTCAAAGTGTTCAAAAGTGCTTGAAACTCACACCAAGATGAAGATCTCGTCGCCCTAAATCTGTAATATCCCAAAAGGGAAAATGCAGTAATACTTAAACACAATATAAGAATTGCAATTAAGTAAACAATAAATCTAAAGACAACATCAGAATATACAAAGAAGCTAAGCAATTTTATTATATGGAGATGAATCATTTACACAATGTACAGAAAATGAGTAGATCTAGCCCAAGAGATGGCCTAGAATCACCCTACAATGGTGCTACAACTAGCACTGTGTAACTGGTGGGGTTACAAGAAGAAATATTGCGTTGTCCCTTCTGTTGAAGATGTACATGAACTGCTGCAAAAGGAAATACAGATCTAGGGAGCTTAAGAGCTCTGATGATGCCAATATTCAAGATCTGGCCAATGTGATGGGAACCCAAGATAACCCAGAAAGGATTTTCTAGATCTACAACTTTGGAAAATTACCCTCCTAGGGTTTGATCCTTTATCTGCTGGGATTACAGATCTGAAGCCAGATCTGAAAAATAGATGGCTGAAATATGTCACAAGATCATATCTAAGCTTGAAGGGCTTATCCCATCTCTAGATCTACAAGCTAGAAGCTCTAGATATAGCTTCTCAATCCTCTAATGATGATTGCAGCTGCTGCTACACAACTGCTCATAAAAATTGCGCTGTAAAGGAGAGAGAGGCTCTATGCCTGCTGAAATATGCTGCAATAAACTCCAGGCTAATGGAAATACTGATGGCAAGGTGAGGGGATGATCCCTCATAGGATTACTAGCTGAAATGCTAGCAACTCCCTTCCCCCTTTGGATCTGAAATAATGGACAACGTAATTCTGGATATTATTACTGCTGCAAGGAGGTCAATAACTTTTGGCCTGATGCCAGATCTATTATGAAACTCTGGGAATTATGATCTTCAGAAATTGTGTAATTCCTGAAGGTAGATCTTCTGCAAATGATGGGAATAATAAGTGGCACCAATGCCTGATGTAGAATGAAGTACAACCCTCTCTCCAGAGCTACTCAAAGAAAGAGGTGGGATTCCCGACCAGGAACACCTTGTGCTAAACAACAATTGCAATCTTTGATAAACAACCCAAGAAAGTAATGGAATGTCACATGACACTTCTAGATCTAAACATACCTCAAAATCTATAATCAATAGCCTACCTTCATTATTGTCTTCATCTCCTTTATATAGTTTATGAGCCTTCCCATGCCTTGGCCCTCATCTAAACTGCACTGTGCATGTGGACATGATACCCCATGTTTGACTACGTTGTCTATCCAAGTCATCCATCATGTCTAGGTGCAATGTAAAACCTCTCCATCATGTGTGCATTAATTGCACAACTTCCTCCATCATCTCATCATGAATGCTCCATGATCTTTTGTTTGACTCCTTCCAAGATCTTAGTTGACTGTATCAACCTCCATGATCTATCTCATTAATGAGACATGATCTCCAATCCATTCACATTAGTAGTTGCTCCACTACCTCCTTGTTACACACAATAATTTCTCCATAGTCCACTTCACTCCCCATCTACTTGTTGGAGGGTCGTTTCTGTGACCAATAAGCAGTGTCATGCCTTACAAATACCATCATTGCATCCCTTTCCATGAGGACAACATTCCTTCTGTTGATCATTTCCTGAGCAGACCCCTAAAAACACCTGTTTTTGCCTTGGCGTTGGTAGCCCGTTATGTCCTCGCGCCAATGGGGAAAATTAACACTGAGCCCGCGCCAATTGGCGTTCTGTCCCAGTTAAGCACCCATGCCAATCTGCTTAAGGAATTTTTTTTTAAAAAGGAGGCGAAGTTTCGATTACAACAACTTTGTGGATGAGTCATCAGGAGTGGTTTCGACTGAATAACCACGGCCTTCCTCCTTTGGCCTCTTGTTTCCACCTTATGGGGAAACTCCCAAGGGATAAGGCCTCCCTTCCACTATTGTAGGGATCCCAACCTCCTCCTCTCCTCTATAAATATAGCCTTCATCCATTGATGAAGGTGCTGAATGGCTGAATGGTAGAGTCTCCAAGTTCCCAAGAGCCTAATGCTGCAAGAGCTTTGATCCATTCCCTTAAGGCCAAATCCAAGCAAGGAGATCATTGTCGAGACATCCGAAGAGAGAGGTTTGTCCCATCCCTGACAGGCTTTATCGAGACGTGTTCCGCTGGCGACCCTCCGAAGGAGAATTCAGCGTCAGAGCCAGGTTGTATCCTCCTTTGATTGATTAATGATAAGCAACTATTGGTTATGGTTCCACTCTTGTTGATGATTATGATAATGAGTTATGTCTTCTCTGACTGGCATATGTTGCATGTACTTGATTTTACGCTTGTGTTTGTTCTGTTTCTTGCGTGTGCAAGTGTCCGGTCACGGAGATCGTGCGGATCGTGATCTGCCAGAGCTAAGGAACAGGAGCGCTACCTTCTCTATGAGCGACGGCGTTGGATTCCAGGTAAGCCTTCATCGCTAGTTGGTTTATTTACAATTAGGAACTGCCTTTATAGCGTGGATGATTTTGCTGAACCGGTCCTGGGCTAGTAGGGATTGCCTCATCATGATTTACCTCCACAACAAATTGGCGACTCCTTTGGGGAGATGTCTGGCTTGTTGTTGTTACATTTAGAAGCTACGAGACGGGCACGAGTTAGCGGATAGCCTTGACTCTTTGCTCTACAATTACGAGCTGATCCATTTTGCTTCGATGATCTCGGTTTGGTTATGGGCCCAGACTTTTGGAGTATTGTCTTGTCTTTTCGGTTATTTCTCGATTCTGCCTGCTTGATCGGCTCTTTTGGCTGGCTCTTTTGTGATTTTGGCTTTTGGTTAGCTTGATCATCACTAGTTTGCTTGTTGGAGTGTTTTTTTTTATTTTTCCATAACAAACTTGACTGGCGTGCTTTACAGCTTGACAGTCGCGCCCATTGGTGCAGGTTGCTAGTGTATTCCTCGCGCCAATTCGTTTCTGGCACTAGTTTTAGCCTCACAGTCGCACCAATCTTGTGAGGTACTAGGGTTTGCCCTGTTTTGACGTTCCTTAGCTTGATCAGTGTGTTTGGTTTTGTTTTTTCAACTGCTTGAGTGTTCTGGAGCCTTGTTTGACTGGCTGTGACCTTCGTCCTTTGGTTGTTTGCCCGTTTCCATCGATTTCACATTCTAGCCCTAGGGCATCTAGGTGCTCTTGTGTGTCGAGCCTCCCTTGGGAGTTTTTGGTTTCTATTTGTTCAGTCAACCTTTTGATTGCTCCTCTGCATTCGTTTGGCGGTTGTTTATCATTTTATTGCGTTATTTGAGTGTTTGTTCTCTTCTTCATTCGAATTTCGCTTTGTCTCGTTTTGGGCCTAGATTACATGGTCCATTTGAGTCTTTGGGATTCTCTTGGTTTTGAGGGACTGTTTTGTCAATTTGGAGATCTGATTGTGTGTTTGCGTTGAGTGAAATTTGTGTGTTTTGCTCTTTCCTCATCACTTCTCAAATTTCTCTTTTCATTAGTTTTCATTTTGTTTAGTGCACTTTGCTATTAAACATTGAAAATATAAAAAATCTCTTTTGCTTTTGATTAGTTAGTGCAAATTAAAATCTTTTCGGTGTTATTAGTGATTAGTGACTTTGAGAGAAAAGTTTTGGTTTACATTAGCTGCATTAGAGACTTTGTTGGTTGTTTTCTGATCATTTTGTTTGTGTGAAAAAGCTCTCAACTCTCTCATAATTAGCTTTCATCGAATGAAATGATATACTGTGGCATATAGTGTGCATTTAGGATATTTTGAGACATCACACTCGCTAAGGCCTAAAAACTGAAATGTAATTGAAGATAAACATTAAAATTTACTCAATTTACACTAAGGCAGCATTGAAACATTAACGCAACATTTAGTGGTCTAGGCTAGAGACGTGTTCTGACGTCTTTAAACCTAGTAGCTATCGTTCGCCTCTTGGCTTTAGACAGCGCTAGTATGGACTTGTGCTCCCCATACCGTCGAGTATATAAAGGGAGACCCCACTAGGTTTCTATCCTTTATCCATGGGAAGTTGATTCTCCCAGCCTATGCCCAAAATGGTCTACCGAGACCACGGCCCATTGGGAGATTGCTTTCTTGAATAATTTGAATTGTTGAATGGTTGAGTCTCCAAGTTCCCAAGAGCCATCAGAGCCTTATGCTGCAAGAGCCTTAATTCATTCCCTTAAGGCCAAATCAAGGAGATTATTGTCGAGACATCCGGAGAGAAAGGTTTGTCCCATCCCCGACAGGCTTCTTCGAGACGTGTTCCGCTGGTGACCCTCCGAAGGAGAATTTAGCGTCAGAGCTATGGTTGTATTATTCTTTGATTGATTAATGATAAGTGACTATTGGTTATACATCTGTTAGTATTTATCCTCAACTACTTGGCAAACTTTGATTGACAGCAGCTTGCACATTCTGTGAGAATCATTGGCATTAACGAGGAAAACGAGTCAACCCTTGAGATCCTTCCGAGTTACCAGCCCTTTGGGAGGTAAACCCGTCCATATGGAGCGTGATGATTGTTCTAGGCCCCTTAGTTTTTAATTCCAATGCACTTTTTGGTGTGAGACCACCTATGCCATGAGACTCTGTCTCCTCCGCTTTTTTAAATGTGGTATGTTTTCCACATGAAGGACGGATCGTGACCATTGATCAACTTTTTGTTCTTTGGTCTGATATGACGGTGCTTCATACATCATCCCTTCCCTGGTTTTATCCACCGTTGTATCTGACCCACCCGCAAGTCAACTATGGGGCTACTTACCCCGTGCCTGTGCTCAGTGATGATGCCGTTGTGCATAATGTGCTGGGGGCATTGGGTCCTGACTTCCAGGATGTTTTTCTTCCATCGGGAGTGGAACTCTTGGAAGCGATGACTTCTTGTTCATTATGATGAAGTCATCGGAGCACAGTTCATTTTCTTGTGTCAAGCTCCTTAAAAAATGAAACAAGGGTGTCTGAGGATAGTTCTTTTAATGTGTCAACCTCGTTAAAATAATGAAACACGTTCCCGTTCAATTCGAGTCTTTGATAAGATCTCGTAAAATCCCAGTCGAGTCTTTCTCTTGATCTCGTAATTTGAACCTTCACTCCATCTTCCTTTCATATGGATTGAAGCTTGGGGGGCATGTACCTCGAATTGAGTCACCATGCTGGGGGCATGCTTACTTTTTCAAGCATAGTTTGTTTCCGTTTCAAGCTTGTGTAAAAATGAAACCAACTTCAAGCAGAGTTTCCTGATTTCAAGCTTGTGTAAAAAATGAAACCTTTCCCATTTTACCCCTTGTGATTGTCATCTTATCAGCCTGTTTTGCCAGATGAGCCTTGGTTTTCTCACTCCATCGTCATTATCTGCTTGGCCGATCATATGCCTTCACTTGGTTGTTTTACCCGTTCCTGAGGAACCGCTGCGATGAGTGGTCTTGTTAGCCAGCCTCTTGACTTTTATCTTGTTTTGAGCAGTTCCACCATTACCGGAACCAGTTGCTACCCTTTATACCACTCGTTCCTCCAGGTGGAGTCATCTTTCAGCTCTTTTCTGACTCTCTAAACATGAAAAGATTGCCGAGGCCCTTGTCGTTTCGATCTCGTTAAAGTGGACATGAAACGACATCTACCCAGTATACGTTTACCCCTTTTTCGGGCTGGGATAGATTATTTACGAAAAAGGAATACCCTAGCCTATTGCGACTAGGAGGTTTTCTCAGACAAAGTTTTCTACCTTTTCGGGTCTGAGAAACTATTTACGAAAAGGGACTGTTGGAGTTTACTTTTCTGCTATCTTTTCAAACTCTCTAAATATGAAAAGATGCTGAGTTATTCCTCTATCAGACTCGTTAAAGCCTGATGACATTGGATTCAGTCGTAATGACATTATTCGAGTCGCTCCTTCCTAGGGCTCGTTAAATGTACTAGGATGGATTCGTCCGAAGGACAAACTTATATTACAAGCATATGTTATCCCCTTCAAGCTTGTTATCAAAATAATTGGGGTACTCGCCAGAAATGGTGGGGAAAATGGAACCACAATCATTGTCGTGTCGGCAGTATGTCGCTCTTGAACATGGCACTTGTCTGCATTCGTGTCGGGTTGGGGACATCTCATCTCGTTTTCCACTTGCCTCTGTGGGTTTGGGTAATCCTTTTGACCTCTCATCTACTCTTTGCCTCGTCGCCATGACCTCCGGTGCGTCGATCCTCGATTGTCCCGTTACCATTAATTGAACATCAAGCAGATCATGAGTTATTTAGTTTTCAATGCGTGGTTGTGACCCCTTGGAGAGCATTTATGTTGTAAATATGGGGAGATTAGATGGTAATTAAATAAACAGATCTTTGGATAGTTGTTCTCATTATTGTGTTTTATTTCGACTAAAAGCATTCATTTGAAATGCAGAACAAAAATTCAAATCCTTTCATTCACAAAAGAAGAGAGAATTTGCTCGACATTGAAATGTCAAAGAGAAGCAGAAAATATAAAGTTGCTTTTGTTGCAAAAGCCCCTGTATTAACCATGCCTCCCAAGGAGAAACCGGCGAGGCTCAAGCTAGTCACAAAGACCTCCTGTCAAGGATTGGGAAAGATGACATGGGATAATGTATACAATTTGATTGAAAAAGAGAAACCTAGGGTTATTGTGTCTAAAGCAACTGTTCCTGATGAAGAAGATTCTGACTCTAACTCTGAAACTCAACTCAGTGCAATGGAAAATTCATTTTACACCAAGTAGCTGCCCGGGCAAACATTTTTCCCTACTATGATGTTATCAGATGGGTCATTGACAATGTGACCATTCAAAACAGGACTTTTTTTTCTGCTTCTGGATCAGTGTTCAGGTCATTCAGGGCAGAAGATATTAAAGCAATGTACCACCTTCCCAACCCGCAAAAGATTTACAAAAAAGACTTTCTTAAGGAATATGTTGTTGAATATCCAAACCAGGCAGAGCCAACCAAAGAATGGAGGAATAACCCTGAGAAGCATAAGCAGGAGGCATCATGTATGTACTTTGTGGAGTCTCTCTCGCCTCCATATTGTTATGCCGTAGCGATGATATGTAGGTTGTTCGAAAACGATAACTCTGCTAGGTTTTCTATTCAAATGGTCTCGTTAATTCATTCTACTGTTAGTTCTGAAATTATGGATTGGGCTGTCATTTTGTTTGATAAGATAGCCAATTGAATTCTTGAGTACAAAAAAGACAAGAATTCAGGGAATTCCACCCCTTCCCATTTATGTGCTTATATCTTAGACGCCCTCTGTTTTAATTCTGAATTCCCCATGCTAGGTTGGAAATGGACTCCCAAAGAACATGTCCCTATTCATGTGTATCACAAATTCTTATGGAAGGAACATTGCAAACATAATGTTTACAGAGTCTGCCATGGTTTTCTCATTCCAATTTACCAAACCATTTTTGGCCATTTCCCTCCTAGACTTTCCAATAAAGCCAAGATTGATTTGTCCTCTATCAGAGATTGGTTCGGGGAAGAAAAATTCACTTATATCAGAATTTTTGGGAGTATTTTTGAGCCACATATCCTTCCCCTATACGTTCCAGATAAGTTGTTAGCTCAGGAGATTTCTTATCAACTGACAGTAGAAGGAATGTCTAGGATTTTGAAAATCAATAAAAATCTTACGTGGCCTACCTTCCCTTTTAAGTGCGGTGACTATACTCTTAATAGTTTCACTCATGCTGAGAAAGAAGTTGGTAAGATTTCTTATCTTAAGCTTTCAACAATTCCTGGAAGGCAATACGACCCAAGGCAAGTGGCGTATGATTTTACTACCTCTGTTTCGATTGCTCGGTTCGAACATGAACTAGACATTTTTGATGATTTATTTGTTTCCGTGGATGATATATCCCAAGTTTTTGATTTAGCCAAGTCCAAGTTGCAATCCGAGGACATGAAAAAAAATTTGTTTTTTAGAAGTCAAAGGTTACTTAAAGTGCCTCTTGATCAGTTGAGAGCTCCCACACAGGAGAAAGCATCACAACAGAAAGAAGCAGGAAATACTTCTGGTAAAGAAGTAACGGGGAGGCGATCTTTGTTACCGGAGAAAAGGGATAGCGACGACAAAGGCATATTTGAGCAAAGCTTGACTGCTCAAAAAGATACATAGAAGTATTTAGTTCAAACAGAAAACGAGAGCATGAGTACTGATGCCCATGTACATATTGAGAAAGGAAGCACAAAAAGTAAAAACACAAAACAGGCACCCAAGAATGATATAAACAATGATGTAGGTTCTCAACTTGGAGGACAAGTAGATACTGAACTGGTTGTTTCTCCTTATTTTTTGAGCCAATATCAACAATTTTCCCAGCAGATAGGACAACAAAACACTCGTCTAGTTGATAATCCCAAAGATCAGGATGTAGAAATCATTCCTGAAAACCCCACAGGAGAAATTATGCTAAAGATAGAAGAAATCCCTCCTTTAGATATATTCTACAGTCCCAAACATAAGGCTATGGTGAGAAAACAAAGGAAAAGGAGGAGAACAGATCAAGATGCACTTTTGGCATCACAGGGGGAATTTATAAATATTGTTTATAAAAATGCTGAGGTGGATCCATCTGAGGATCTCACCAAATTGTCTCAGTATGCCAGTGCTTATAGTGCTGCCACTATAGATAAAGCTTCCCAAGTTACACAGCTGGTAAAATAAAACGATGTGCAAATTGTCGTTTTTGAAGAACAGGTTGCAGGAAATCAACAAAAGACTATTCAGTTGGAACAACGAGTACAAGATGCAGAACTTAGAGCTAAACAACTAGAAGAGTAGCTCAACCTTGAAAAGAAGAATATTGCTGAACAAGCCTTGGACAAATAGCAACAATTGAATCAAGAGGTAGAAAAGCTACAAAATCTTATACAAAGTGAGAGAAATTCAAAGATTGAACAAGAAAAAATGTTCCAATCAGCATTGGACAAGTTCAAGGATTATCCTAAGTTAGCTCAATTCATAACTGAAGCTCTTGAAATAAACAAAATGCTATCTCAACAGTTAAATGAATTTTGTCTAAAGTTGACACAAATTGAGCCTTTGTGTGAAATAAAATCATCTTTGATAGATAAATCAGTCACTCTTAGGCAAGAAATTGATGATGATGATGATAAAATTTCCAAGTTCCTTTCATGGCAGGACGCAGAGCAGGGAAGAAAAGCTAATCTTCCTAGAATTGAAGAGAGACACAGGGAAATTTTATTTATGGAATGGGAACAGAAGTTGATGAAATCCGAAAGAGCCATATCAAGGGCTGAAGGTTTAATGAATAATACAACAAAATTGATTAATGACAGCTTGTACACTACCAATTTGATCTCAGATTGTACCCTAGGCAAGTTACCTAAAGTAAAAGAAGCTGATTCCAGGTGGAAGGAAGAGATAATCAATAAAAATCAACAGATTAGCAAACTTCAAGGAATTTCATGGGATATTATGTGGACTTATCTGATCAAGCCACACAGCCAACAGATGGCCATCAAATTCCTTTCGAATGCTATTCATTGTATCATTCTTGAATTCTCTGATGCTACAGACACTCGACAGTTACATTAAAAAATGAGTTAGCCAACAGAAGTCCAAGATATGCTCAAAATTTTCCACCTTCACACATCTACCTCAACTGGTGATCAATAAGCCAGTCTACTACAAGATCACATTTCTGTTTTAGATTTTTTTTGATATTAGATAGATTATAGGAATAGTTTTAGTTATTTTGTTTTGTTAAGTACATATTTAAACCCCTTTCATGCATTTAGAAATGGGTCCTTAATTTGTAATATTTTTGACTTGGGGATTATATTTATGTACTCCATTTACTCCTATATTCTTTTATAAAAGATCACATTTGGTGATTCTGTGCAGAATTGTATTTAATAATTGCATTTTTGTACCTTGAAGTTGATTTTACAACGAAATTGCTGGATTAGAGTATCAGATTGCATTTTAAAGTCTTAAGATGGATATGGTATTTCTATCTATTTCACTGTTAATTTCTTTTGTTATATGATATTCTCTTTTAAATTGCTATCGTTTATATGTACTTCGTTTCACAACATTTATTTATATATATATCATTTATGAGTATATTGGAAATATTTATCTTTTATAGTATATGCAAACGATATACAATGATGAATACAATATGTTAATATAACTTTGTTTAATTTCTTAAACATAGTTATTTTTATTTGTTGTTGCACATTTCAATTAAGTTGTAATACATTTTTATGGTTATTGTTCAATTGAAACAATTTAAAGTTGTTATATTTACATATGATACCTGGGTTAGTTTTATAATTTCTTTATCAATATTTAAATTAGATTAGTTCGTATTTTCATTTTAGTCATTTAGTCCCACTTGTCCTTCATCCAACCATTCCATTACCAACCCATTCAAATTAGTAGGAAACTGGTCCTATAAATCCAGTCGGAGCCACCATCCCAAATGGAAAAGGAGTTGTCTTAAGGTCCCGACCGGGTGGTTATCCCCTGATGTTTGAAGCAACGATTTTCGAGGCTTCAACATTTTTGGCGCTAGAAGGAGGGCCATAAGCTATGAATGGCAGATATACTTAAATTTGAAAGCCATTCTAAGAGCACATTACCCTCATCACCTTCAATTTCTTCCACATCTCAAAAAACAAGAGAAGAAATTGAGAAAAGTATTCAAACACCCACTACCAAAGTTTCAGAACAATCAGATAATCCAACTCCCGAGTCCCATGAAGTTGAGGCCTTAACCCATAAACTTCAAGGTTTCTCATTATAATTAGAAGAATCGGAATTATCTGGAGGTAGTGTCACTTCGCAGTTTGTTTCTTCCAGACCTCTTACTAGGTCACAGAGTGAAAAACTTGGAATTTCCCCAAAAGTATTTCCTATACCTAGTAGAGTCAAAACAAGAAAAACTCCATCGGAAGCAGAAAGTGGTACTAGTGCTTCATCTCATATTCAATCATTTGTTTCCCAAGCTCCAAATCAGGAAAGTATAGCAGTCTCATCTACATCTACTTAATCTTCCTCCTCTACTCAAATTTCATCTGCTCAATCTTCATCTCCTCAAACTACATCTACTCAAACATTAATCGTCTCTTCTGGTACTTCAACTGTTATTACTCATATACTAGTTATCCATTCTAGTTCATCTACCATCGTTACAAGAATGGCACAACCAACACAAAGACCATGGACCAAACTAGGAGTTGTGAATATGGCTTCTCCTTTACATGATCTACCTGATCATCTTGAAAAATGGCTCCCAAAGTTTAGTCAAGATAGTGGTATTTCAGCAGAAGAACATATCAATAACTTCATGTTTGTTATAAACCTGAATCAAGTAGTGCATGAAGATGTTGTAGTCCGATTATTTCCCTATACTTTACAAGGAACAACAGGATCCTGGTACTTTTCCTTACCTGTTGATTCTATCACTGATTGGGATATGTTTGAAGATCAATTTTTAACTAAATATGGAGATGATATATCAGTTGCTACCCTAATTAACGATCTCTCTAATTTAAGGACTCAATCAAAGGAACCCATTAAAGACTTCGACTCACGATTTAATCAACTCTTGAATAAGATCCCTACAACATCTAAACCTAGTGAACAAGTTAGAAGTGAATGGTAGATTAACGATTTACCCTCAAATATAGCAATTTTTGTAGATAGAGCTGCAAAGCCAACTTTAGTTGAAAATATGAAGGAAGTTATTTTAGTGGAAAAGCGAATGATTGCTCTTGATAAGAAAAATGCTATTGTTGAAAGAAAATCAAAGAAAGTCACTTTTAAAGATGATTCCAAGAAAAAGACACCAAGAGATCCATATGGCATGGAAGGTTTACAGAAAGTTCTTAAAACCATGTCTAATGAGATGGTTGAGATCAAAAAGCAGGTATCAGAGACTTCTACAAAGAGACCATTTAGAAATTTCAAGAGAAATCTAACTGAATCAAAACCTCCCAATGCAATTTCCAGTGCAGAATCTGAAGATGAAGAAGAAGAAGAGAATCCTCTAATATCAGACGAAGAATATGAAAGGGAAGAAGTTGTTGAATTAAATGGAATGTGGGATTTCATTCTCCCTAATTCAGATAGTGACATGGAAAAAGAAGCTATGCCTGTAAGTACCATGAGAAAATCTACATTGGAACCTATTCAAACTGTTCCAAAGAAGAAAAATACAAATCCAAGTACCAAAGATAAAACTCCTACAAAAAAGTCTTCTTCATTACCCACTCAGAATCAGCCATCATCTCCCAATCCTCCCACATCATCATCCAAAACTCTGGTAGTATCAGATACGATGGATTATAATATCATTGAAGACATGAAAAAGACTAGAGCGAATATCTCATTACATGAACTCAACAAACTCAAACATCAAGAAAAGTTGTTATTAAAATAGTTAAATGCTACACCTATTGCTCCTCTACTAAGTGGTGTAGTAGCTAAAGCAACTAAAGGGACTAGTAAGCCACCAGACAAAGTAGATGCATCTGACACTGTTCTTATTAGAGAAATATCAGGTTCCCAGACACCTCCATTTCTGCTAACGTATGAAATATAAAATAAGAATTTGCATAATTGTTTGATTGATTCAGGAGCATCTTCCAATATAATGCCTTCTTTAGTCTGTGCTAAATTGAATATTGAACCACAGAAGTCTGGTGTTCATATTGTACAATTGGATCGCTCTAAGGTTCAAGTTATTGGAGAAATCAATTCAGTTACCATTAGACTAGCTTCTGACCCTAGGATTGTCCAAAGAATTGATATTCTAATTGCAGATATTTCGGAATTCTATGGGTTAGTGTTAAGTAGGGACTGGTCTGCGAAACTTAATGGTTACATCGCTACTGATTATTCACATATGTGGCTTCCCTACAAGAGAAAACCAAATCAAATTAAAATCGAGCGAGAAAAACATATGATGCACACTGTGATTGAGTTTGAAAAACCTAACAAACCTGTAGCTTTCAACAACAATATTCTTGGAGGTTATTATGCCGAGTCTTTTCTTGGAAATTTTACTGCACCACAATCACCATTCTCTATAAATACTTTTGTTTCTCAAATTGAAAAATTTTCGCCATCTGATTCTTCTAGAATTGTTAATTTTTCTGATTCTTTTGTAGATAAACTTGTTGATAAAATTTTATTTTGGTCATTATATTTTGATGGATCGAAATCTAATGATGGGGAAGGAGCAGGATGCATCCTAATTGATCCAAATGGAGAGAAGACTATGCTATCATGTAGATTAGAATTTGAGTGCACTAATAATACTACTGAATATGAAGCCTTGATTCAAGGGCTTTATAAGGCCATAGGGTTAAATGTAAAATACTTGAAAGTATATGGAGATTCTGAAATTGTCATAAGACAAGTAAGGAATACCATCCATTGTCTTTCAGGACATCTCAAACATTATCAAACCCTAGTACAGGACCTTACCACTCAATTTCTAGCATTTAATATCTCTTCTATTCCCAGAAATCAAAACACATCAAATGACTTGTTAGCTAATGTTGCATCCAAACTCCTTCCTGCTGAAGATTGCAGTCCTGATAGATTTTCAGTAGAGTTGATTTTTCGCCCATCTGTCCCAGACAATATTACTAACTGGAGAGTATTCTACCATGATCAAGATATTTTGAATTTCTTAACTTCTGAGAAATCATATGATGAACAAATTATTGATGAAGATGATCATGATCTGCAAATTACTTCAAGAAATAATGAAAATCAGATTCCTAAATATGTTGTTAAACTTGAGGATCTTTATGATATTAAAGACAGATTCAAGAAAGTTACTAATGCTAAAATTCAAAGTTCAACTTTGAAGTTTGAATTAGTCAATCTTGGCTCTGATTCTAAACCTCAGAATGTTAATCTAGGTCTCAATTTAACTCCAGAAGAATGATATGCTTTTATTAAACTTCTGAGTAAATATAAAAATGTCTTCGCTTGGAGTTATGAGGATTTAAAGACTTATGATACTTCTGTAATTCAACACACAATTCCAATGCTATCTGATGTTAAGCCTGTGCAACAGAAGTTAAGAAAGATTCATCCAAATCTTGAAGATCAAATCAAAACAGAACTCAATAAACTTTTGAAAGCCAAAATCATTTTTCCTGTAAGGCATTCCAATTGGGTTTCCAATATGGTACCTGTGAGGAAGAAACATGGAGATATCAGAATCTGTATTGATTTCAAGAATTTAAACAAGGCATGTCAAAAAGACAACTTCCCATTGCCAACTATGGAGCAAATTCTCCAAAAGGTAGCTGGTTCTGAACTCATGTCCTTCTTTGATGGATTTTTAGGGTATAATCAAATTCTAGTACATCCAGATGATAGGTTGAAAACCACTTTCAGAACCAAATGGGGAACCTATGCTTATTAGAAAATGACTTTTGGTTTAGTGAATGCAGGGGCTACTTTCCAGAGAGCCATGGACATAGCATTTAAGGGTCTGATTAATAGATTCGTTGTTATTTATCTTAATGACATAACAGTCTATTAAAAAAGGAGATCCAATCTTTTACATGATCTGAAACAAATATTTGAAAGATGTAGAAGATTTGGTATTTCCTTAAACCCAAAGAAATCCTTCTTTGCTCTCGATCAAGGAAAACTCTTAGGGTTTATTGTGTCGAAAGATGGTATATACATCGATCCTGAAAGAGTTAAAGAAATTTCTAAGATTTCTTTGCCTCATAATAAAAATTCCATGCAATCATTTTTAGGTCAGATTAATTTTGTAAAAAGATTCATTCCAGATTTTTCTCAAATTGTTTTACCTATGCAGAATATGATTAGGAACAATTCAGTGTTCAAATGGGGATATAAAGAAAAAGAAGCCTTTAAGGAAATCAAGAAGGCAATTATTGATGCACCCACATTAAACACTCCCAATTTTTCCAATGATTTTATTTTGTATACTTTGGCAACTGAAAAATCCTATGTTGTTGTTTTGACGCAGCTCAATGATCAACAAGTTGAAGCACCGATTTCTTTCTTCAGCTCAAATCTACAAGGAGATGAGTTGAATTAGTCTGATGTTGAAAAACAAGCTTTCGCTGTATTTAAGTCAATCAAACATTTTAGACCTTTTCTCTTAAAAACACACACAAAGGTTATTGTTCCCTTCTCTGCAATAAGAAAATTACTAATTCAAAGAGTAGGAAAAAAAAGGGCTAATTGGGCAACAAATTTGCAAGAATATGATATTGACATTAAAATAGCAAAGATTGTTAGAGGAAAATGTTTTTGTAGATTATTAGCAGGAGCTCATAAAATACCAGAAAAGCAAGATCCAGAAAATGATGTTCAAGTAAGTTAGATAAGTTTTACCGATTCTGAATCACAGTATGCTCATCTGATCTTTTACTTGAAAAATGGGTATGATCCTTCTAATCTTAGCTATAAGAATAAACATGCTTTAAGATTGAAGGCTACTAAATATGAAATCATTGATGATGTGTTATTCAGAAAAAATTATGATTCAATCTTATTAAGATGTTTTGAAAAGACTGAAGCCAAAAAGGTTTTGCAGGAATTACACGATGGACCAGCAGGCGGGCATTTTGGAGGTGATACCACAGCTCACAAAATCATCCATGTTGGATATTATTGGCCTACCCTTTTTAAATATACTCATGATTATGTGAGGAAGTGCAAGATTTTCCAAACTGCTAGTGGAAGACAGAGGAAGCCATCTTTTCCTCTATAGCCAGTAAACATTGAACAACCATTTGAGCAATGGGGGCTTGATATTATTGGTGAAATAGTTCCTCATTCTTCCAAGCAGCATAAGTACATCCTCATAGCAATAGATTACTTCACAAAGTGGGTAGAAGCAATTCCTCTAAAGGTAGCCAATTCTGATGCAATTATTGATTTCATCGATCAATTCATCATTACCAGGTTTGGTGTACCTAACGCTCTGGTCTTTGACAATGAATCTTATTCTCTGGAAATAGTATAATGGAGTTTGCAATTAAGAGAAGTTTTAAACTGAAATATTCAGCTAACTATTATCCACAAGGTAATGGTTTAGCAGAATCCACCAACAAAAATCTCATAAAAATCATTAAAAGGACTATTGATCAAAATCAGAATAATTGGCACAAGTCTTTAATCTTTGCATTATGGGCTAATCGTATTACTCTTAAAGCTTCTATTGGAACTTCACCTTTCAATTTAGTTTATGGTAAAGAAGCTGGAATACCATCAAATCTAGCTCTTCCATCATTAGCCCTGGTGAAATTCATTGAAGAAAATCCTTCCTCATCCATTCAATTGAGATTTGATCAAATCATAAAATTAGAAGAATATAGAGAGAAAGAAAGAAGTGTTCATGAAAAACATCAATGGCTTGTTAAATATTCTTTTGATTCAAATTCCATCGGCTCAAATTTTTTTTCAATTGGTGATCTTGTTCTGAAATGGGATAAAGCACATGAAGAAAAAGGTAAGCATACCAAATTTCAGAAGATGTGGCTTGGACCATTTCATATTGCTGAAAAGATAGACTTATATACATTCATACTTCAAGATTTAACATGAAAGAGAGAATCTCTTCCTGTAAATGGGCTTGTCTTAAAGAAATTATTTTCATAAGGAGGTAACCCCTTCTTACTTGTACATATTCCTTTCTGCAAATTTTTATTTATTTTTGTAAATAAAGGTTGTTAAAAGTCTTTGATTGACTTTTTACTATTAGAAATTTGTCTTGGAAGAAATGTTATAAGCACTTATTTCATGTAAATGAGAATTTTTGGGGAATTGATTACAAATTTTATAATTTAAAATAAAATGTTAAACTTTGAAAATTTGTTTAAAACATTTGCATGATCTTTTGAAACTTTGAGGAAAATGTAAATCATTATAAGTTTATTAAGTAGAGAAATGTTATATTTAAAAAGTAAATACTTTTTCAAGCTTTGGAAAACAAAAAACTCTCAGAATTTTCATCCATTTATTCTTAAGGATACAACTATTTCACCCCATCCATTTTGATTGTAATTTTTTAGAATGTAATTCTAAAGAAATTATATGACCAAATTTAGAAGATAAGAGGTCTCATCACGAGCCTACTTACCATGATCATAGGAAGTAATGAAACTGACATTACCAATACTTCATACCAAAATAGGGTAATGGCTTATAAATTAAGACAAGGGGTTTCATCACGAGCTAGTTTGTTCAGTTTAATTACAACTAGTGAATGGCATTGTTACTAACTGGCTACCAAACCAGAACAATGGCTCTTAAATTAAGAAAAATAAATAAAAAGACAAAAAATATGAGAAAATATGTCTTATGAATTTATTTTTAAAGAGTCATAATCTTAATTGGATGAGACAATGAATGGTTGATGGTTAAAAGGTAACCCTGTCGAGACTATGAACGTTTGCTGGCAGCAGCGGCAATACCTATGATAATGGAGTATATTACATAAGCTAAACTTGAGAAAATCCACTTACTTTATTATTATCAACCAATAAAAGATTGAGATAACCCAAAAATGTTTTTATCTTTGAAGAATTAGAAAGAAATTGTAAGTGATTTTTATTCTTTTTCACAGTTAGATTTTATTTGAATTATCTTAAGAAAAGTTTTCATTATCTTTAGAAATTTTTACTTACTATAAATATAGTATTCATTTCATTTTTTCAAAGATAATTGTTTCTTCCAGTGAATCACCAATTGTTGTACTGTACAACACCCCTCCCCATTTTTAAATTTTAGAATAAATCCCATTTAAAAATAGGTCCCCTTTTATATATCTTTTTCCCTAAATAGAAATAAAATATCCATGGATAAAAGGATGCATATCACATTTTTATTCACAAAGTTTACAAACCTTAAAAACTTTCCTATCCGATGAGTTAAAAGACCTTTTAACATATTTGAAAATATCAGAAATATTTTATACTTAATAATATGTTAAGATGAACAATAATCGCAATCGGAAATTTGGAGAAGTTCTTTTAAAGAGTTGTTTTTGCTTTGAAAAGTTCCGATGCGATCACGCTCAATGGCAATCGCATTTCGGATTAGTGTTAAGTATTGTATTTTTCTATCTATGACCAATACGATGCGATTTATCGCAATCACGTTTCGGAATAAAGTTAAACATTGCATTCCTTTCGTTAAAAGTTCCGATGCGATCGCGCTCAATCACAATCGCATTTTCGGAAATAGTATTAAACAGTCCATTTCATTTGAAATCTCTGATGCGATCGAGATTTGGTAGAAAGCATTGTCGCATTTCCTTTCAAACAAATTGCGATGCGATTGTCACAATCGGAAAATCGGCATGAATTATTCTGTATTATTTTGCGCACCATTGAAGACTTGCAATGCGATTGTTACTTCGCATTTATATTTATTCATTGCATCGCAAAGAATCAAAAGTGAATTTTAACATTTATTCCAATGATGTGCTGATCTCCGATTGTACATTACCATTAATTGAAAATAAAAAAAAACATCATGAGTTATTTTTTTTTCAATGCATGAATGTGACCCCTTGGAGAGCATTTATGTTGTAAATACAGGGAGATTAGATGGTAATTAAATAAACAGATCTTTGGATAGTTGTTCTCATTGTTGTGTTTTATTTCAGCTGAAGGCATTCATTTGAATTGCAGAACAAAAATTCGAATCCTTTCATTCGCAGAACTAGAGAGAATTTGCCCGACATTGAAATGTCAAAGAGAAGAAGAAAATCTAAACTAGCACTCTTTTAAATTACTGTATTGCTGCATAGGGGCTTGGGGTGAGGCTCAAGCTAATCCTGGTTCACCTCTGTCCAGGGGCCAGGGAAGATGACATGGGAAAATATACAATTTGATTAGAAGAAAACCTAGAAGTTATTGTGTGAAACGTTCAGGTGAGGAAGGTCAGACTCTGACTCTGAAAATCATCTCGGTGCATTGGCAAATTCATTTTTGTCGAGTTGTTGCAGGGCAAACATTTTCTACTAATTATGTTATAGGATGGGTTATTTACAATGTGACCATTCAAAACGGGACTTTTGTTTTACCTTACGGATCGGTGTTAAGTCATTTGAGTGAAGATATTAAACGATGTACCACCTCCCCAACCATAAAGATTTACAACAAAGATTTCCTTAAAGAATATGCTATACATTTCCTTCAAACCAGGCAAGGATCCAATCAAAGAATGTTGTAATAATAACAGAAAACCTGAAGTAGGACAATAAACTGTACTCTTACTACGGAGTCTCTTGCCTCATAATGTCTCGCAATGATGATCATTAGGTTGTTCGGAAATGATAACTCTACTAGGTGTTCTATTCAAATGGTCCCATTAATTCATTCTGCTATTAGTTCTGAAATTATGGATTGGGCTGTCATTTTGTCTGATAAGATAGCCAATCGAATTCTTAAGTACAGAAGAGACAAGAATTCAGGGAATTCCACCCCTTTCCATTTTTGTGCTTATATCTTAGACGCCCTCTGTTTTAATTCTGAATTCCCCATGCTAGGTTGGAAATGGACTCCAAAAGAACCTGTCCCTATTCATGTGTATCACAAATTCTTATGGAAGGAACATTGCAAACATCATGTTTACAGAGTTTTCCATGGTTTTCTCATTCTAATTTATCAAACCATTTTTGGCCATTTCCCTCCTCGACTTTCCAATAAAGCCAAGATTGATTTGTCCTCTATCGGAGATTGGTTGGGGGAAGAAAAATTCACTTATATCAGAATTTTTGGGAGTATTTTTGAACCACATATCCTTCCCCTATACATTCTAGATAAGCTACTAGCTCAAGAGATTTCTTATCAACTGACAGTAGAAGGAATGTCTAGAATTTTGAAAATCAATAAAAAGCTTATGTGGCCTACCTTCCCTTTTAAGTGTGGTGACTATACTCTTAATAGTTTCACTCATGTTGAGAAAGAAGTTGGTAAGATTTCTGATCTTAAGCTTTCAACAATTCCTGGAAGGCAATACGACCCAAGGCAAGTGGCGTACGATTTTACTACCTCTGTTTCGATTGCTCGGTTCGAACATGAACCAAACATTTTTGATGATTTATTTGTTTTCGTGGATGATATATCCCAAGTTTTTTATTTAGCCAAGTCCAAGTTGCAGGCCGAAGACATGAAAAAGTTTTTGTTTTTTAGGAGTCAGAGGTTACTTAAAGTTCCTCTTAATCAGTTGAGAGCTCCCAGACAGGAGAAAGCATCACAACAGAAAGAAGCAGGAAGTACTTCTGGTAACGAAGTAACAGGAGCTGATCCTATTCTGGGGAAAAGGGATGACAGCAGCAAAGTTGACACTGCCAAGACAGAAACAACTGCTCAAAAAGATACATAGAAGTATTTAGTTCAAACAGAAAACGAGAGCATGAGTACTGATGCCCATGTACATATTGAGAAAGGAAGCACAAAAAGTAAAAACACAAAACAGGCACCCAAGAATGATATAAACAATGATGTAGGTTCTCAACTTGGAGGACAAGTAGATACTGAACTGGTTGTTTCTCCTTATTTTTTGAGCCAATATCAACAATTTTCCCAGCAGATAGGACAACAAAACACTCGTCTAGTTGATAATCCCAAAGATCAGGATGTAGAAATCATTCCTGAAAACCCCACAGGAGAAATTATGCTAAAGATAGAAGAAATCCCTCCTTTAGATATATTCTACAGTCCCAAACATAAGGCTATGGTGAGAAAACAAAGGAAAAGGAGGAGAACAGATCAAGATGCACTTTTGGCATCACAGGGGGAATTTATAAATATTGTTTATAAAAATGCTGAGGTGGATCCATCTGAGGATCTCACCAAATTGTCTCAGTATGCCAGTGCTTATAGTGCTGCCACTATAGATAAAGCTTCCCAAGTTACACAGCTGGTAAAATAAAACGATGTGCAAATTGTCGTTTTTGAAGAACAGGTTGCAGGAAATCAACAAAAGACTATTCAGTTGGAACAACGAGTACGGGATACGAACTCGGGACTAGTAATTAGAAGGTAGAATTTGGATTTTGAAACGAATTGATCGGCGGACCCTTGAAAAACAATAGCGACTTAATAATGAGATTGCAAAGTTACAAACCCTTATCTGCGTGAGCAGACTCTCAAGATTTAACAGAAAAAAATGTTTCATTCTAGTTAGACAAATTCAGAATTATCCCACTTTGGATCAATTTAAAAATGAAGCTTTGGAAACCAAAAACAAATTGATGTCTGACAATTAAATGAATTTTGTCTAAAGATTGCGAGAAGCAGAGTCTACGCGAGCTAACATCTTCCACGATAGATGAGGGAGTTACTCTGGGTTTTGTTTGATGAAGAAATTTGAAGAAAAGATCTTCGATTTTCTTTTATGGCGGGATTCAGAGTCAGGGAAGAAGAGACGATCTTCCCAAAATTATAGAGAGGCATAAAGAAATCGTCTTTCGAATGGAGCAATCGCTTGATCGGACGAGAGAGGGCGCCAATCGAGGCTAAAGGGATAATGAACGATGGCACAGCAAGTAAATGATAATTTGCCTGCAATCAATTTAATTACAGTTGTAGTCTGGCTTGAGTTACACAAGTTAAAAGAGGCAGTCTTAGATGGAAAGCAAAGGGAGTCGGTAATAAAATTTTCAAATACGACTGATTCTGAGAATATCGTGGGATTGATGGTCTTATCTCCTTAGACCATATAGTCGACAATGCAATTAAATTTCTCTCAAAATTCCATTGATTGCATCCTTCCGGGTTCAGTGCCACGTATACGGGCGATTGCATTCAAAGCTTAGTCATCACGAAGAATTAAAGGATATGCTCAAAATTTGCCACCTTCGCACATCTACCTCAACTGATGATCAATGAGCCAGTCTACTACAAGATCGTATTTTTGTTTTAGATTTATTTATTTTTTGATATTTGATAGATTATAGGAATAGTTTTAGTTATTTTGTTTTGTTAAGTATCTATTTAAACCCCTTTCATGCATTTAGAAAGGGCTCCTTAATTTGTAATATTTTTGACTTGGGGATTACATTTATGTACTCCATTTACTCCTATATTCTTTTATAAAGGATCACATCTGGTGATTCTGTACGGAATTATCTTTAAGAATTGCATTTCTGTACCTTGAAGTTGATTTTACATCGGAATTGCTGGATTAGAGTATCAGATTGCATTTGAAAGTCTCAAGATGGATATGGTATTTCTATCTATTCAATGTTAGTTTCTTTTGTTATATGATATTCTCCTTTAAATTTTCTATCGTTTATATGTACTTCGTTTCACAATATTTCTTTATATATATCATTTCTAAGTATGTTGGAAATATTTATCTTTCATAGTATATGCAAACGATATACAATGATGAATACAATATGTTAATATAACTCTGTTTAATTTCTTAAACAGAGTTATCTTTATTTGTTGCTGCACATTTCGGTTAAACTGTAATACATTTTTATGGTTATTGTTCAATTGAAACAATTTAAAGTTGTATTCACATATGATACCCAGGTTAGTTTTAGAATTTCTTTATCAGTATTTAAATCAGATTAGTTAGTATTTTCATTTCAGTCATTTAGTTCCACTTTCCCTTCATCTAACCATTCCATTACCAACCCATTCAAATTAGTAGAGAGCTGCTCCTATAATCGTTAAGTTTCCTCCAACAGAGAAATATAATTTGTCTTAAGGTCAAGCCCAAGTGGTTATCCCACGATGTTTAAAGCAGCCGATTTTAGGAGCTGTGATGTGTTTTCTGATTTGATGGTGGGTTAATAGGACCAACAAAATCAAGCACCCAACGCTCAAATGGCTCGATTACTAACTATGGATTCAAAGGCATTTCATTAGATTGTCTAGGGCATCCCGCCCTTTGGCAACTATCACAGGCTTGTACAAACTTTTTAGCATCTTTAAAAATTGTAGGCTAGTAATAGCTTGTTTGTAAAACCTTGTGACTAGTCCTGTGATCTGCGAAATGTCCGCCACATGGCCCATCGTGGCATGCTTTCGGGATGCCAAATATTTCGTCTTCTCGGACGCATCTTTTGATGTGCATATCTGCTCTTGTATGAAATAGGTAGCCCCTGATCCAAGAGAATCAGGTACTGTGATGTACTATCTATTTTCGTTCATTGGGCATTAGATGCTTAGGTAATTTACCTACTGCTAAATAATTTGCAACATCAGCATACCATGGGGTTCTGGCAGTAACAAAAAACAAATGTTCATCTAGAAACTGATCTTCAACTGCTACTGCGTCCATTGGTTTTGGAATTCGTGAGAGAAAATCAGCTATAGTATTCTCTTTTCTAGGTTGGTCCTTTATTGTGATGTCAAATTCCTGCAATAGAATCAACCATCTTGTTACTCTACCATTTGTAACAGGTTTATTTGCTAAAAATTTTATGGCAGAGTGATCTGTATATAAAACTACAGGATACCCAGTTATATAATGTCTAAATTTATTTACAGCATGTATTACAGCTAAAAGTTCTTTCTCAGTCACAGTATAGTTTAATTTAGTAGGAGATAGATTCTTGCTAATATAATAAATTGCATATGGTTTTTTATCTTATTCCTACCCAAGGACTGATCTGAGAGCTATGTCTGAGGCATCAGATGAAATTTGGAATGGAAAATCCCAATTTGGGCCCCTTAGCATTGGGGATGTTGATACAAGACTTTTTCAGATCCTCAAAAGCATGGTCACATTTATCTGTCCAACTAAAATCAACATTCCCTGTTAGTGTGTATAGAGGTGCATCTATTTGAGAATAATGCTCTATGAATCTTCTATAATAACCAAAAAATCCTAGAAAGCTACATACCTCTATTTGTGTGGTAGGAGTAGGTATTAACAAAATTATCCAAATTTTAGCTGGATCTACCTGTATTCCAGCTGCTGAGATATAATGACCTAAGATGAGTCCCTCGATCATCATCATGTGACACTTCTCATGGCTTAAGCAGAGCCTGGTGGCAATACACCTTTGCAACACCTTTTCCAATGTTTCTAATGCTGGCTCAAAATCATCTCCATAACGTGTGAAATCATCCATATATACTTCGAGCCCTTCATTTATTAAATCTGAAAAGATGCTGAGAATGGCCCTCTGAAATGTGGCAGGGGCATTGCATAGACCAAAGGGTAAAACTATGTAAGAAAATGTTCCCCAAGGATAGGTAAAAGTAGTCTTGTCTTGGTCTTCAGGGGCAATCTGAATCTGATTATATCCACTGAAGCCATCTAAGAAAGAAAAAGAATTTCTTTCCTACTAATGTATCTAATACCTGATCAATGAAAGGAAGGGGAAAGTGGTCTTTCTACGTTGCTTTGTTTAGTTATATGTAGTCTACACATATCCTCCACTTTCCATTCTTCTTTGGCACCACTACTAGTGGAGAGACCCACTTGCTATCAGATATTGGATAAATAAAGTTTACATCCAAAAGTTTTTGTAATTCAGCTTTCACAATATCCTTAAGATGAGGGTTTAATCTTCGTTGGGGTTGGAGAATGGGTCTAGCATCTTTTTCTATATAAATGTGGTGTGTACATAACCGGGGATCAATTCCTTTCATGTCTGGGTAATCCCATGCAAAAGCTCCCTTATATTTTTTTATTAGTTGAACCATCTTCTCTTCTTGTTCAACAATCAGATTTTTGTTAATGTTCAAAGTTTTTCCTAGCTCAATTTCTATAGTTTTGCTATTGTAAACATAAGTGGTAGGTATTGATTGATCTTTATTGTCTTTCAGGGGATCTTCTTCTTCTTCATTATCAAATGTTGCCTTGATCATGTGACATTGCAAATGGGATCTGGTTTTTGGTTGGTTAATGAAACTGTTAATTATGTCATCCTCTGTTTGGTCTTTAAAGTCAAGGGAATCTTCTATGGTTAATGGTGATCTAATTTTTTCTATGAGGTATGATACAGGCTGTTTCTTTGCTTTTATTATCATTAGGCTTGGATGGGTTGGAGGGTATAAGGCTAAATTCTTGACATAACTCCCTCTAGTTATAGTCATGCTGCCTTGTCGGTAGCCAATGTAAGCATCAGCAGTTGCCAGCCAAGGTCTACCTAAGATTAAAGGGTGTCCATCTAGCCAGTTTTTGGGGTTAATAATCAGGAAGTCGGCAGGGTATTCCTAGGAGTCTACAGATACCATTACATCATGTAATGTGCCTTCTAGCTTGACTACCGATCGGTCAGCCAATTCCAATAAGGTTGTTGTTGGATCTAATGATGTAATGCCAAGTTTTTGGCAAGTGGTGGTTGTTATGATATTGATTGCAGCTCCCAAATCAACTAAGGCATTTGGAAATGATTGTCCATTTATTTGCACCATAACTATAGGATTTCATGGGTCCTCATACTTTACAGGTGCTTCTCTTCCTGATAGTAAGTCAGATAGAGTGCCAACTACTTGGACGGTTGGGTTAGTTGTTGTTCTCCTCTTTGGCTTTCTTATACATAGTTCTTTGATGGTATTTGCATAAATGGGAATATCTTGGATAGCTTGGAGGAGTGGGATTTTTATACACAAATTTTTCAGTTCTCCCAGAAGATCAAAATCAGGATGTTCTATTGGACGAGGTATGATTAGTCGTTCTGGGAATGGTGGAGAAGAAATGGCTTCTTGCTCATGAGTTTGTTGTCTAACCACATTATCCTTTTGCAATGTTTTTTATGAAGGTAACGGATTTTCAGGTTGAACATTTTTGTCTCCCTCTGATTCTATTATGCGCCCAAACCTTAGTTGAAGGTCGTTGCACTCCCTTAACTCGGTTTCTAGTTCTGGTGCTTCGATTATTTGAACAGATTGAATCGACCTATTATTAGGGTTCGGGTTGGGTTGGGCTGGGAGTTGCGGTCTTAAGTTGGTCCGGGGATTTTGTTGCAATGTATATGGTGTTGGTAGTGTAGGTGGAGGGAGAGGAATCGTTCCAGCTAGTTGATTCATAGATCTTTGCCAGTTCGACTGCCAGGTCTGACTCTGCGAGGTGGAGGGGGACCATTGTGTTGAATATGTATTATTTTGCCAAAATGGTGGACAATAAGGAAAGTTTGGCCAATTGGTTTGATTTGTTTGATTTTTCCATGACGGTGTAGGAAATGGCTGCTATGACCAACTGGGAAAGGGTGGCTGATTTTGCCACATTCCATTATACTAAGGACACTGAAAAGAAGAGGATGGATCAATGGGAATACATGTTTGTCGTGGCTGCTATTGAGAGTGCCGATTGAGTAGGTATACCATTTCTGTTTCTTCTTCTGCTTCTTTGTAGACTGCTTTCAATCCCGAGAGTGAGGAGCAACTTTCTGTGGAGTGATCTTTCGTGCAGATGGTACAGACTTGGACTGTATCCAGCGGGCACTCTCTATGGCTATGTTTCTTTCTGCATCTAGGGCAGAATATTGCCAAATTTTGTTCTGCTTCTGCTTGCTTTTGTTTAGCTTGCATGATATCGAGCTGCATTGTCACAGTCCCTAGAATATCAGTTTTGAAATCTTCTAGTAGATTGCCAATTTATGTGTGGGTTATACCTCCACCGGAGGTCTTTCTATCCCTTGTGATCATGTCACGTTCTGCTGGTTTTAGTCTTGTGCTGCCTCTCGAACTCCTAATACATAAATCAATAATGTCGGTAAAATTTTCCTGATATATGTCACCTTTGCCCATGATGTTTAATGTTTCAACCCATTGTTCCTTCATCCCTTTAATTAATGTAGTTTTTAACACATTATCAGGTAAGGGTAAAGATGCATAAGGTGATCTCTGGAGGTTGTATTGAAAGCGTTCTACATATTCCTCCAATGTTTCATTAGGTTTTGCTGTCATCTGAAATATTTCATCCTTTAATTCCCTGGACCTACAATAATCCTGATATTTCTTTAGAAAAGTAGCTTTCATCTGATCCCAGTCATTTATAACACCTCCACCTAACCCCATAAACCATCATAGAGCTTCTCCTTTTAATGTGGAGGGGAATAATTTTAGCTTTTGGGGATCGGTGGTATAGTCATACCCCCTACATAATACATCGAATTCAAACAGAAATGCATCTGGATCTTCTGATGTTAAGCCATGGAATGTAGGAATATGCTGGAGAGGAATGGCCTTCATAGGTGCATTAACTGCAGTGTCCACAATGGGATATTGCAGTGTGGAAGTTTGGGGTGGTTGTTGGTTCTGGGCCATTTGATCAAATATGTGCCAATATCCTTCTGGGATTTCTAGGGAATTATTCCTAGGCTGACTAGAAGGAGTAGGGATGACCTTAACAAAACTTCCTTGGTCTGGGATAATTAGTGTCCCTTGCTGAACTATTATCCGAGGGGATTTTAGTTCTTCAGGTTCTTCAGCTTTGTTTTGGATGATTTTGACGGCACTTCCTTTATCTGGGTTGCTTAGTGTTTGGATTACTTCAAGAGGGGATCTTGGTTCTTCTATTTCCCCTGTTTCTCCTCCTCCTTCGTGGAGATTACTAGAGTTCCCTTCTTATAAATAAATTGGGCGAGAATTCTCAATTTCTTGAGAATCTTGTGCAGTCTCTTCTGTTTGGCTATGCACCTCAGCAAAAGCTACAGATGGTGATTCTGTGGCCTGAAGGGAGCTAGTAGGTTGTCTAGAAGCAATTTTTCTAGGGCCTACTGATGGCTGAGATTCAACTTTATTAATGATATTGTCGATAAAGGTTGTTCGCCCAAGGGTCACCGGTCCCTTAGGTTTTTCAGGTCTGGGAGGAATTTTGTTTTGATTAGATTTTCTAGTCATTCAAAAAAAACAAGCATTCATTCCTACCTTAAACTTCTACGCAGTTCTGCTATGAAGCGGGCAAGTGAACAAGCATGTTCCTCGTTCGTTATGCAGGTTCTTACCTTCTGTTTTTAATACCCAGTACTTCCTTAGCAGGGAAAATCAAATATACATCACTCTTTCTAAATAGCTACACTCTCCCCGGCAATGGCGCCAAAATGTTGAGGTATAAAAGGTGTCTTTTTAACTCTTATTTATCCTACATTAATTATCAATCAAGGTACGACTTTTTATCTTAAGAGTGTACTCAGTCTGAGGCAACAATTTAATCTAAGAGTAATGCTCTCCAATTTGTAGTACAGTGTTTCAAATACAAGATTAAACGGATGCTTGAAAATGAAATCTAATTGCAATGACATGAAACTTAAAGCTCTAAAATCCAATCACTCACTCGGCAATCATCAGTCAAGGATGAAGTAGTAATAACTCTTTCCTTTGTCAACTGATGTAAATGAAATCAAGCATAAACAAGATCCTCAATCTAAGAACTTAGACAGTAATAGCCAATGTCCTTTACAGTTGATGATCTTACACTCTACAATAAACAACTAATTGGAAATGATAACTGAGGTGAATCAATAATGCTACTAATGGAAATAGAATAAACACGCTCTCTGTAATAACATTCTAAAGCAAACCAAATACTTACAGGAAAGGAATAAATAGTAAAGCTAGCTATCAGAAATGAACAACAAAGCTATTTAATGGAAATGAATAACAAATTCTGAACAACGAAGCTTTCTATATGAGAAGCATAACAATACAAGTTACAGAGGAATAAATAATCTTGTTATGTTGGAAAGGAATAGCGATGCAATTCACTCACAACTAATGCAACAAACCGATTTCATAAAACATTGAACAGTAAGCTATAAAACATGGAAACTATGAGGCAATGCGACTAAAGGAAATGAGAACTAAAGCAAACCATCACACAACTAGAATTGGAAAGTAATGGTACAGATAGCAAGTGGATCCACCAGGGTCGAGCCCTTAGCCGCTAGTGAAGCATCGCCGAACTACTCCAGTATCAAATAATGGAACGACAACCAGATTATATATTAATCATATGTAACAGAGTTTACAAGCAATCGCACTCTGTTTTAACCAACGAGAGTCGATGAGCAATCGTGAAAATACAACAGGAAATCTGAAGAATCATAATACATCATACATGTTTGATTTCTACAAGCGCTGTCTTTTTATAACAACCAGCGGACGAAACGAGAAATACAAATAAGCTTTCGCAGCGATTCTACATAAATCGAGAAGTCTAAGTGATTCGCTCTATCTTCCATATTTAGTTATTGTTTTGTCTTCTTGTGCTGATGTCGTGTTGTTCCTTTCCTTCCTTTGGTTGTGCGCTCTGATCTTGACCTTCTTTTCTGGATATGGTCTTTTGTTGAAGGGACAACAGTTATTTGTGATTTTTCTTTTTCCCCCGAATGGTGGCTTCCCACTTCATCTATTTTCTTCATATAAGAAAATACAATCTTTAATCAATTTGCAACAATAACTAATATCCTTAATTCTATTATAATTCTTCAATATATTACCATTTTAGAATATAAATGAGTTATGATTAAAGGAAAAAAGATAAAGAAATACATGGAAAATTAATACATTTTCCAATGGTCAACATCTGGTACTCAGCTTGAGCCTCCATGCATACCTCCATTCTCTGATTTCTTTCTGTAATCTGGGCAAACATTTTTTTAATTAAGGGCACTTGTTCTTGAGTGCTTTCATGTCTCCTTGGTGAAGCAGGGACATTTTTCTCATCTCCCAATTGTAATGAGAAACTAGGTTGAGCATCTACAAAATCCTCACTCAGTTTTGTTCACTTTTCAGTCCTCTGTTCTTCATCCTCTAAATCAATCACTACCTCTTTACCCCTCTTATTTGACTTCTATGATATAATTGGAGTCTGTATATTTAAGCTCACTAAACCTGCAACACCTTTACCGGCCATTTTTTTCTATATCAGGTCTACTTTCATGAATAAATGTTGAATACCCATTTTAAATTCTCCTATTAGAAATTACACTGTGAGGTCCATAATCCCACTTCTCTCCTAAAAATAGGTGCATTTCATCTAATATATTAGAGGCTTCATCAATTTCTTGTCTCATATTAACTATAAAAGGACTAACAGTCTATGACAACTTAAACATATGACCTTTCTTCATAGGCACAAAATGTATTTGATCCACGTTTAAAATTTTCCTAATGAACTCCAAAGAAAATAATATCATAGGCACAAATACAAGAAGCCTATAGTTTCTACACCAGCTCCATAAAGCCTTTCATAATAGTCTTCAAAAACAAACCAATCACCAAACTAGCAATCTGTACCCAACTACAAGAACTCTTGACCTTTTGGCAAAAAGAAGGGGGGAGTAAGTCCATTCAAATATTATATCTAGTAGACATGAAATGACTAGAAAAATATAACAAACCACCCTCATTATGTTCTTTCCTCACTATGTCTATCCAGAATACTACTGGCTGCCTCTTCTTATTCATATGCATTATATTTAACTCTAGATGCATGAATTCTTCAACATTTTGATATAAAAAGAGGTAAATAACAAGAGAAAGAAACCTGAATGAACCCATCAGAGATAAGCTCATGAGCTGAGAGTTGACAGCTTCCTTCCAATAAGATGGAATATCCAGCACCACTCCTGCCTTCATCATCAAGGCAAACATTCCTAGAACTGATTTGTCCACTATATTGTCATCATCCTTTCCAAAAATATTTGCAATGCACCTTAGCATTGGTCTGAATTCTATATCAAAAACTTCCATGGGAAATTATTCATTATAAGGTGTAAACTGTTGTGTATCTAGCTTCAGAAAAAAGATGAATTAGTTAAACTTTGGACCTGCAAGACTATCATAATGTGCCATCAAGGAATCATTAGTAAATTGGACATACGACTCTGACTCAGGGTAACACAGAGCTTGATGAATTGATAGGGTTGAGACTTGCATAACGTTTTCCCCTTGACAATTCATTACATAAATTTTTCCAAGGTACATAACAGACACTAACCAATACAAAAATTCCGGAAAAAGGTGTGTTATTGGTATATATGTAGACAACACATCCGTTTTAACCATGGCAGTGTAAATTGGAAAAGTTTTATCGTTTAGGTAGACCTTCTGGTAAAATTAAAGGTGGTCTAGGGAACATACAATATCCTGGATATCCCTCTCAGTGTCCATGAGAGAAATGTGACTGGAAGAACCTGACAGGGATGAACGCTTGGCCATTGTTTAGCTTGGGGTGACAGACAATCGACAAGTTGGCGGACAGCAGAGAAATACACAGCGCAAACACAATTTTAAAGACAAACTAACAAAAATAACCTTAGAGAAAAGATAAACCTTCTTAAATATGTGGCGCGGGATCAAGAATTAAATGCTGATGAGATGTACCAAAAGACCGTCGAAAGTAATCCGACGTGGATCATATCTATCACCAACTATCTGCATACATCACTGCGGGAGGTCTCAAGGTACAGAGAGCTCGTCGGGTTCATGCCATCGCAGTGAATCTCGATAGGGTCAACTGCGGAGGCACCCTCCTCGTTAACCCGTGCACTGAAAGTGCCCGCGGGTTGACACTTTTATTTCTTGATTAATAAATCATTGGATCCTGCTCCATGAGATGTTTGCTTTTTAATCTTGTGCGTTGGGATTCACTTCCAAAAAGCTTTAAAGTATTAAATTTAAAATTTAATGCAACATATATTACATTTTTATGCTAAAGTATATGAATTTTTATACTTTATCATATATTTTGAAAATTTTCTACTTTTTTTTGTACTTTTAAAAATTAAAAATAAAGTATATGAAAATGAGCCACCACATATGGCTCCACCTGGGGATAGTGTTTTTTTCCATGAAACACTAAGAACCACAGATTAGTCCATTCACTTCAGGCATGGATTCAAATGTTGTTTGATGAAAAATGTACAATGAAGGAAACCGAATATGTACAATGGTGAACCATAAAACTTCATTACTAAAAGTAATGTTTTAAATATTTCCCATTCATGGGAAGCTCTATTGTTTCTCCACCAAGATTCTCCAGCATGAAAGAGTTATTTTATCTTTCTTCAATAATCCTGTATGGGCCATACCAGAGAGGATCAAGCTTACCATGCTTTCCTTTTTCTTCTCTTCTAGTATCCCATCTTAATACCAAATCTCTAGTTTGGAAAAGACTCTCCTTTGCTTTTCTATCAAAAATGGACTTCATCTTTTCTTGATATGTGACCAATTTTTCCCTGACTTTATTCATGTTATCACTCAATTCTATCACCTTATTCAGTCTTCTTATCAATGCATCAGGTTCTTCTTATGCTTCTTGAAGGAAATAAATCGCTAGTCTTGTTAGCTGAGTAGGAAAAAAAGCTTGAGTTCCATATACCAATTCATAAGGGGACTTACCAGTAGATCTTCTAGTAGTCATTCTTACTTCCCAGAGAGAAAATATCAACACTGAATCCTAGTTCTTCTGATTCTCATTAATTGTTTTCTTCAAAATCTTAACCAATGTCTTGTTAGAAGATTCAACTAGCCCATTCTCTTGAGGATGATATGCTGTAGAATGAGACAAAATGACATTATATGTTTGACAAAAATTAATGAATCTGATTGAGTTAAATACTTGAGCATTGTCTTTCACAATCTTTACTGGACATCCAAACCTGTTAAATATGTTCTCTTCCAAAAACTTCATTACTACCAGATCATTTTCTTTTCTAGTAGGTATTGCCTCCACCCACTTTGTAAAATAATTAGTGGCAGTCAAAATCCATTTGAACTTCCTGCTTGATGGTGGATTGATTTATCCAAGGAAATCTAATCCCCATTGTCTAAATGTTTCTTCAAAAAATACAGGGAGAAGAGGTAAAGGAGCTAACCTTTTATTTTCTTTAAAAAATTGACATTTCTGGAAGCCTCTAACCACTCTATATACATTAGCAAACAAGGATGGCCAGTCAAAACCTGATTTCAGAATTTTATGAGCAGTAAATTTCCAGCTATAATGCCCTCCACACAGACTTTCATGGTATTCTTTGATAACTTCCATTGACTCCCCCTCTGTCAAACACAACAAAAAAATACTAGCAGGATCCTTCCAATATAATTTAGCATCAATTATAACATAGGTTAAGCTTTGAGTTTAAGAGCTTTGCACATTGTTCTGTTTATTAAGGGTGGATAAGAAAAAAATCATAAGTAATGAATAATATCCTTATACCAATCAGAGAAAACAAATTTGCATTTAATTTCTAACTTTGTGCTATTGTGACTTGTTTCATCAACAGCTTCATCCAAAGGTGCAAGCAGATTAATTCCTAGAGCTTGAAAATTTGATTCTATTAGTAGCTTTTCCAAGCCTTGTCATTTCACCAGTTTAGTGCTTTTAATGTCTAAGTCATACTCTTGTATCTTAGCAATCCACTTTCCTCGTTTTCCTTCAACATCACTTTGAAATAACACATATTTTACAGCTAATTTAGGTACATATGGAACTATTTGAGACTACATCACATAGGTTCTGAAGGTTTTCAATACTTTAACTAATGCATATACCTATTTTTCCAAGATATTGTATTTGAGTTCTGCATCTCTGAGAAATTTACTGAAAAAATGCAACAGGTTGCTCTTTTCCTTCTTCATTATTTTGCAGCAAGACAATAGCTATGGTAGAAGGTGATGCGAATGAAAATATTTGGAATGGCTTTTGATAGTCTGGGCTGATTAAAACTCGAGCTTCTTGAAGAGCTTCTTTGATCCTAGAAAAGGAACCTCTTGCATCTCTGTCCCATTTTAATTCAACATTTTTCTTCAGCATATCTATTATATTTATGACAATCTCAACATAATTTGGGACAAATCTTCTCAGGAAATTAATTTTTCCTAGAAATATATGGATATCTTTCTTACTTCTAGGTAATGGAACTATCTGTATAGCTTCAACTCTTGCTGGATCAATTTTAACCCCCTGATTAGAAACTATATGTCCTAATAACTTACCTTTTTCCAAAGAAAATAGAGATTTCTTTGGATTCAATGATAATCCAAACTTCCTGCATTTCAGGAAATCCTTCTACAGATGCTCCAAGTGCTCATCATCAGAACCTGAAAAAATAGTCACATCATCCAAATATATGACTACAAATTTTTCACCCACAAATGCTATGTCCATTTCTCTTTGGAAGGTATCCACAACATTCATGAGACCGAATGGAATCCTAGCATGCATGCACATTCCCCAAGGTGTGGTAAAAGTTTTTTTCTTCTGATATTCCTTTTCAATAGCTACTTGGTTGTACCCAGAAAAACCATCAACCATAGATAATCTATAGGCTCCTGTGACTTTCTATAAAACATAATCTGTCTTTGGAAAAGGATAGTTGTCTTTTAGAGAAGCTCTATTCAAGTTACTGAAATCAACACATAACCTTATCACTCCATTCTTCTTCCTCACAAGAACAAGATTAGAAACCCAGTCT
This sequence comes from Pinus albicaulis, assembly GCA_034641835.2. Lineage (NCBI taxonomy): Eukaryota > Viridiplantae > Streptophyta > Pinopsida > Pinales > Pinaceae > Pinus > Pinus albicaulis. The sequence continues at coordinate 603,300,576 of CM076572.1, forward strand.
GAATATCTAAGTGGAACTATGATTTTTTCTTGCAACATTTTCTTCACCTCCTTTTCAATTGGAGAAAGGAACAGTGGATTAATCTGCCTAAGCTTTTGCCTGTGAGGCTTAACTCCATCCTTCCATGGTATTTTATGCTAAATTATATCCAGATAATATGTTTTCAAATCATCATAAGACCATGCAAATACATCCATATACTTCTTGAAAAGATCAATATACCTTTCTTTATAATTCTTAGGAAATCCTTTGAATAACTTGACCATCTTGGTTCCTGTTGAGTTCCTAGATAACAGTGCTCCATCTCACATTCTTTAGAAACCTTCATTTTATCCAGTGCTACATAATTTTCATCAAAAAACCTTTCAAGAGGAACCAAACCTCTGGGTAATACATTTTCTTTCAATTGTATTATCTTCTTATCACCTATTGATTCTTTAAGGTTTTCCAAGCCTTCATTATGATCAGTTTGCTCACTTTCCTGATCTATTTAACTATATTCAAAGTTTCCAATAATTATTAAAAAATGATTAATATACCCATCATCTTCGAATACCTACCAGTGTTTAACATTATCAGGGATTCAGGGTCAATGCCTCATCTCAATCTCATATCTCAGCTTCAGATTAATAGGTGGCTTGAAAGTATTGGCTGCAACTACTAATGAATCTGCCATTCTATTTTCTTCTCTTGAAACGAATTGAAGATTCAACGCCTCAAAATAATTTTCAATCAGGTCCCATACTTCATTCCTATATGAACTCAATCTTGGATTTTTGGTTTGACACAAATTTTTAATTTTTCTTATAATCAATTCAAAATCACCAAAAATGGAGATACATTGAATTCCCAATTTTTTAGCAATTTGAAGAAAAAATATTAATGCCTCATACTCAACTCCATTATTTGTCGATTCAAATTCAAGCTTAAAAGAAAAAGGAAAAATATTACCTTCTGGAGAAACCAGCAAAAATCTAGCTCCTGTGTCATCCTTGGAATAGGCACCATAAAAATAACACTTCCAAATTTTATTTGAATCCAGCTCCTTATGTACAATTGTTGAAGAGAGATGCTTATGTGAGTCTTCAGAAAATTTTGCATCTTCGTGCAACACAAAACAAGAGAGATCCTCCTTCTCTTGGCCACAGATAGGGGAATTTACTGCATCTTTCTTTGTGGTAGTCTTTACAAATCTTATTTCTCTGTATAACCTCCTTTATTCCCCATTAAACACAAGACTGATAGCATATGTGAAGTACAGATTTAAAACACCTCCAAGCTTTTCTTCCCAAGATCTGGACAAAATCATACCAAATCTGGCTGGAATATCTTCAACTACTACATCCATCATAATACTCTTGGCTGGAATTTGGGCTAGAGAAACCACCATGTCTTTGATAAGCCCAACACACTTCACCCTTTTTGAATCAAATGAATAAATGTCTCTATAGGGCTTATTGATTTGTAAATTTAATTCTTTCATCACATATAATGGCATACGATTATGTGATGCACCAGAATCTAACATACAATTATGTAGAATGAAATCATGAAGAAGCATTGATATATAAAAAGGAGGAACATAAGAATCTACCTCTTCCACATCTGGACCAAAAGTGAATACTAATTTTTCTTCTTGTAAATTCACAGTATCACCAATATCATCAGACTGAGAAATATTAATAAATTATGTAATTTTCTTCTTGTAACCAGGTGCCTTAGCTAACTCAAGAAAGGGTACTTGAATTTTTATTTTTTATAATTCTTTGGACAGACTAAAATCTTGATTATGCTTAATAATATTTTCAGGTTCTTCTTGATTCTTATTATAATTATCATTTTTCTCAGGTACAGTAACAATATTCTCCAAAATATTAGAATCAATAAAAATATTCTTGGAAGCCTTAGCTTGTTTTTCATTTGCATTCACTGAATTCATAGGTTGTTTTCCCTTGTCTGATTATTTTGTTGAATTATTTAGTTGTGGAGTCACCATTGGAGAAGGGACTAACTTTGGTTCTTTTTCCTCATCATCCTGAGTTCTTAATATATTTTTGATCTTAATTCATACTTATTATGCAGTTATTCTTGCATAAAATCAGTGAATTGTTTAAAATAATTACCCATTTCTTCCTTATCAAATGACACATCATCTTCTATGCATTATTATTTACATTTCTCTTCTTCCTCATCATCTTCCACGTAAAGAACATATATTTGATCTTCAACCTCTTTCTGATCATCCTCAGCAGAATGTGAGGGTGTTGCTTCTATATATAAGGGTGCTTGAACTTAATCCTGATCTCTCCTTTCCCTATGAAAAATTTGCAAGGGATGTTTTCTGAACTGTGGATTGAAAAACCCTCTATTTTTCTGTGCAGGCTTCTTATTATCTAATTCCATCTTCACTAATTTATTTGAAAAGTCCTTGATGACCTTATTCATGTCATCAATCCTTTGATCCTGTGATGAATCTTCTTTGGCCTTACCTTTATCTTGAACTGCCTTCTTTTCCTGTGTTTTTCCCGCAGCAGTCATATTTGCTTCAATCTCTAAAGCATCTGTTTGTATTTTTTCAAGAGTAGCATATCTTCTCTCTCTCAATGTGAAACTAAAATCTGATATAAATGCCCTAGAAAAAACAACTCTTGCTCCAATATGAGGGGGTTTCATTTTTGCGGGTAAACTATTATACAATTTGTTAAATATTTAATGAAATCATTCATGCTTTCATTAGAATTTTTCTTAATAGCATTAAACTCTGTCAATGAATAACCGTGATCTCTCTTCTCACCCCATCTTTGGAAAAATTGTCTTTCTAATTTGTCCCAATCATTAATTGAGCCATTTGGTAATCCTTTAAACCATTTTCTTGCATCTCCATTCATATACTATACAAAAAGTCTCATTACTACATCAAGATGTTCAACATTTAAATTTTTAGCAAAAGTGCAAAACAAAGGCAAGTGTTGTTCTGCAGTTATTTCATCTTCAGCAATAAATCTAGGAAGCAATTTAAGGTATTATTGAGGCATTGCATTCATTGGTTGTGGAATATTTAATGGTTCATATTTATTCATCAAGAAAGCAAGGACACGGGCTGCCATGTTTATGCCTTGATTAACTGCTCCTTGAGTAGGTGGGGTTTGTATACCAGTTGTAAATTTGGATGGATGAGGTGAAACAACTGATATGGGAAGGGGTTGATGAACAACAGCAGAAGTATTTGAAACTATATTAGGTTGAGTTTCTGTAAATGTGAATGAAACAGGCTCAAAATATTTCTCTTCTAACTTTGGTTCTTGGAAATGAATAGGTGGGGACAAGGATTATTTTTATGAGAAAATGAGTTTCCGAGAAATATCCTTGGATGAAAGCTGGTGCAGATAGTGTAGCATCAGGTGTAGAAAGCGTTCTTGATTTCTGGCCTTTTTTAGAAACCAACTTTTCAGGATCTAAAAGAATAGGAGCTTTCTGTTGAGAGGTATCTGATCTCGTATGTGGCCTTTTATACGCCAGAATTATGAAATAAATATATAGCCTGATATTTCCTCCTCTTTGAACATCCAAAGGAAATATGAAGAAAACCCAGGAAAAGAACTTCACTTCTTCGTCCCTGGAAACGGCGCCAAAAAATGTTGTATCTTAAGAGACAATCCCTTAGTTGTGGTAAGGAATCAAAACTTAATACATTTATATAAATGTATCACAAAAATATTGGTCTTTGTTTAATCACCTTCATATGTTTATCATTAAACCCTCAAAGATCAAACGCAATGAATGTCCCAGAATTCTATTATTTGTTGATATAGAATGAAATGATCAGAAGAACATGAAGGAAAGAAGTTCAAATTGATATGTTGATGTACAAAATATATCACCTCAATCTTCAGAAGAATTATAAGACAGGAATAGTTAAAATGAAGGAGCGCCTATGAAGGATATTAACTCTTATTCACACAAGTAAAAAGAGACATGCAGCTTCATTACTTCATTTTATTCAAAGACAGAAAACACATAATGTAAACTGGAAGACATATCGATATCAACAAATTCTAGCAACTTTGTTTTCATTCATTAATCATTTGAAATCTGAGTACCAAAATTGTAGTCTGAAGGTCCAAAACTCGGAACCTTTTTCCTTCTTGTTTTTCTCTTTAAATACAATAGAAAGAAGTTTGTAACTGCTGGAACTAATCCTAACTACTTCAACTACTTAGGACTTCATCAACTTCCTATTACATGTCATCAAAATGTCTTATCACAATAACATTCTCTTAAAATGAGGAAAATAACATAAAATATAAATCCTAATCTATTTGTTGAAAGTGAATAGATGATGTTGTTGCTGCATTTCCTTGAATGGTTGGTTTATCCTTCTTTGAACTCGAGGGGTCCTTTGGTAAATATGCCATCTAGGCTCTACATTTCTTCCATATCTCAATATTAGTCTTAGGTGAATGGACCAGCTTATGATATTCCAATCTAAAATTAGTGATTATGTTAAATTATGGCCTCTCTGCAAATAAATTCTTCACTAACCACAATAGCTAAAAATGTCTTTGAAGGAAATTGATCATTGTTGCTCCTTTAAGAACCTGAGTCTTTTCATGAGTACTATCTACTTTACTTTTTTCCAACACCAGTAGAGGTTCATAATAATTCCATGATAAAGGACTACCTTCAAGACCCAAACATGATGGAAAACCTGCTCTTGCTATTTTATCAAATAAGTTATGAAATTGGTTCACTGCTTCCTTAAGTTCAATCAACTTCTTTTCTGTAGACTTCCTACAATCATTCTTGACAATCATCTTATTAATTTCCATAACATATAAAATCTTATCTTTAATTTCATTTCTTCCAACTCTTGATCTATTTTGGAATAAATGAAATCAATGAAATTTCTTTGCCCAAATGGCCCTATTAATTTTATTTTTCTTGTCTGTCATGACTTGTTCTTCAAACTCCTTGATAATACTTTTTTCCTGTGCAACAATAGTCAGGAAACCCTAGATTGTTTTCATTTCTACAATGATATCATTATAGATGATATCCTTAGCCTGTATTAAGGAGATATTTCCCTTCAATTTTTCTCTGATATTTTTAATCTCAACACCAGTAGTCTGGCAGTCCATTCTGTATTTACTGACTTCTCCCACCATGGCTTGTATGATCTTTGTTTCTATTTCCACATCAACTTGTGCCTTTTTTCGATCTCTTTTTGCCATCCGAAATTCAGTGGTTAATTGAGATATTTGTGCTAATGGATCTTCATTACCAGATGGGAAAACAAAAGTACAAGTATGAGATTCAATGTGATTTTGCAATGACAATGGAGTTTTCTTTAGTTTGGTGATTTGTTCCTCCTTTTGCAAAAGCTTCTGAAGAAGTTTTTCTTTCTCATTTTCTACCTCTACAATCTCTGCTGCCATGAAGTGTTCTCTTGTAGGAAACTTCAACTTTTTCTTCAACGCTGAGATTTATGATTCAGCACTTTGCAGAAGCTTCTGTACAACAAAACTGTCATTGGGATCTACCCCAATATTCACAATAAATATTTTTAAGTTCTTCGTTCTGGATTGTCAAAGCCATAGAATTTTCTTTCTCTAACTTCAATTGCTTCATCACTTTTCCAAGCATATTTTCAGCCTTGAGTGCCATTGCATTGGTTTTGGTTAGGTCATTTACAATCAGTTGACCTATTTGCATATGTAAATATACTTTGTCAAGCAATGGAATTTTCTTCACATCTACCTTTAGATTCATAGTGTTGAATTATTAGATGAACCAATAGACATATCAGAGGGATGTGAAAGAGCAATCTTAAATTGATCCTTTTCAAGATCCATTGCAGTTAGAAGTATTTTTTGATCTGGGGTTATATGGTACTTAGCTTAGGCCTCCATGCTTGCCTTCATTCTCTGATTTCTTTCTGTAATCTGGGAAAAAAATTGTTTAATTAAGGGCACTTGTTCTTGAGTGCTTTCATGTCTCCTTGGTGAAGCAGGGACATTTTGCTCATCTCCCAATTGTAATGAGAAACCAGGCTGAGCATCTATAAAATCCCCACTGACTTTTGTTCTCTTTTCAGTCCTCTGTTCTTCATCCTATGAATCAATCAATACTTCTTTACCCCTCTTATTTGACTTCTATGATATAATTGGAGTATGTACATTTGAGCTCACCTAGACTCGTAAAACCTTTACTTGTCATGGTGAGAATGGAGGTTTTGTGGTATGGTTTTTCGGGTGTAAAGAGTCGAACACGCCACAGATTTGTCATGGTCTACGTTTCGAGTGCGGATCTAGACATCATCTGGAGCGAGTTTTGCAAAAGAAGAAAAAGATCAAAGGTTTAATAAATAGGGTTGAGCCGGAAATATAGAAAGCACGAACTGTTGACTCAAAATGAAAAGCAAAATGATTAATGCACAATATTTAGTTTATAAAATTCTTTATTACATATATGAACTTCTTAGTTTCTTAAAAAAATTTGCATTGATTTTTTATTCTTTTCATTTTTTTATAAACTAGAGTATAAAGCTAATAAAATAATATAAAATAAAGGTGACGATAAATTAAAATTATATGCATTTAAGATAAAAAGGTACCTAATAAATTATTTTATAATCATATATTAAGGTGATATTTTAAATTTATTAATCGAGGGAATAATAGGTTCTTAAAAAGGGGAGATAAGCTTTAGATATTAAATAATATGCAGCTTCATGTATATTAATATAATATGTATCTTACAAATCCTAATAATGTTTATTAGGTTGCATATTATCAAATTTTACACCTTTGCATTGAAAAAAGTACCTAGAAAATTATTTTTAAAATTATAAACTAAGGTGATGTTTATATTAATCGAGGGATGATAGGTTATCCCATCGAAAATATGGATAAAAAGATTTACCTAAAATGAAAAGAGAATGGAATTAATGTCCATTAATTCTAAGGCTATAGTGTTAACCCTACCAATTAAGGTGGATTTGTATTAAATGTGTTTACTTTATTAAGGTTTAATTGTAAAGGAGGGATGAGGAGATTAGTTTAATGTAAGAAAGGTGACTCAGAGATTAGATGCTAAATGAAATAAGGAGAGGAGGTATATAAGAATAATTAAAAGGGTTCAAATTTAATAGTATATTAAGCCCCACAAAGGATCAAAAGGGTTTGACCAAAGGGTAAAGGTAAGGGTAGGGTAAGGGTCAGGTGAGAGTATAGTCGAGGACGGAAAGATGACGTACGTAGAGAAAGCCGGGAGATGGTGGAGGTACAAGGATGAGGAATGTGACGGTGAGGTTGAAGAAGAGGACGCATCGCAAAGGGTACAAGGAGAGACGGTGATGACCAACGATATTAGAGAGGAGGAGCATATTGAGTGGGAAAGACTATGGGTCAAATTCTGCTTGGATTTCTAGGCCCCATCTCTATTCGGAGTTATGGCAGGGTGTTTGATGATTTCAAGGGCTTCACGTACTTTGCGTTTAAAATGGTGTTTCTCACATTGGTATTGCTATCTTCTAGGCATATGTGAGTGACGGGTTTTATTAGAGGTGTTACTGCCTAATGCTTGTTTTGGTCCTTCCTATCTCGATGTCCACCCCATGTTCTTTTAAAGCCTGATTTGAAAGGTCCTATCGGTTTCTCCAATGTAGCAATCTCCACATGAGCAGTGTTCGTAATACTCCTATGTTGGAGGTTTTTAGGAGGTCATCTTTGACGGATTTCATCCTTTGTACTGATGGTTGTTAGGGGTTTGAAGGAAGTTTTAATGTTTTTCTTGGCTAGAATCTTGGCCATCTTGTCTTTGACCCTTGGATATAGGGAGGTAAAGCTTTTGAAGTTGCGAAAAGGTGGGTTGAAGTTTTATTAGTGTTTTGCGGATCCTTGCTTTTTGTATGGCTTTACGGTAATGTCTCTCTTACTATGTCCGAGTTCATGAGTGAGTCTTTTCGAGATGTTTCTATTTCTTCCTACAATCTTGAGCATCATACTGAAAGTATTCTAAATGCCCTTGTAAAAAGTGTCCATGAAGACCCCCATCTTACGGGGCGAGGTAGTGATGAGAATCAGCATGTAGGTAATTATCCATATGGGGAACTCTTCCTAAAAACACCTATGTCCCGAGGTTCCATCTTCATTTCTCGAGAGAATAATGTCAAGGAAGGATGGATCTGATTGTTTAACTTCTCCTTCCATTGTCGAATTGTATATCTTCGGATATCTTTATTAGAGTGGTTCGAAATTTTCTAATTCTTCGTCTCCATGAGGCCAATTGACTTGTTGGTGCCATCCACGAACACTGATCCCGAAATTTGGGTTTTAATGGGTAAGAGTCGAGGGCTCTCTTTCAGATTTTTCCGCAAAGAGGTTGAGCCCTGCACGGTGACAACGGAGAACCCACATAACCACCCGACGGATGTTTGTTCAAATATTTCACCTTGGAAAGGTAAAAGAGAAAGGTGGAGCGAGAGACACATTTCGGCTGGCTTCGCGGTTGCTGCGACTGCTTTTACTGCTTAGCTTGAGCTTCATCGAAATTTTAGTAAAGAGTTGAACATAACCTCAAAGCTCACGATCTTGTCTTCGGGATCCGAGGATGGCTTTTTCGCATTAAAATCAAGATAGTGGTTGGAGTCTTTAATGAATGAAGAACTAGTTTTGCCTACCCGGAGAGCAAAGAGGTGCGGCCACGAATTTTGCTAACTCATAAGTAGGAGCTCCTATGGTTTTGAAAAGTGGGTCTCGGTGGTACACCGGTCTTATGGATCTTCGCACCGCAAATCCGGGGCATAATTTCGTGACATCAAAGGGTATGAAGTCAAAGCTCTGTTTGTCATCCAAATTTGACTCTTTAATAGCTTTTTTTACCCTCTTTGTGACTTTGGGGATGGGGTTTAATTGAGCTTCTTGTAGCTGCCACTATTATTAAGGTGCTCCTTCATTTTGGTAACATATTCTTCTTCTGTCTGCATTATGTACGGTAGCTCCTCCTTTAGTACACTTTTAGGATATTCAGTGTTCTCATTCTTTCTTAAGTTATTTAGGGCTTTCGATTGTTCTTTACTTGTGCTTTTAGGAGGTTTGGCTTTATTCAAGAAATGACGGTGCATTCTTGTACTGAGGTCTTTGTCCTACATCATTAAAATATTTGATCTTGTCCTCAATATCGCAAATAATTTCTTCTCTAGGAGTCGGTGCGGTGCCTCTCGCGTAAAGGTCGAGTCAACTCGCTCAAAACTTCTATCTCCATATTATGCAGCTCTGCTGCAGAAGAGATGTTTACCGGTTTTACGTGTTCGAGTTACTACGTATGTTGCGTTGTTCGGGTTTTTCATGTTTTGCTTTGTTATGAATGATGTACGTAGGTTCGTTTTTAATAATGTTCTCCTTACTAAATTCACATTCATTTAATGTCAACGAAATTTCTTGTTTATTGTTGATCTCGTCCTTGATTTGTTCACGATTTCTTTTGTCAATTGGTTAGCGTTGTTTGTTTTCCCTTGTAAATTCAAATTCTTTAAGCGGGATATCTTGTTTATTGATGCGCTCGTCCCTTGATTTGCTCACGGTTTCATTAATCATTTGATTGTTGTCTGCTATTTGTATTTGTCCATTGCTCCATTTTTCCATGAATCGTAATTGGTTGTTTCGGAATTTTATTAAATATTGATTTAATGGCGTCTTCTTCTAGCTTATCTCTAACACGGGGAATCGAACACATGTCGTTGTTTTTTATCATTTGATTGGCGCCGTTAACGGCATATGTCGCTCGCTCCACTTTTTCACGGGACCATCGTTGGTTGCTCGCGGAATTCTATTTACTATTGATTTTACGTCGTTTTTCTTCGACTTCTCATTCCTTACCATAGGTGTATAAGAAGGCATGCTACGTTCGCTCTCTTATTATTCTAATCACGAGTGAGCGAGATTCATCGTTTCGGCATATCGCTTTGTCTTATCCCACTGGTTTCGTTTCGGTTTCAAAACCGTGTTCGACCCCATTGCGTTTTTTGTTGTTTGCTATGGATTGGATCCGATTGTCGACGTTATTTTTTCAATTCTTTGTCCAACGTTTGAGCGCGGATGTCACCCTTATCGGCTACGTCAATTTTGTTTACTTCTTCGATATTCACGCTGCGGTTCGAGGAGAGGACTCGATTGATTTCGGAGGGAGTTTGGTTAAGCGGACTTAAGAAATAGTTTTCGGTTTAATTTCGTGGTAAGATTACGGTGTGCGGGGGATGCTATGTCGGATTCTTTACGACGGCGGTGTACCCATCACCGTTGACTTTCGAGGATCCGTGTGAAAAATTCCAATGTCTAGATTTATTAGCTAATTTCTTCGATTTCTTAAATTTGTTTATCCCGACACTCGCACCTTCTCGTCGGCTTTAAGTGCGAGCTTTTGCATCAATGGTGGACCGGGAGATCATCTGCGTAGGCCAAGAGCCAGTTTTAAATGCATTTTGTAGCCAGTGTAGATAGTCGATCCAACCGAACCTAGTTCTATGAATTTCGTACCCGGATTCGAGTTTCTTTGAAATCAGGTCGAGTACCCTCTAGTTATGTTGGTTGTGAAGTTTATGCTCGACGTGAGCAAAGGGCGGTATCACGATTGGAGTCACGATAGTGCTTGAGGAATGAGAGATCGCTTCTCTTCTTCGAATTTTGATCCTAGTTTTTCTCGAGATTAGGTATCTCGGGTCCATGTATCCCTTCCGTACGAGAGCAACAATGGTGGATTGGAGGTTTACGTGGTGTATTTTTTTAGGTGTAAGAATCGGAATAACCACGCTTGTCGTATTTTTAGTCTACGTTTAGGTACGGATCTAGACCCATCATCGGGATAGTTTTTCGCAAAGAAGAGAAAAAGATCAAGGTTTAATAAATAGGGTTGAGCAGGGGAGAAATGAAAAACAAAAACGTGTAAGCATCAGCTCAAAATGAAAGCAAAATGATTAATGCAATATATAGTTTATAAAATTCTTTATGTGCCTATATGAACTTCTTAGTTTCTTATTGTTTTTTTATTCTTGCTAATTTTTATAAACTAGAGTATAAAGCTAATAAAATAATATAAAATAAAGGGTGATTAAATTAAAGTTTATGTATTTAAGATAAAAGGTACCTAATAAATTATTTTATAATCATATATTAAGGTGATATTTTAAATTTATTAATCAAGGGAATAACGGGTTCTTAAAAAGGAGAATAAGCTTTAGATATTAAATAATATGCAACTTCATATATATTAATATAATATATATCTTACAAATCCTAATAATGTTTATTAGGTTGCATATTATCAAATTTTATTTTGATGAAAAAGTACCTAGAAAATTATTTTTAAAAATTATAAACTAAGGTGATATTTATATTAATCATGGGATGATAGGTTCTATCGAAAATATGGATAAAAAGATTTACCTAAAATGAAAAGAGAAGGGATTATGTTAATTAATTCTAAGGCTATAATGTTAACCACCTTGACAATTAAGGTGGTTGTATTAAATGTATTTTTACTTTATTAAGGTTTAATTGTAAGGGGGGGATGAGGATATTAGTTTAATGTAAGAAGGTGACACAAGGGTAGATGCTAATGAAATAAGGAAAGGAGGGGTATATAAGAATAATTAAAGGGTTCAAATTTAATAGTATATTAGAGGGGACCACAAAGGATCAAAGAGGTTTGACCAAAGGGTAAAGGTAAGGGTAAGGTAAGGGTCAAGGAGAGTATAACGGGGAGGAGCAAGAAGATGACGGAGCGAGAGAGAGCGAGGAGATGATGAAGGGTACAAGGATGAGGAATATGAAGGTGAGGTTGGAGGGAAGAAGGGAACACATGTAGAAGGTCAAAATGGAACGGAGATGACCAACAACAATAGAGAGGAGGAGCATATTAGTGGGAAAGACGTATGGGTCCAATTTACTGGGCCGATTTCTGGGCCCCATCTCTATTGATTGTGGGGGTGTTTGATGATTTCAAGGGCTTCACGTACTTTTGTGTTTAAAATGGTGTTTCTCATTGGTGATGACCCACTTTGCATCTTCTAGGCATATATGGTGACGAGGTTTATTAGAGTGTTTTTGCTAATGCAGGGTTTTGGTCCTTCTAGCTCGATGTCCGCCCCATGTTCTTTAAACCTAATTTCTGCAAGGTCCTATCGGTTTCTCCAATGTAGCAATCTCCACATGAACAATTAATTTTTGTAAACTCCTTTTTGTTGGAGGTGGTCGGGGTCATCTTTGACGGATTTCATCCTTTGTCCGATGGTTGTTAGGGGTTTGAAGGAAGTTTTAATGTTTTTCTTGGCTAGAATCTTGGCCATCTTGTCTGTGACCCCTTGGATATAGGGGAGAAGTAAGCTTTTGAAGTTGCCGAAAAGGTCGATTGAAGTTTTTATTAATGTTTTTTGGATCCTGCTTTTTGTATAGCTCGTTAATGTCTCTCTTACTATATCCCAAGTTCATGAATGATCTTTTCGGATGTTCTATTTCTTCCTTAATATGAGCATCATCGATATTCTAAATGCCCTTGTAAAAAAGTGTCAACAAGATCCCCATCTTCTAGGCGGGGTAGTGATGAGAACCGGCATGTAGGTAATTATACGTATGGGAACTCTTCCTAAAAACCTTATGTCCAAGGGTTCCATCTTCATTTCTTGAGAGAAGAATGTCAAGGAAGGGGATCTGATTGTTTACTTCTCCTTCCATTGTGAATTGTATATCTTTGGATATGCTATTGAGGTGGTTCGAGAAAATTTTTCTAATTCTTCATCTCCATGAGGCCAATTGACATTGGTGTCATCCATGAACACCGATCCGGAATTTGGGTTTTAATGGGTAAGAGTCAAGGGCTCTCTTTTCAAATTTTTCCATAAAGAGGTTGGCCATTATGGGTGACAATGGAGAACCCATAGCCACCCCAAATGTTTGTTCAAATATTTCACCTTGGAAGGTAAAGAAGGTGGAGCGGAGACAAATTTTAGCTAGCTTCGCAGTTTGGGGGTACGCGACTTCTTTTACTACTTGAACAACTTCATCAAGAGGAATTTTAGTAAAGAGTTGAACAACATCAAAGCTCACAATCTTATCTTCGAGATCCGATTTGGAGTTTTTTGATAAAAATCAAGATAGTGGTTGGAGTCTTTAATGAATGAACTAGTTTTCTCCTACCGGAGGGGCAAGGGTGTTGGCCACGAATTTTGCTAATTCATAAGTAGGAGCTCCTATGGTGTTGACAAAGGGTCTTAGTGGTACACCGGTCTTATGGATCTTGGGGCACCATAAATCCGGGGCATAATTTCGCATCAAGGGTATAGTCGCTTTTTTATTTTGTCATCCGATTTGACTCTTTGATAGCTTTTTTCTACCCTCTTTATGACTTTGGGGATGGGGTTTTCATCGAGCTTCTTATACTTTGCCACTATTATTAAGGTGCTCCTTCATTTTAGTAACATATTCTTCTTTGTCCATTATGCAGTAGCTCCTCCTTTGTCTCGCTTTTAGGATAACAATGTTCTCATTCTTTCTTAAGTTATTTAGGGACTTTCAATTTTTCTTTACTTAGATTACTTTTAGGAGGTTTGGCTTTATTAAAAATGATGGCGCATTCTTGTCCGAGGAGATCTTTATCTACATCATTAAAATATTTGATGTTGTCCTCGATATCGCATATAATTTCTTCTCTAGGAATTCGGTACAGTGCTACTACTGAAATTGAGTCCTTTGCTCAAAACTTTATCTCCATATTATTTAGCTCCCGTGAAGAGATGTTTACCGGGTTTCGTTAGAGTTACTTTTGTATGTTGCGTTTTTCAGGTTTTCATGTTGCTTTATGTTATGAATGATATCCAAGTAGGTACGTTTTTAATAACGTTCTCCTTATCAAATTCACATTCATTTAATGTCGGCGGAATTTCTTGTTTGTTGTTGAGCTCGTCCTCGATTTGTTCACGGTTTCTTTTATCATTTGGTTCGTTTGTTGTTTGCCCTTGTAAATTCAAATTATTTAAGCGGGATCTCTTGTTTATTGATGCGCCCATCCCTTGATTTGCTCACGGTTTCATTAATCATTTGATTGTATTTGCTATACGTATTTGTCCATTGCTCCATTTTTCCACGAACAGTAATTGGTTGTTTGAATTTTATTAAATATTGATTTAATGGCGTCTGCTTCTAGCTTATCGTTCTCTAGCGGGGGAATCATAACACATATCGTTGGCTTTTATCATTTGATTGGCGTTGTTAACGGCATATGTCCTTTCTGCCACTTTTCACGGACAATCGTTGGTTGTTCCGGAATTCTATTTACTATTGATTTTACGTCGTTTTCTTTCGACTTCCCATTCCTTACGCGGTGTATAGAAAGGCATGCTACTTTACGGTATCTTATTATTCCTAATCACGGGTAGAACGAGATTCGTCGTTTTGGCATACCGCTTTGTCTTATCCCACTGGTTTCGTTTCGGGTTTCAAAGGCGTGTTCGACCCCATTACCGGGTTTTTGTTGTTTGCTATGGATCTGGATCCGATCGTTATTTTTCAATTCTTTGTCCAACTTTTGAGCGCGGATGTCACCCTTATCGACTACGTCAATTTTGTTTACTTCTTCGATATTCCCGCTTGTGATGAGAGAGGACTCGATTGATTTCGGAGGGAGTTTGGTCAACCGGACTTGCGAAGTTTTCGTTGTCGGTTTAATTTCCGTGGTCGGGCCTGCGGTGTGCGGGGGATGCTACGGAGGGGTCGGATTCTTTGCGCTGAGGGGATGTTTTCTTTACTTGTCATTTTTCTATATCGGTCCGCTTTTCATGAATGAATGTTGAATACCCATTTTCAATTCTCCTATTAGAAATCACACTATGAGGGTCATGAGCGTTTCTCTTCTAATAGTAGGTGCATTTCATCTAACATCTTAGAGGCTTCACGTGTTTTTCTTGTCTCATATTAACTATAAAAGAGGATCAGGGTCATTGGCAACTTAAACATATGACCTTTCTTCATAGGCACATAATGTATATGATCCATGTTTAAACTTTGCCTAATGAATTCCAAAGCAAATAATCTCATAGCACAAATACATGAAAGCCTATAAGGTTCTGCAAGCTCCATAAAGCCTCGATTTCATAATAGTCTTCCAAAAAACAAACCAATCACCAAACTTGCAATTTGTACCCAATCGCAGAGAGTCTTGAGCTTTGGCAAAAAAGCAAGGGGGAGCAATTCCATTCAAAATCTGTATACGATGAACATGAAATGACTAGAGAAAAATTAAAAAAACCACCCTCATTATGTTTTCCTCACTATGTCTATCTACGAATATTCTCGACTTTGCCTCTTCTTATTCATATCCATTATATTTAACCCCCAAATGCATGAATTCTTCAACATTTTGATATAAAAAAGAGGTAAATAACAAGAGAAGGAAACTTTGAATGAACCCGTCGGTTGATAAGCTCTTGAGTTGAGAGTTGACAACTTCTTGCTAATAAGATGGAATATCCGGCACCACTCCACGACTTCATCATCATGGCGAACATTCCCCGAGACTAGATTTGTACCCTGTCGTAATGTCACCATCCTTTCCCCAAAAATATTTGCAATGCACCTCGACCTTTGGTCGACTTCTACATCAAAAACCTCCATGGGGAATTCTTTTGTTATCGATGCAAAAGTCGTGTATACGAAAGCTCGGAAAAAAATACGAGTTGGTTAAACTCGACCTGTGAAGACTATCATAATACGCCATCAAGGAATCATCGGTGAACTGTACATACGAATCTAACTTGGGGTAACATAGAGCTTGACAAATTAATTGGGATGATATTTGACAAAACATTTTTCCCTTGAAAATTCATTACAAAACATTTTCTAGGGCACATAACGGACACTAGCCAATACAAAAATTTAGGAAAAAGGTGAGCTCTTGGGATGCATGAAGAAAATACACTAGTTTTAACAATGGCGGTGTAAATTGGAGAAGTTTTTATCATTTAGGCAGACTTTGTCGATAGAATGAAAGATAGTTCTAGGGAGCACAGAGACAGTATCTCGGATGTCCCTCTCGGTGTCCATGAGAGGAATGTGACTGAAGAACATGAGAGGGATGGACGCTTGTCCATAGTTTTAACTTAGGGTGACAACTAACTAATCATGAGGTGGCAGACGGCGAGAGAAAGACTCATTGTGGACACAACTTTCAAACAAAAACTAGCAACAATAACCTTAGAAAAAATGAGAATTCTCACTTAAATAGGGGGCGCGGCTTAGGAATTAAATGCGGTGAGACGCGTCAAAATACCGTTAAAGGTACTCCGACATGGATCACATATGTTAACGAGTGGCTGCATACGTCATCGCGGGAGGTCTCGAGGTACGAAGATCTCGTCGGGTTCATGCCCCCATAGTGAATCTCGTCCTTTGATTTCGGATTGGCCTATGCAGTCAACGGGGGTCCAGCGTGGGAGGCACTCTCCTTGCTAACCCGCGTGTTGAAAGTGCCGCGCGGGTTGACAATTTTATTCCCCTGTCTCTCAAATTGTTGAATCCCGGCTCCATAATATGCTTACTTTTATAATCTATGCATTGGGACCCAAAATGCTTCTACAAAGCTTAGAATTATTAGCTTTAAAATTAAATGCAATAAATATTACATTTTTATGTCAAAGTATATGAACCTTTATACTTCAACATATATTTTGATAATTTTCTATTTTTTATGAAAATTAAAGATAACGGAAATTTGCAAATGAGCCACAACAATGACATTAAAACTATATTCAAAGAATCACTCTAGGGCTACTAGGGGAAAGGTTAGGGCTAGCCAAGTCTTGGTCAAATTCCTCTCCCTCCACAACATCCTTCAAAAATGAGATAGGGAGCATGTTGGAGGATTTCAAGAGTGAAATTTTGCATACCTTTTCATTGCAAATGGATACCATGAAAATCAAAAGAAAGAAATAGAAATCATAGAGGACATTAGTTATTTTCTGCCCTAGATTCACTAAAAGACATATTGGGAGTGAATGCCCATTGAATGTCATAGAATTTTGTCTATTTTGTGAAGAGAATCATGCAACGGACAAATTTCCCTCTTTTCCAAAGCCTAAAATTTGTATACCAAGGGGCGAGAAGGGGGATCGGAAAGAAACTTTGCTTCATTAATTGAAGAAGGCCCTCGAGGATTTTTGGCCATATCAATAGGGCATGCAAGGTGTGCATTACTCTTATTACAATCCAAACTAGGATGCACCTTTCCAACCTTTAGTACCCTTCCACTCATCCGTCATGGTCCACACTTCCTTCTTGGCCTTATGCTCCTCCATATCCTCCTTAGTTTTTTCAACCATCCTTTCGGTCATATCCTCCCCCGATATTCTTAATGGGGCAACCCATCACGAGGGTGGAGGCCTCAAACAAACCAACCTCCTACTGCTCGCCTCCACCCCAACCTCAACCACAACTCACTCATCCTACTCCACCTAAGAAACCTCAAATGATTGCTCGACCCAATCCGAACTCGAACAATAAGCGAGGCACAACAAAGTTTAGAATACAAGGAAGAGAGTGCTCCTCGAGTCAATCCATATCCCTTTCCTGAAAATTTGATCCACTCTAGCGACAGCCACCCCACAAGAGGTTGAACTTCCAGGGAGAGTTGAATAATTTGTGTGTCGAGATACCCCTTCTCCAAGCCATTAAATATTTTTCCCATATATAATAATATTATCGAGGAGAAATTGTTTCAAAAAATCCCTGGAAGAAGAAAAAGAGATACCCCCACCATCAATGTTGTTGAGCAACTATCGATACGATGCTTGGGAGGGTGATCTTCCCAAAATACCTAGACCACTGGAAAGCCCAATAGTGGATGTGCACATTGATGGAATTGTGGTCTCTAATACCCACGATTGATCTTGGGGTTGCAATCAATGTGACGACTAGGGAAACCATGTTGAATCTCAATCTCCAAGGGGATTTTGAGGAAGACCACCACGGTGTTGCAAATTGCAACAGATCCACGATAGACTCCTAAAGGGAATTGTTGAAGATTTTATGGTCACCATTGACTCTAGGAGTCACCATGGTCACCATGTACATTTATCAAAACAATTGGTATTGTATCCTCCTACTCCACTCTTTTATTGAACATGACTTAACCTTGTGGTTAGAGGATGAGGAAGAGGATGAATTGTATCACACAAACCCCTACACGATATGCACTATAGACATTGTTATTAGAGGGGGAAACCCGAGTGAAGATGACCTCATTGACCATATCTTACAAAAGCCAACCTCCCACTTCCATACCAATTGATGAAATTGGTGAAAGAATCTAAGAGTAGTCCTTGGACTAAATTATGCTCAATTGACTTAACTCTAGAACATGTCAATTTTGTAGAGGTTGGCCCATCCATAACTTTTAAAGATCAACCCCTCTCTCTTGGCTAAACATGAAGAATAATTGTGCAATATATTGAGGAAACACCTAGATTATTTTGCTTGAGATTATAAGGAAATGAAAGTGGCGCATCCCTCGGTTTTACTCATCATATTTACATCAAAGAGGGATGAAAAACTTGTGCGCCAACTTTCAGAGGAGGATGAACCCTAAGTTTTAAGGACATTGTGAAGGAAGAATTTAAAAAGCTACTAGATGCGGGGGTTCATATACCCCATTTCGGATAGTGAGTGGGTGTCCCCTCTAGTAGTTTTAGTCCCAAAGAAGAATGGAAAGTGGAGGATCTCGTGTTGGTTGCAGAGAACTTAACAAGGCCACAAAGAAAGACCATTTTCCCCTACCCCTCATTGACCAAGTCTAGATGGTTTTGCGGGAGAAAGATATTATTTTCTCTTCTTGGATGGATTTAGTGGATACAATCATATCCATATCAGCCCCGAATACCAATTCAAGGCCACCTTTACATGCCCACGGGGTACTTTTTCCTATATATTTCTTTCATTCGATCTATGCAATGCCCCCTACTACCTTTTCATAGGACAATTTTAAGTATATGTGTTGAACTTGTCCATGACTTTCGTTGAGATATACATGGATGATTTCACTCCTTATGGGTGTGATTTTCAGGAAGATATCTCTAATTTATGCAAAAGTATTGAATAAATATATTCAAATGAATCTCTCATTAAGCCATGAGAAATGTGAATTTTTAAGGAATGTAGGGATTGTCCTTGGCCATTCCATATCCAAGGAAGGATACAGGTTGACCCAAACAAAATTTCCCTCATCAAAAGGGTCCCTATCCATCAAAATCAAAGAGATTTCATAAGTTTCTTGGGGATTATTTGGGTATTATAGAAGGTTCATCAAATATTTTAGTGAAAGTGGCTTCACCTTTGTTTGGATTATTGGAAAAATATTCAAATTTTTGTTGGACAAGCAATTTGTCAAGTGGCCCTTGAGATGTTGAAAGAAAAGTTGACCAATGCACCCATCCTTAGGTGTCCCAACTCGAGCATTTCCTTTCCATATCCACGTCTGTTGCATCGGATAAAGCAGATGGGGGAAAACCTTAGGAAAAGTAGAATATAAATTGCATTATGTTATCTATTTCATTAGTAAAAATCTGTCTAAAGCTTAGTTGAATTATATTGTCACTCGAAAAAAGAACTCTCAGTTGTAGTACATTATTTAAACAAATTTAGGCGATTATATAGCTGGGTATCAAACTTTTGTTCAAACTGATCATGCAACCATTAAGTAGTTAATTAATAAGCTTGATGTCAACGGTAGGATAATTAGATGGTCGTTACTATTACAACAATTTGATTTGACTATTATTGACAAAATATGGAAATAAAATGTGCTTGTGGATTTTCCGTCAAGAATAACCTTGCTATAGATAATGAGGAGATGGTGGATGATAAACTTTCTATATGAAACACCTTTTTGTCATCTCAATTATTTCTCCTTGGTTTTTCGACATAGCCAACTACTTGGTTGTTGGGAGGTTCCCCTCCTAGTATGTCACCAAAGGACAAAAGCAATATTGTAAGGAAAAGTGCTCATTTCACTTGGATTGGGGGCAATATTTTTCATATTGAGACTAGATCATATCTTGATGAGATGTGTAAGGGAAGAATAGGTCCCGCAGTATCCTCTCATCATGTCATGATATACCTTGTGAGGGGTCATTTTTCTGCTAAGAGGACAACCTTTAAAGTTCTACATGTTAATACTGACCCACTTTACATCAAGATGCAAGGAGATACACCACCAGGTGTGATCGAGTGCAAAGATGGGAAAACCCACACCCATGGATGAAATTTCCTTTCAAACTCAAGTGATCTTAGATTCATTTGGGGCATGGATTTCATTGGGCCCAGTTCATCCACCATCGAGCCAAAAGAATTATATAATTGTGTGCACTAATTACTTGACAAAGTGGGTTGAGACAAAGACAAGTTAAAGAAACAAATCGATCGGAAGGTGGTTGAGGTTTTAAGAGAAAAAAATTTCTACAACTTTGGGTATCCAAGGGAGGTAGTCTTCGATCAAGGAGCACAATTCACATCAAATCTAAGTGAAGATCTCATGAGGCAACATTGTATCAAGCACGGGACATCCACTACCTATCACCCTCAAGTAAATGGGCAAGTAGAGGTCACAAATAGAGCATTGGAAAGCATTCTAACAAAGGTTGTTAGTAGCGAGCGAGAAAGATTGGGAAGATAGACTAGTGGAGGCCACTTGGACCTACAACACCACTTGGAAAACCACCGATGGGTTCACTCCATATGACTTGGTTTATGGGAATAATGCTTTGCTTTCTATTTAGTTTCAAATATAGCACTTTGAGGATGACAACTCAATTGGACTTAGACTTCACCACAACACAACAAGAAAGGTTTCTCCAACTTAATAGCTTAGATGAGTTCGGGATGCAAGCTCTCCTAATACACTGAGGTCATACAATTTCAAAGGAAGATACTGGCATGACAAGCATATCGGGGAAAATACTTTTCGGGAAGGAGATTGGGCCTTCTTATATGATTCTATGTTCAAATATTTCAAAGGGAAAAGGTAATGAAAATATGGTTGGGTCCATATATAGTAGAGAAGTGTCATGAAAATGGATATGTCTATATCAAAAACCATTGATGAAGAAGGCATTCCCTTACTTGTAAATGGTTATAGGTTAAAGACTATAGACCTCTATCCAAAGGAAGAATTTGTCATTTCGGTCAATAGAGAATTAAATGTGATTTGGAAGGTTCATAGCTTTCCAATCCATAATATTCCTAAACAAAATGAAAAAAATAAGGACTGGATGAAAAAACTCTATGAGGCATAAAAATAAAAGATCCCACGAGTGAAACCTCCCTGCGAGGTGCTTAGGGTAGGCATGCAGGGTTGAAAATCTCTACAGAGGTAGCCTACTTGTCTCAAAAAAAAACAAGAGAAAAGAGGAGGAAAAGGAGGAAGCTCTTACACCCATTTATACTAACATTCTTCTTCTTATACAAGGCTACACACGGTTGTTATATTTTATGGATACGGAAAAAAAACCTACAAGTCTCCCTCCATCCTTCCATCCACACACCTCATCTCCACACTCGTCCACTCACATGCCCATCTCTCTTCACCTTCCAATCAACAAGAAACTTAGATTTTACCTTCTTTTTGTGATGTTATAGGAGGGACTCGTATTGCTATAGGGAGGTTTTTGTAATGCTATAGGAGGGGCTTGTAGAGGCTACAAGAGGGGGATCCAATGTGAAGAATAGACTATAATGCCATGATGCCTCTAGAAAATGATAAAGGGTATTCCTCCAATTATTACTTCATCACCCATACATTCCATTTAGCCAAAACTTGCTCAAAATTTCCACTCTGTCATACCTCTTAAAACCACAAAAACCCCTTGTTTTTTATTGCGTCCAACATATACACCACTTCCTCATGATTCTAACCCTATCATCATGCATGTTGTCACTTCCCCTCAACATTTAACATGCGAGTATTAAGACCTCAAGGGGAGGATTAAATGACTGCCTACAGGGATAAAAATCCTCATGTAGCAACTTTGTGCGATACAACGAAATCACGAGATCCTTTTTTTTCACCCATATAAAGCATGATGGAGCCATGTCTGCAATAGAGAAGGCATCCTCGGCGGGGAATTCCACTAGTAGTAACAACTTAGACATCATGGAGCGCACCCTGCACATACGTCAAAGTTATTAGTTAGGGTATCATCAAGTTATGAAGACATACACAAGAAATAAGCAAAAATAGTCAACTCCCTATCGAGATCATGATGTTATATGGCCCAACTCCAATATGAAACCATCTCCAACAATTTGATCCATGGGTAGGCTCGGGCTATGGAAACCCTCACCTCTTCCTTATGCATAAAATGACAAAAATGTGTAATGGTCGAGAAATGAGTTTTAATAGGCTCGGAGCTGCCTAGTGAACTCGACCCACCCTCGTCTAGTAAACTTAAGTTTGTATTAGTCACCCATGCAATGTGGAGATGTCAACTCAAAGTGAGGTGGTGTTCGTGAGAATTGGGGTGATAATCACGAGGAGAGGGGAAATGTTTGGAAAGAGTGGGGGAAAATGGTACAAAAAAGGAAACTCGTGTAGATGCCATGTCACTAGAACGCTTTGAGCCTTTACCACAAAGAGAATATTATGTATTGGGATTAGAAGGGTGAGTTATTACAATAAGATCACCTACGAGTGCCATC
Source organism: Pinus albicaulis (assembly GCA_034641835.2). Taxonomy (NCBI): domain Eukaryota; kingdom Viridiplantae; phylum Streptophyta; class Pinopsida; order Pinales; family Pinaceae; genus Pinus; species Pinus albicaulis. Next base: position 603,323,309 of record CM076572.1, read on the forward strand.
GAGAAGTTTCAAACCCTTCTGCGGTGCTACAGAAGGAAGTTGTTAGTAAGGTCCGAGATGCTACGGGAGGGCCAAGAAGAAGTCTACTGGAGAAATTGGAAAGGTGAAAAAAGGAGACATTGTGGCCCGAAATTGTCTCCAAACCCTCATACACATAGAATTGTTTTCAAAAGAAGTGAAATCCTACTTGTTTTCCATCCACTCGCATGAGAAGTATGCCCGAAATTGATAGCATGTAGTACGTAATTAAGTAGCAGGGAGGTCTTTTTTGGAGATTTTTTTGTGATTAGAAGTAGAAAAAAAATTAGTTAGTTTTGATTAAATTCTAGCATCCTCCTACCTCACAGATACAAAGGAGTTTAACACTATTTCCACCACAAAGATTTCTTTAAAAAAATTTTGAATTCCGCACCTAAGTAACATCAAGGAGGGGAAGTAAAAGAAATGGGGGGAGGATTTAATAGAATATAAGTCACGGACACCAAGAGGATTCACCAACACCCTCCTATAGTGAACATCTTGAGAAGACATCAATGATTGGGTTTCTTTGAATTTTTAAAAGGGTATGATGATGATCTCAAACATGAATTTACCATGGCATTACATTCTCAAGGAGAATATAGTGCCACTAGTGTTTTCGGAGGGTTGGCCATCTCCCTAAGTGCTGGAAACCATAGGCGAGTGACCACATTACACCTAGGAATTCGATGGAGCAAAGAAAACAAGGAAGTGAGTGTCACAGTTAGGAAAAAAAATCTTCATTTTTGAAAGAGAAACCTGTAGAAGACAAGAATGGAGTAAGAAGAGAAATCCTACCTTACCCTTTGGATGAGGTGGATTATCATATCCTCAAATATATATCTTGTGAAGGGAGATTGAGTGTGGTATATGCCTACCATTTGAGACTACTCCATGAGTTAATATTCAAGTCGAATGACCTCTCCCTCAAAGACTTAGTATTCCCCATTTCCTCCTACATTCAATCATTGAGATAAGCCAAAAGGTGAGGGAAGGAAAGCACCAACATTTAGCTCACCATGGCCTCATAAAATTAATTTTGATGGATGCTTTGATCCACTTAAAGAACCCTATCCTATGGACTCATTTTTGTGGACATGGACAGGAAAACATTAGAGAATTGTTTTAGGTCTAAAATAAGCCTCCTAAGAAAAATGTACAACCAAAATAAACTTTATAAGAACCAATAGGATTCAAGATGATGATGTCAACCATGGGGGATGATTCACCATTTTTGGGGTAAAAAAAGTAAGAATATTAAAAAAATAATAAAATAATAAAACAAATTTTTTTAACTTGTATTTTCAACTTTTATCCCTAAGGTTTTACACAAATTTCGAGTGGGAGTACTCATTGGATGCAAAATTTAATTCTTCATCCAAGGAGTACCCATGTTGCATACTATCGATAGAACTTGCTACATGAAAACTAAAAAATACATGAAAAAACATGATTGCAATGATATTTTTCATGTATTTATCTTTTTTCGTGTAGGAGGGTCCATCAAAAGTATGCAACATGGGTACTCCTTGGATGAGGAATCAAATTTCGCATCCAGCGAGTGTTCTCACTCGAAAATTTGAGTAAATCCATAGGGAGATAAGTTGAAAATACGAGTTGAAAAAAACATTTTTTTTATATTTTTCCCTCTAAAATTTGATGATGTAATCTAATCTTATTTTATTATTTCATCTATTATTTTATAATTTCCATAGGAGGCCCATTTTATACCTCAAAAATTCCCTCTATTGTTTTCATTGAAACTTGAGCCATCACACTTGGAGAAACACCAACCTCTATCATGGAGGTAATGGAGGAAAAACGAGAGGAAGAAGAAGGAGGAAAACGAGAAAAGGACGAGAGAAAAGAGGAGGCAACATAAACAAAGGAATGAGAGGAATAAATTAAAGTAGAAGAAGGTAAGAAACAAGTAGAAGGAACAATAAGCCCCGAAGAGACTTCTCAACCCCTAAGAAGTAGAGAAACAACCACATCGGACAAGTCTCTCTCGAGGAGATATTGAGAAAGAAGTAGTTGCAACATTGGCTACATTGGGCACACATGTCGAGCCCAAGAGGAGGCAACTAAAGCAATTTCCCCTATATTTCAAAACAAGGAAGAGCACTATAATTAGGTAGGGGGAAGCCACAAAATCCTACAAGGGTCCCTATCATTATTGATAAATCACCAAGTAAAAAGGAAGAAGTAGGACCCAATGAGAGAAAGATTAAGGAGGTCACTTATCCTATGACAAAAACCAAGTCACATGTAGAATTTGTGGGTAGGACCACCACTAAGGCAGTGACCTTCAAGAAACCCAAGACACAAGTTTTCCTTTGAGCAAGCGATAAAAAAGAGGGGCTACGGGAGAAACAAGGGGTTGCTACGGGAGGATCGGGGGATGTTACAAGAGCAGAAAAAGGAAACTACAGGAAGAAGCAACCACCTCAAAATCATTTGAAAAGGGCCTCCAAGAGCTTCAAGAGACAGATCCACATCCTGGCTTGGAGTCCTATAAATTCATTGAAGGAGGAAGGATTATCCTTGAAAACTTTGCGGCCCCATTCCTCTATGAGCTAGAGGTAGAGAGAGTGCAGAAAACATAGGTGGATGAAAATTTCCAAATATAAGAATGTAGAAGATGTGGGCCTCATGGAGGATAAATTCACCGAAATGGGAAAGGAGTCGAGTGATTTGAAACTAAGGGAGTTTGTTATGAAGGAGAAACTACAAGCATAAAACACAAGGTTGAGAGAGTAGTTGCATGAAAAAAGAAACACAACTTTGCCACCATGGAAAGTCTCTCTATGGAAGCCCCTACAATGCGAGGGCAAGAGGTCTTTTTGAAGATTTTTTGTGGTTAGAAGCTAGAACAAAAAATAAATAATAATAAAAAAATATAGTTTTTTTAATTTAAATTCTAGCATCCTCCTACCTCACGAGATACACGGGGAGTTTAACACTATTTCCACCACGAGAGATTGCTTTAAAAAATTTTGAATTCCACATATAAGTAACATCAAGGAGGGGAAGTAAAATAAATGGGGAGAAGATTTAATAGAATATAAGTCACGGACACCAAGAGAAAGTTTCACCAACACCCTCCTATAGTGAACACCTTCGAGAAGACATCAATGATTGTGTTTCTTTGAATTGTTAAAAGGGTATGATGATGATCTCAAACATGAATTTACCATGGCATTACATTCTCAAGGAGAATATAGTGCCACTCATGTTTTTTACGAGTGTTGGCCATCTTTGTAAGTCCGGAAACCATAAGCGAGAGTGACCACCTTACACCTAGGAATTTTGTGGAGCAAAGAAAATAAGTGAGTGTCATAGTTAGGAAAAAAAATCTTCATTTTGAAATAGAAACTTGTCGAAGACAAGAATGGAGTAAGAAGAGAAATCATACCTTACCCTTTGGATGTGGTGGATTATCATATCCTCAAATATATATCTTGTGAAGGGAGATTGAGTGTGGTATATGCCTACCATTTGAGACTACTCCATGGGTTAATATTCAAGTCGAATGACCTCTCCCTCAAAGACTTAGTATTCCCCATTTCCTCCTACATTCAATCATTGAGATAAGCCGGAAAGGCGAGGGAATAAAAAGCACCAACATTTTGCTCACCATGGCCTCATAAAATTAATTGTGATGGATGCTTTGATCCACTTAGTATTCCCCATTTCGTCCTACATTCAATCATTGCTTTAATCCACATCCCGACTTGGAGTCCTACAAATTCATTGAAGGAGGAAGGATTATCCCTCGAAACAAATTTGCGATCCAATTCCTCTATGAGCTGGAGGTAGAGAGAGGCGAGAAAACATAGGTGGATGAAAATTTCTAAATATAAGAATGTAGAAGATGTGGGACCTCATGGAGGATAAATTCACCCGAAATGGGAAAGGGTTGAGTGATTTGAGACTAAGGGATTTTGTTATGAAGGAGCAACTATAGGCATAAAAACACAAGGTTGAGACGAGTAGTTGCATGAAAAAAGAAACAAAACTTGCCACCATGGCAAGTCTCTCTATGGAAGCCCTACAATGTGTTGAAGCCTCGAAAATCGCTGCAACAACATTGGGGGATAACCACTCGGTCCAAAGCTTAAAGCAGCTCCTTTTCTGTTTGGAGTAGTGGCTCCAAGCTCGGTTTAACTAGGTCCGAGTTACCTTTTTCCCTATCGTTATTGGTTTATGATGTATCTTTAACTACCAATAGACAGGGATATCATATCACTTCTTCTTGCCGATCGGGCAAGAGAATGACCCTTAAGTCGATTTGGGTTAAGCCAAACCACAACTAAGATTTTACCTATTTGAGAAGAGGACTTAAAAAATAATGTAGAACTTAATCTAAATGCAAACTTATTCTATAATGCAAACAAAAGAAACTAATCTAAATCCTATCTCAATTAGGTAGATATAGATCTTACCCAAATAAGAGCAAGATAATTAAATGATGAGAATTTAAATATGTCTAGCTTTTAATTAATGTCAAGCTAACGAAGAAATTCAATTAGGCGATATTTGTGAATACCAAAACACATCCTATTGAGACCTTTTAATCGAAATAATAAATCAACAACACTCAGGAAGAAATTCACAAAAATGATATTGATTGTCAAATCAATCAAGCCAATAATTAAACAATAATATGTGGAAGAAATTCGCATCACATTACTATTTAATAAATCAGTTTTATAAGACAGATTTTTTCGAGTAAATAGTTACTCGAAATCGAGTTTAATCCACAAGAATAGAGATACATAATAATATTGAGACAAATTATCCATATCAACGTAAATGCATAAACATGAATAAAATGAAACAACAATTTTATTATCATAAAAATGAAAGCTGGGTATTTGAAACGAAGTGTCAAAAAATACTAATTAATTGAATCATTTCTCGATCCTGATCTCTAACAATCCTTTACATTACTTGAATTTACTACTTTCAAAACTAGAGTCGCGTAAATTCTAACTTTTCCTATCATACATAATTCAAGATATAAAGAAAAAAACCCTCAATAATGTTCAGATTTGAAATTTTCTCTCCTCCCTTCTACAACTCTAAATTCCTATTACAGAAATTCTTTTAGAAGTCCAAAATTGCAAAGGACAGTCCCCTTTCTTACATTTTGTAATCTTCCATTTATAATATTTCCCAAAAGTATTATTTGAGAGGAAAGTTTTTTTTAAGAAAAATCAGTCCAATCCCATTTTATTTGCTCAAAATTCAATCTTTAATTGCTTTGAGCATTCTCATTGATTGAGACCTTTTTTCTCCATCTTTCTTCCTCTGTTTTCTGCAAAGAAATCAAAATAAATTAAGATGCAATAATAAAATCAAAATGTCATTTTATGGTATTATTACAAATCTAATCAAATGCAATTTAATTAATTAAAAAAAGGAAATCTGAGCTTTTTTTGTTGATGCTCATAACGATTTTAATTAGCCAAGGATATTATTGATGCATGAATATGTAATTAGAAGAGGCTTGGGCAAATGAAAATGAAGAAAAACAAGCTCGAGAAAAATTGATTTTGTTTTACAAATTCGGAGCTTGATCTTCTGCCTGTTTTTAGACCCAATAAATAACTAAATCTGTTAGTGAAACCTCTTCGTAAATGTTATCCTTGATTTTTCTCTTTCCAATGAGCAGTCTCGGGCCTCATTTGGCCAAGTAAAACTCAATCTATGAGCCTCCAAAGTTGATAAGTCAAATCTGGTATAAATCTAAAAATTCATTGCTGGGCTAAAAAATCAAAATTTTAATTAAAAATTTAATCCTAAATTAGACTCTAATTATCTAATAATTAATTCTAATTTAATTGTTAATCATAAACTAAAAGTAATTATTTAAATTAACTATTTATTAATTAATATTAATCTAACTAACTAATATTAACCTAATAATTAATTTATAATTTAATTAAGTTAATTATATTCTATAAATTAATTAATTTAATTATTTTAAATATTAAAATTAAACTTTAGTATTAACTATACTAACACTACACTAATTAATTTAAAACTATAATAATATTAATCTAACACTAATACTAAACTAATATTAAATTAATACTATACTAACTTAAAACTAACATTATGCTTAACTAACACTCCACTATTCTATTAACTTAAAACTATACCTACCACTAACACTATACTAACGTATGAGTGAATTTTGTAAACTCATCGCAATCGGCATATTAGAGGTGAAGGCCATCGAGTGTTTTTAAAGATGTGTTATTTAAAACCTCGATGCGATATAACAAAATGTACCATATGCTTTTGATTTATTTACAATCGGAGTATCGGCAAAATGAAAGTCATCGGGGTTTCTAAGAAATGCATCCTTTTGGAAATCCCACGATGCGATGTAATTTATTTTTTTAAATCCTCGATGCAATGTAATTTTTTTTATTTTTTTGTGTTTTTTTCATTTTTATATATATTTGTCTTTTTATATTAAATTTTAATTTAATTATTTTTAATATAATTAATTTAATTAATTTAAAATTTAATGTTAAATATTAGTTTTTTTTATTTTGATTTTATTTTAATGATGTTAAGTTGTGAAATTATCTAAACTATAGCCACTTTGATATTTTGGATTTTTTTCGAGATTAGTAATTTATTTGAAAAATTGGAAAATTGGAATAAATGAGTAAAATCCCGATGCTTTATAATTTGGTTGTATAAGTAAAAATGAAAAATATTAGTAATAACTAACTAGGGGTTAATATTTAAAATAAATGCATTATTGAACTAATTTAATTACAAAAATGGAATATTGTACATTTTACGCATTTTTTTAACTCAGACAACATAATTGATTAGACTTCAAAGGAGTGTCATTTACAAACCGAGTTGACGAAATGAGGCGAAACAAGTATCAATGGAAAGCTTATAAAAAATCGATTTTAACAAAGCAATCAAAACAAGAATCTAAAGAAAATGAAAAAAAATAATAAAATCGTAGGATAATCAACTTAATAAAAAATATTAAAAGGCATTTAGCTAAAAAATTTTATAGAAAGGGTCCCCATTATTTAAAATGAACAAGTCAAAAATGGGGGAGAGGTTATGTTTTACCACAACAATGGTGACATACAGGAGAAAGAAACTAGCTTATCTCTATTTGATATGAATGAGATTTTCCTAAGATTGAAGTAAAAATAATTAAATAAGAGAAAATTGTTTTTGGAATGCTTGACTAGGTTCATTAGTCCGAATAAAATGAAATAATCATCTTACTGTAATTTTCTTAAAATTCTTCATAAATTAAAATATTTTGTAACTCTATATCGGTGTTTAATTAATTATAGAGATAAAAGCGTGGGATCACTTTACAGACTTAGCTTTTAAAATGTACTCATTTGTCACCAATGTAGAGCCATTGCGCCATCAAACATCCATAGTCTCAACAAAATTACCTTTTAATCATGAATGATTCGAAATCTCATCTATTTAAGAATTATTGACCTAGAGATAAATCCATTTATATATGTTTTATTTTTTATTTTTATTTTTTTCGAGTTCTTAAAATGCCATTATCATGGTTTGGTAGCCAAATAGTTGACAATGCCATTCACTGGTTATAATTGGACTGTAACAAGTTAGCTCATGATGAGACCCCTTGTCTTATAATTGTTTTCAATCATAAGACATGTTTTGCATAGCAGTGTTGGTAATGTCAACCTATTTTTTTCCCTATGATCATGGTAAATAGGCTCATGGATGAGACCTCTTATCTTTTAAGTTTTAAATATATTTTTGGATTACACTCTAGAGAAATAAAACTCTTTAAAATAGGGAGAATCATTAACTCCTTAAGAGTTCAGAATGACAATTTCAGAGTTAAAAGTGCTTTGTTGTAAAGTGTCTTTACTTGGTTAAAAATAACTTTTCTTGACTGATAATAGAATTTTTAAAGATCTTAATAAAACATTGAAATCTCAAAATAATTACAATTTTGATGAAAAAGAAATTTCTTAGATTTTATGGTACTTCGTCAAATTCTCTTGTTTTGTAGTCTCTTCCTTAAGTATGTCTACCTTTATAATAAGAAAAACAAATTATGCTAAGAGATTTAAGAAAAATCTAATAGGAGACTATTAACAATTTTTCCTATGTATGTCAACCATTGTTAGGTAACAAGAAGGCCTTCCATATAAATTATGGCAAAGTCACCAAAATAAAAACTGAAAACCAAAGGAAAAGAATTCTTAAGCTTAAAGTGAGAAAAGAAAACAGCAAACAAAAATAAAAATGAAGAAATTTAAAAAAATAGAAAGGAAAATCCAAGTTTTGAAATACAAACTCTAACAATAATGTTTCTACCAATGTTTCAACAACATGAAGTAAAAGAAAATAATCATGTAATCATTCATTCTTATGTCGAGATCTAGAAAACTTATACCTTGCAGGGTTGTAAATGTTTTAGGCTTTAGATAGCAGTGATCATAAAATTCAGCCACAATGAAAAATTTATGTCTAATGTCAATCTTCTTATTTCAAAGCATTATCGTAATCATTTTCTAATAAAATGAATGCTTTTAAAGAAACAGATTAAAGGTTCAAAAACTTCCTAGTGTAGTTGTTTCAATGAAGACTATCGCTGCTTCTTGAAATAAAACCAGGAAAAGAGCATAGGGCTTCCAAAATATGATTTGGCAAATGATTGAAAGCTTTTATGAAGAGCTACAAAACATAATTTTATATCAACATAATTTAAAAAACAAAACTGAAACGAAAGTAATGAAATGGAATTTAATGAAAGTGGGTACATGAATCTTACCATTGAATAATTGCATTTGATCTTACCTGAAGGTATCAATTTCTCCAATACTAGCTGACTTCTTATTTTAGTTGACATTAAAAATATGAAGAGGGAAAAATTAACCAAAATCCTATAACCCAAAAATCATGATTTATTTTATTTAAACTAAAGCAAGCAGTAAAATGTAAAAATGGAATGTTTTGTGTTCAAGAGAATTGAAATTAAAAGAAATGCATCAGAAATGAGATTGAGAATTTACAGTGATGAATGTTCTCAAAATATTATAAGTTTTATACAAATTCCATGATTTTATAAGTTTTTCAGAATTAAGACTAAATTTAAGATAATGAAATTTAAAAATAGAGAGGTCTTGAATTTCATATTTAATTATGGAATTATTTAAAACTGAAATATATGATAAATCAAAATGATTTGAATATGCTGCAAATTTGTTATCAATCGCTTTAGTATCATAGCAGTTACCCAAGATTTATTTAAATTAACACAATGCCTTATCGGATGATTCGTATTGCATGTAGAGGCATGCATTGGAGTTTATCGCATCGGGGGTTGTAGTAGAAAATTGCTGATATGAGATCATGCGAAAAGAATATGTGCGATGAAATGGATCGATCATATCATTGAAGAAATGTTATATTTATGATCGGGGACAGTCATGTCGCAAATTGCACATCGCACACCGCATCTCGCGATTTATGTTTTGCACATTACACATTGCGCATCACAAATTCAGAATAGTGACATGACTATGAATAAAAATATGATGAAGTGATATTGATATCGGTATATAGGAATGTTGGAAAATAGTCATGTTGGAAATGCCAATATGATTCTTGCGATAACATCGATGCGATGGATATAATAATCGGTGATGAGCAAAGAGCAATCGGCGACTTAGTGAAAAGTGATAGCAATGAGAAATCGGCGATGAGTTATTGCATCATAACTTTTAAAATGAGTGCACAAGTATGTATTCAATTTTCCTCTCGATTTGCGATTTGTGATTGGACTTATCGCATCGGAGGTCTCTTAAAATTAACCCTTGACTGATGAATTTAATAATTTGCGATTGCGATTTAAACTTTACCGCATCGGAGTTTTTGCAAATGAATATATTAGAATGTAACTTTCCCGATTTGTGATTGTCGATTGGGTTCATCGCATCGAAACGTTTGAAATGAACCAACCTTATGTTAAATGTGATATGCATGTTTGCGGTCTGCTTCATCGCATCAGAACTTTTGTGATGAAAAACAAACTTTCTAATTTATTCCAATATGATATGTGATCGGCGATCGGCAAAATCAAGTGCATGATGTAATAGTATAATATGCCAATATGCGATGGAGAATGAGACCGATAAATCTATTATAAAATTTTAATATCGTATTGGGTTCGAGACATAGGTGCTTTTAAAATTATGACCCTACTACTATTGTGAATGAATGGACGTGATATTTCTTATGAACTTGATTTAAATTTAATATTGGGTCCCCAAATTATCACAATATTGGTAAAGTTGATTATCAAAGATCGGTGATTCAAGATAATGGAAATATATTCAATTGAAAACATCTGAGATGCGAAAAGCGATATGGTGATTTATGAAAAATTGAATGAGGTAACACATCAAAGATCTTGCATTAGAAATATGAAAATCAAGTTGGAACATTTCTTATATGAATCTTGTGATACTATTTTAAATTTCAATTGGGTTTTCTAATGAATGAAAGTAAAGTTTAAGGAATGCTCAAATTCTAATGATTCACAATATAAAATTTCCCTGAACATGTTTGCAAATTTAAAATGGGTTTGTTGCTTACTTCAAGTTTTGAAAACAAATGAAAACCTACAAATAAAACAGAACAAGAATAAAAAATAAACTAAGGAAAAGAAAAACTAATAATAGATGAAAATGGACTTGTAAAGGCGTACCTAGAAGAGAATTGTCTGTGGATTTTACCTTATGAATCTTCCAAATCTTCCTTTGATTTATCAAAATTCTGACTTTGTTCAAACTCATCTCATTATTTATTCTAAATCAGAGTGTGAAATTAGCCTAAATAAAATCTGTTTATTCATGTTCAGGAAATCTGAAACTAATAAAATTCACCAGAAATGAATATAAAAATAGGCTTCCCTTTGAATTGCAACAGCAATTTATTTCCTCTACTCATTCCGAATTAACTTGAGAAAAATTTGTATTGTTATAGTGACTGTTTAATAATGCCTTTAGTAAATAAATATGATGTGTATTGTAGCATCAGATAATAAACTAAATAATAGGATGGGATAAAGCCACTAATTATGGAAAAATATCAACACATATTTAAATGTGTGCACATGGCAAAATGGACACCCTTAAGATCGTTTTAACAAATTTCGAGAATGATAATATGAACTTCATGTGATTACAACGAAAGGTTAGACTGGCTAATAATGATTGAATTGTAATTAAGCTTATAATAGACAGTCATATCTTTCATGGGATAATGAGATCATGAAGTTTTATATTCTTAAAAACCTTTAACAAGTAAATTTCAGAAGAAAATCATACAAAGACATTTCGAAATAGAGAAAAGTGGGTTTGAGGTGATTGATGCCAAGTACAACTTCAATTGAATTTAGTCAAGACGTTATTCAAAATAGGCAGAGTAAAAATATCGCTGCAATAAATTTTGATTTTAAAAATGGGAAGCAAGAATTAGAAATTTTCTGATAAGAGGCAAATATTTCCCTGAATATGTATATGATATGATAAGGGTTGACTACTCGTTTTATTTTTATCTGCAGGACTATTAAGAATAAATTAACTACATAAAACAAATTAACTAAATTAATTCTACTTCTATTCTAACCATATACATGAAAATGACTAGGTATAGTCATATTTTCAGTGTAACCATTCTCTCATTTTAATTCCTACATATATGTACAGTTCAAATGTTAGTAACAAAAATAAAAATATAATTGAACTAAGAAAGTTAAATCTGTATTCAGAATGTACAGTTATTATTAACAGCTTATTTACAATCTCCTTCTTTTGAAATGTCTTTTCCAACTGAATTCCAATTGGATCATAAAAATATGGATGGGTTCCCATTAATGGTTGGAAAATGTTTAAAAGAAGAGATGACACACCATATTGTGGATATGAGCTTTTAAATTCAAAGGCCTGAAAAAAATTATTAGCGTTGTGTGTAAATGTTAAACTATTAACAATATTCCATGAAGGAAAACTTTCCAAACAATTTTCAAATAGGCTAATGAAAAATGGAGGGAAATCTGTCAAATAAGATGGAAAATTATCAATTGGATTATATTGCTGACTAGATTGTAAAAATACATTCTCTTGTTGACACTGCCTTTGGGAAGATAGAAGCTTTAGATAAAACATTAGCATTGATTGAAATTGAAATATTGATAGCTTTTGATGTTCATGATTATAATATGAAACTTCAGTTTCCTAATAGGGAAATGCATCAATTGAGTGTTCAATGTTAAAATGCCCAAATGCCAGCGTAGAGTGTCAAAATTTTGAAAAATAAAATCAGAAAACAAATCTAAATTTGAACAAAATAAGTATGAAAGAAAAAAAAAATGAAATCCTTATTGGTACAACTAATGTTACAGCACAATTGGGATTGTTTTGAAATAAAAAAAAATTCACAAGTATTGGCAAGAATAATGGAATTTGAATAATTGTCAATTCCAACTTGTGAATTAGAAAGAGAATTATGATTATGAGCAGGATTGGGAGTTTGATCATGATATAAATCATAAATTGGAATGTTTTCTTGAATGGTGAAATTATGAAGATAATTTGTTGCTCCAAAATGAGGATTGGTTGGAATAATTTATAAATTGAAATGTTCCTCATTCGCATATGTTATTTGAATTTTATCATGAAGATTCTCTTGAGAAGAATAGAAATCAGCATCCTTGATGTCAAAATAATTATCATAAATGACTTCACAATAATGTCTAGAATTCACTTTGATTTCGTCCAATATATCAAAACAAGGAGAAACAAAAATTCCATGTTCATTAATGGCAAAAGAATGATCAATAATTGTTTCTCTATCTTGATAAAAATTTATTAGTAATTCATTTAGATCATCCTCTTTATTTTCTGATATATCATTAATATCGAGAGGGTAGAAATTACCAACATTAAAAATATCAGTATAAAGGGAAAAATTAGAATCAGAAATAATGAATTCAAAAGTTTCTTTGTTTGAGAAAGCTTGTGCGCTTTGTTTATTATAAATTTCAAATTCTAGATCATTCCTTTGTATACTCATACTTTCTTGAAGAAGGCTACTTTGATGCTCTATTTTCAGCATTTGTTCATCATGAAAAAATTCAGAAATTTGTACAGCAGCTTGTGTTTTATTATTCACTTTGATCGCTGCTTGCACGTGTTAATTTGTGATACGATTTTCTAAATTTAATGCAGAGGAATTTTCAGATTTCAAGGTAGCTCTTTCTCCAGAATTGTTGCTATTGTCTTCTTGCATTTGAATAGAAATATTTTCCAAGCTTTGTGAGGCCACTTCATCATAATTTATTTGCACATCCATATTGGAATATTTATTTATGTTAGAAGGGGATGGGACAAAGATTGAACTATTTTCATATGGATTGGAAATGGGAGAAAGAGAGCAAATATATTTGAACCAATCTAATGATTCTTCTTTCGTAGGTTTGTCTTCAACTTTAAGTCTTAAACAATTCAAATGAAATCGAATATTAAGATCTCTAACAGACTCATTTTCAAATCTTCGTAGATATTCAATTTCATCGCATACCTTTTCATAATCGTATCTGTCAAATTTACAAATGAAAAGTGTAACAATTTGATCCCAACTGTGAATTGAGGCAACTGGAAGAGTTCTACACCAGTTTCTAGCTTTTGCCACAAATGTGAGAGTAAAAATTCTGCATAAAATGCCTTCATCAATTCCTTGAAAATCATAATTTGAAACATTTTGAATAAATTGGAAGACATGATTAAAAGAAGAAGAATTTTTCTTACCATTAAACTTTACCTGAGACAAGAGTCTTACCACTTCGGGTGGAGTATTGGAAGATGCACGTCTATGTATACAACTCCAAATTGGAAGTTTAAGAGGAGCCATCGTGATTTAAATAAAATGTTAAAATTGAAAATACTCCAATAGACAACAAGTTTCAAGCCCTCCTTCTAGCGCCAAAAATGTTGAAGCCTCGAAATCGCTGCAACAACATTGGGGGATAACCACCCAGTCTGGACCTTAATACAGCTCATTTTTCGTTTATGATAGTGGCTCCAACTGGTTTAACTAGGTCTAGTTACCTTTTCCCTATCGCTATTGGTTTATGATGTATCTTTAACTACCAATAGATAGGGATATCAGATCACTTCTTGTTGCTGATCGGGCAAGAGATTGACCCTTAAGCTGATTTGGGTTTAGCCAAAACATAACTAAGATTTTGCCTCTTCGAGAAGAGGACTTAAAAGAATGTAAAACTTAATCTAAATGTAAACTTATTCTATAGTGCAAGAAAAAGAAACTAATCTAAATCCAATCTTAATTAAGTAGATATAAATCTAACCCACCTAAGAGCAAGGTAATTAAATAATGATAATTTGAATATGTTTGGCTTTTAATTAATTTCAAGCTAACAAAGAAATTCAATTTAGCTGACATTTGTGAGTACCAAAACACATCCTATTGAGACCATTTAACTGAAATAATAAATCAACAACACTTCAGAAGAAATTCACAAAAATGATATTGATTGTCAAATCAATCAAGCTAATAATTAAACAATAATATGCGGAAGAAATTCGCAAATATTACTATTTAATAAATCAGTTTTATAAGACAGATTTCTGAGTAAATAGTTACTCAGAAATCAGAGTTTAATTCATAAGAGCATAGATACATAACAATATTGGGACAAATTATCCATATCAGCAAAAATGCATAAACATGAATAAAATGAAACAACCATTTTATTAACATAAAAATGGAATTGGTATTTGATACAGAAATGCCAAAAATACCAGTTAATTGAATCCGCTTCTCTGATCCTGGTCTCTAATAGTCCTTTACATTACTTGAATTTATGATTTCAAAACTAGAGCTACAGAAATGCAAACTCTGCCCATCATACATAATTCAAGATATAAGAAAAAACCCTCAATAATGTTCAGATCTGAAATTTTCTCTCCTCCCTTCTACAACTCTAAATTCCTATTACAGAAATGCTTTTGGAAGTCAAGAATTGCAGAGGAGAGCAACCCCTTTTTACATTTTGCAAACTGCAATTTATAATCTTTCCAAAATTATTTTGAGAAGAGAGTTTGTTGAAGAAAATCTGCCCAATCCAATTTTATTTGCTCAAAATTTCCAATCTTTAATTGCTGGAGTTTTCTCATTGATTGAGATCTTTTTCTCCATATCTTTTCTATTGTTTTTCCTGCAAAAGAAATTAAAATAAATTAAGATGCAACAATAAAATCAAATTGTCGAATTTAGAAATTAAAATAGATCCAATTAAAACTTAATTAAATAAATAAATAAAAGAAACATAAGTTTTATATTGATTTATATGCTAATGTAATTGACCAATGAGAATATAGACAAATGAATTTGCACTCATAAGAAGTTGTGGCAAATTAAAATGCAAAAAATAAAACTCAAAAAATTAGTTTTGTTTAAAAATGTGTAGCTTGATATTTTGCTGAATTTTAGACCCAATAAATGATCAAATCTGGAAATAAAACCTCTTCAGGAATAATATCCATCATTTTATCTTTCCAATGAGCTGTCCTGGGCCTCATTTGGCCAAGTAAAACTATATTTATGAGCCTCTAAAGTTGGTATATTAAAATTGTCAAAAATCTGGAATTTTGTTGCTTGGGCTAAAAAATTCAAAATTTTAAATTAAATTCCAATCCTAAATTAGATTATGATATTTAATTAATTAACTCTAATTAATTGCAATTATATTATTGATCTAATTTAATTTTAATATAATTCTAAATTAAGTTTTAATTATCTATTAATTAATTATAATTACATTATTAATTATAAACTAAACTAATTATTTAATAACCTATTTATTAATTAATATTAATCTAATTAACAAATTATAATTAACTATTTATAAACAGTTAATCTCTGTAATTATTAATTTAATTTAATTAATTATATTTTAAATATTAATTAATTTAATTAATTTAAAATTAATTATTTTAAATATTTAAATCTAGAACTAAACTAACACTTGTATTAACTTAAAACTAACCTAATACTAACACTAATATATACTAATGCTAACTTTAAAACTATTTAAAACTACACTAACCTAACTCAAACTAGCATTATGAGAACAATAATTTTAAAATTAACTCAAACTAACATATCACTAACTTACTATAACACTACACCTACTATTAACATTAAACTAACCACTAACCTATGATAATACTTAAGTGAACTCATCGCATCGGAAGATAAATTTTAACAAACTCATCGCATCGCATCAAATGAACTCAAATGCATCGGTAAAACTCATGGCATCGCATCGAATGAACTCAATCGCATCGGTAAAACTCATCGCATCGCATAAAACAAATGAAGGTCATCGGCGTTTTTAAAAGGATGCTCTGATGGATACTTCCAATGACATATGAGTTTTTAACTCATCACAACGGGGATAAAACAAATTCATTGCATCGGGGTTTTTAAAAGGATGTGGCGATTGAAATTTCTTGATGCGATGTTCCGATTAATTTTATTTCTATTTTTTATATTTTTTATATGAAATTTTAATTTAATTAAATTAATTATATTTTAAATATTAATTAATTTAATTAATTTAAAATTGAATATTGAATATTAGTTTTTATTTTTGTTTTGTTTTCATTTTAATGATGTTAAGTTATGAATTTTTGCTATCTAAACTACAGCCACTTTGATAAAAATGAACTACAGCCACTTCGACATTTTAGATTTTTTCGAGTTTAATAATTTATTTGAAAATTGGAAAATTGGAATAAATGACTGAAATCCTGATGCTTTATGATTTGGCTGTATAAGTAAAAATAAAAATTGTTAGTAATAACTAAATAGGGGTTAATATTTAAACCAAATGCATTATTGAACTAATTTAATTAAAAAAATGGAATATTGTACATTTTACGCATTTTTTAATCCAGACGACATAAATGATTATACTTCAAAGGAGTGTCGTTTACAAACCGGTTGATCAAATGAGGAAAAACAAGCGTCAACAGGAAGCTTATAAAAATCAATTTCAACTAAGCAATCAAAACAAGAATCTAAAGAAAATGAAAAATTAACAAAATCGTAAGATAATTAACTTAATAAAAATCCTAAAAGATGTTTAGCCAAAAAATTTATAGGAAGGGTCCCCATCATTTGATGTGAACAAGTTAAAAATGGGGGGGTTGTTGTACCGTACAACATATCCCCATGGTTGACATCGTCGTCTTGAATCATATTGGTTCTTATAAAGTTTATTTTGGTTGCACATTTTTCTTAGGAGGCCCATTTTACGCGTCAAAATTTCTTTGATGCATGGTAATGACTGTGTATTTGTGGCCATGAATAAATTTTCTAAGATGGTTATTATGTCAACTTACAAGAAGAGAATCACAACAGAGGACACTGCCAAAATCTTCTTTGAACGAGTATGGGTACATTTTGGAATTCTATAGACCATTATATAATATCAGGATAGTAGGTTCCTAAGCACATTCTAATCGAACCTCTACACATTATTGGACACTAAGCTCACCAAGTCGACTGCTTTCCATCCCTAGAATGATGGCATGATCGAGGTCATCAACAGGATGATAGTGCACATCCTACACATGTTAAACTCCAAGCATCCATGAACCTGGGATGAAAGTCTTCTTTATGTGCAATGTAGCTATAACAGAGCTCTCCATAGCTCAATTGGTCATAGTCCTTTTCAAGTGGGTCTGGGTTTTCAACCATTATGTCTGATTGATGTTGACATGCCTCATGTGACTACATAGACATAATCCCCACATCTACAGTTCAAGTCTGATAGAGAAACCTAGTTTATTGAATGCATCCTATGCATCCGCCAGCAGGTGCATGACATCTTAGAAAATTCCAATGTCAAGTATAAGCGATCAAACCAAAGGGCTCATGGCTTGATCAACATCGGATGCCACACAAGTTGTAAGTGGGCGATAAAGTTTGGTTACATTTACAGAAAAAATGCCTTACTTGAGCCCATCGGAAGCTTAGACCACTCCGATATGGGCGTTACACCATCACCAAACTTTGGGGAGAAAATTATTTTAAGCTCAACATTCCCCCATTCCTTGGCATCCACCTAGTGTTCAATGTGGACCGCCTTCAGCCATACTTTCCACCATTACTAGAAATATCAGGCAATGCAGAACAACTCACAGCAACATAGATAAACCCAGACTGCATGGAACATGCCACAACTAATCGTATTATGGACATGCATATCAAGAAAAATCACCAATATAAGATACAACTATAAGATACAACTATATAAGCTTTTCAAAGCTGGCCAACTCCTGCACCAAGGTAAGTGGCTCACTAGGGACCAATTTCAGTAGAAGTTTCCCCATCTCATGGAGGCACTCAACGCAATGGTGACCATTGCTTCCTAATGGAGGAGAACTAATCCATATGGATATTGGTGGCCACCCGCCTATTCCACATGTACCCCCACCATTGTTTCTTTTAGTTTCGTTAATTGCAGCACAATTTACTATTTTTGGCATTTTTTCGGGTTGTGAACTTCTGAAGTCGTTTTGAGGCCCAAAACAACATTTTTTTAAGAAAATGAGAATTTTAATATTTTATGGTAAGGATTGCAGTTGAAAGTGGTATTCCTTAGATAGATATTTCTAACGAGGTATCATACGTTTCAAATGGAGATCGTATGCCAAATTTACGACTCCGAGAAATTGATGTACCAATTTACCCCAACAAGGCCTAGTGACTTTTGGCACTTCATCTCCTAGGGTGAGGTTTTTGGATGTTTATGGTCTTCCATTATTTCTCAATAATAAATAGGCTTGTGAGCCTCATTGTAACATAGTTCAGAAGGCATGTAGCCATCACATATCTTCTCCCAAACAAGCCACCATCGCATGAGCTAGTTTATTTTCATTCAGCATGTAAACAGTTTTTAGTTATTTGTCATTAATGAATTGAAGTTTTGTTTTCATTGTATCTTTCACTACAAGGAAAATACCCTCTAGCGGATTTTTTTGAGGAACCCCAGAGAAAAATACACCATACATCCATTTCTAGCGGAGGTTACTAGAGGAGGTTGGCGGGCGGAGGGTTTGCGGATATTTTCCGCTCGGTGCGCTTAACATTAAACGTCGTCCCGGTGCTCTGGAATCCTGAAAGCACCGGTAGGCACAAAAAAATTGGCACACGGGACACCATTCACTCTGTACACATCCGCCCAGTGCGTCTTATTATTCTATAGCACGGATGTGTCACAACTCTTCCGCGTCGGTGCATTATAAAACACCGTGCCAAAACTGAAACCGCCTGGTTCAGTAGAAAGAAACTGCAAAGGTGCATCATAAAACAATGCGCCAAAACACAAACTAACTGGTGCGTTTGTAAGAAACATATCCAGTGCGCCTATAAACCACGCGCAGCGGTAAAGGGTTAAATTAAAAATAAATTATGGCAAAAAAACTAGATTTTTCATTTTTCCAGTGCTCCTGAGCTCTCAATTACCGGTGTGCGCTCTACCATAGAATGCACCGGTACACACAAAAAATTGGCACACCGGACAGCGTGTGTGACGTACACACCCGCCTAGGGCGTCCAATTATGGTAACGCACTGGTGCTTCACTACTCTTCCGCGCCAATGCATCATAAAACACCGCGCCAAAACAAAAACATGTCGATGCGTTCTTATCCAAGAGCACCGGTGCGCCTATAAAACACACACACCTTAATAGCATTAAATAATAATAAAAAAATTAAGGCCAAAAAATTGGTGCTTTACGACTATTCCACACCAGTGCTTTATGAATATTCCGCCCCAATTCACCTTCAAAACATCGTGCCAAAACTGAAACATCTCGGTGCGGTGTAAGGGAACCACCCCGGTGCATTATAAACAACGCGCCAAATCTGGCACCACCCGGTGTGGTTGTAAGTAAGCGTATCAGTTCACCTATAAAACCCCGTGCACCAGAACAGGGTTAAATAATAAAAAAAATACGGCCAAAAAACCGCATTTTTCACTTTCCTCAGTGCTCCAGAGCTCTCAAGCACTGGTGCCATTTCCAAATCTCTAAGCCGCCTTGACATCGGTGCTCTCATTGTACCCATTGCACGCACTGCTGCTTTGCATTGGCCACCAATCTCCAGCTTGCATTTAGAAAAACGGTGGGAAAATTTTCTTTTGCAAAATTTACAGCCAATATGCCTCCTCGACAGCGAAATGTATAGGTATTTTTCTAGTTTTTCTATAATTAAGCCTTTTAGCAGATTAGAATTTGAAATAACTTTAAAAATAACCATTAAAAAATAAAAAGAAAAAAATTTGTCGCGCGGTGCACCTGATCCGTTCGGCTCGCACCGGATAGCGGTGGTTCTTGTAAAATTTATAGGCAGCACCACCACCGATGCTAACGGTATTCACACCATTTCCCGGGCAGTACCGAAAGGCGCCCTGCATAATTTTAAATTTAAAAAAAAAAAAAAAATGTGGTGCGCTCATTTAGCCAAGCACACCGTTGACCAAGGGAATCCCAGTGCGGTGCGTTGACGGAATTATCTGCCCCGGTGTATGTCAGCTCATCGCATTCTGCATTCCGGGAGGGTTAACGGTGCGGCTGGGTAAAAGACCACACCATTGACTACGTAATTGTCATGAAGTCGGTGCGCTGACATGACTCTACGCTCTGAGGCATATATTTTAGTCAATGCACCGCTATTCTGAACTTATATATAGTCAACGGTGCTTGAAAAACAGACAGTTGCATCGAGGCCAGTGCATTGTATTTCATTAGGTGCACTGGGAATGGGGCACTATAAACTTAAGCCGCACCGCCACCGGTGCATGACTGTTTTTGTGGCACACCGACTGGTCTGTTTTTTTTTTCAAAAAAATATATATATATGTATATTCCTAAATACATTTCTATTTTAATAAAGAAATTTTTTTTAATATGTCAATGATTCAAAGAGAAGAGGAGGAACAACAGCAACAACAGGCTGAACAGTCTGAAATGATTCGCCAATGGGAGGCCCGAGAAAGGGAGAGAGATGCATACCGTCGGCCTATTACAACAGATACCCAGGGGATCCTTAGGCAGGTAGGCCTCCTCAAGTTCTATGAGGAGGCTACTTCCCTAAAGGCCCATAGTGTGTTTTTGAGATATCTTATCCGCAGGTAGAATGCCCATCGACAGGCTTTCCAAGTTGGTCCTGACCAGTGGTACACACCCACTGAGGAGGTTATTTATTTTATTACAGGATTATCAAGGAGAGGGGTGGATTTTCCCTCATTCCCAGATGTGCCAGCTTGTTGTGTAGCAAGGAGTCAGTTAGTTTACTCCCAGAGATACATTAGAGCACATGTATTATCTCCTTTAGAGTTTTAGGTACCTGGAGGTCAGTTACTTATAGGTGCATTTGGTATACAGGACATGCAGTGACTATCACTTATCATTTTGACCATTTCGCACAACACCAGTGATGAGCAATGCATTAGTTTCTCGCTTCTATATTATGTTGATTCTTTAGTACAGCAGCCATGACTTGTCAGGTGGTCTTCCATTTTTTTGCGACAGTTTTGTACAGCCTTAGATAGATGTCGTGCTCATGCACAAGGGAGGGTCAACTTCCCTTTTGCTTCAGAGTTGTTTTGCTTATTTTTTGAGAGGTTTCCAGAGATGAGACCTAGTTTTGTTCGACAGCGTTGTAGGCCAATGTTCGAGGCCCGGATGCACATGTGGGGGAGAATGATGCCCAAGAGGGGAGACACTATGTTTCCAACCAGAATATCACATGATGCACTAGACTTACTAGCCAGTGTTGATGGGCTACATCCCTTCATTATGCTCCCATGTCCTTATGCTTGATTAGATTAGCGAGGGTGTCCCAACATCCTCTTCACAGATGATGAGCCGCTAGATGATAGAGGTAATATTACTGTTTTATTTATATTTATTCTAACATGTTCTTTAAATTTTTTTTATTAAATTGTGTAATGAAATAGTCTAATTATTGTTGTGTACTTGTATATATTTTGCAAACATTAGCTCTTTTGATGGCGAGGAGATGCCAGATCCACCACATGATCTAGGTGTGGATCCTGATGACGATCAGGACATTGCTGATGCCGAGGATGATCATGATCAAGATGAGGCCGGTGCAGCAGAGATACATGCTCCTGCTCATGGTGCACCGGTACCGCCTTTTGCTAGGCGCGGTCGACCTGAGAGTAGATATAGGATGGAGTTAGGCAACCAAATCTGTGCGGTGATTGTTGATGCGGGCATCAGACCCGCTCATTACAGAGACATACAGGTCGATGATAGGTTGTTCTGAATGTGGAGAGTTATGCCACGTGACATGTACGGCCTGATGCGGCATGTCGTAGGAGCTACAACAGTTGTTACGCGACTGTGGAGGACTATTCATAGCTATAGGCGTACTAGTCAAGCCACGGCACGTGATGGACAATCCATGAGCAGCGACTCACATGCATCTCATGATCGTTCACCTCGCGTTGTGCCTGATGAGCATGAGGCTCCACTAGCAGCATCTAGCAGTCATCATGGAGATGATGCTGGACCATCGGCCATGTCCAGTCAACAGCCTGCAGCATCCACCAGTACTAGTCATGATCATGAGCAGGTTGGACCATCGACCGTCGATGCTGCACTATTGACTGAGCAAGCCTCCACTACTACTATTTATATTGATGTTTTACTACCACTAGTTGATGCATCCATCAGTACTAGTGATCATGATCATGAGCAGGCTCGACCATCAACCGTCGAGGTTGCACCCTTTACTGAGCAGGCCTCCACTTGTACTGCTATTGATGTTGTTATACTACCACCAGCTGATCTATGACATTTATATTACAGTTGTATATTTTTAACATTATTCAGTTATATATATATATATATATATACGGTCCATGTATTTTATGTTCATGTTGCAGTTGTACTTAATTTACATGTTGGTGATCATCATGATGTGGCGCATATTTTTAGGTCATGTTAGATATGTTCATTTCATGTTTAGCTTGTAGATAGATGTGTATATGTGATAGCATGAGTTATTTGACATGAGATGTATATTTGATGTTTGTGTTGTGATGATGTTAATATATAATGTTAATTTGATGTTTGAATGTGTTTTTTAGTAGAATATGATGTTTGTACGATGGTTATCATGATTGTGATGATGTTTATTAATTAATTTAATATTAAATGACTATGATATTTATTAAATATTATGTCGTGATTGTAATTGAAATTGAAATTTTAATTGTATTTAAAATTGTAAAATTGTATTTGTATTTGTACTAATTGTAATTTTAACTGTAATTGTATGTAAAATATTTATTAGTGTAAAATTTTAATTGTAATTGTAATATTTAATTTATTGTGAAATGATTGTAATTGTATATATGAAAAATTGTAATTCTAATTCTAATTGTATGTAAAATTCTAAAATTGTAATTGTATTTGTAATTTTAATTTTAATTGAATTGTATGTAAAATATTTGTAAAATTGTAATTGTAATTGTAAATGTAATTCTATGTAAAATTCTAAAATTGTAATTGTAATTGTAATTGTAATTGTAATTGTAATTGTGATTGAATTGTATGTAAAATATTTGTAAAATTGTAATTGTAATTGTAAATGTAATTCTATGTAAAATTGTAAATGTAATTGTATGTAAAATTAAAATTCTAATTCTAATTCTAATCGTAATTCATGTATGTGAAATTAATGTAAAATTGTAATTGTAATTGTAATTGTATGTAAAATATTTGTAAAATTTTAATTCTATTAATGTGAAAATTTTAATTGTATTAATGTGAAATGATTTTATTAAAATATTTAAATTTGTAAATTTGCAAATAATTGTAAAATAACAAATCTAGAATAATACGATTTTTTGTAACATAATAAAGTTTAGAAAATAATGAAAATAAATTCATGTACTTTATAATTATCTTTATTTTATTATGATCTTATATACAAAAAAAGAAGAATAACTTTATACAATCCGGTGTGCTTATCATCCTAACACGCACCGGTGCGTCACAACTCTTCCGCACCCTTAACGAATAAACACAAATAAAAAAACGCAACTCACCACAAGAAAAGCACACAGGAGGGTCATGATTGTGACGGACATTTAAGGTCCGTCACCAATGTCACATATGGTGATGGTCCTTAAAAAACCGTCACTGTAAGTGTATATAGTGATGGTCCTTTATGGTCCGTCACCAAAGACATTTTCAATGACACTTTTGGTGAGGATCGTTAAAGGCCCATCACTAATTCTCTCTTTGGTGACACTTCTAGTGACGAACTTTTAATGACCCTCACCAATGCTCTTTTTGTTACTTTTGGTGACGGTCAAAAAATGTCCGTCATCATTGATCACTAAAAACCGTCACTGTAAGTGTATATAGTGATGGTCCTTTATGGTCCGTCACCAAATACATTTCACTTTTGGTGAGGGTCATTAAAGGCCCATCACTAATTCTCTCTTTGGTGACACTTCTAGTGACGAACTTTTAATGACCCTCACCAATGCTCTTTTTGTTACTTTTGGTGACGATCAAAAAATGTCCGTCATCATTGATCATTCCAATGAGTTTTTGATGACGCTATGTGCCTATTAATATATTTTTTGTCAAAAGATAGCGATTTAATACCATTATTGTGGAGCATTTTTTATAATATGTCCAAGGCCATAGTGGTTAGGGTCAGTCAATTTTTTAAGAAGTAATAAGCGTGTATCATTTCCCTCAAGTAATGACTAGTCGAATATATATTTCCTATGATTCAACACATGATTCATATCTATTATTTTTATTATCTAGCAAATTCCATTTAGATAAAGTTCCACTATTGTGTGTAGGAAATATATTATTTAATACATAATCGAGCTCTGACAATTCTATTAATGAGAAAGACCTAACAATCCTCAACAATCTGGGCACACCTTAAATTAATGCTTTGGCACACACTAAAATTTCTTAGCACCCCACATGTCTTGGAACATATTTGTACCTAGAACATCTTGTGATGACACTGACGCCCAATCACATGGTGGCATGTGGTAGCACAACATGGAACTCTCCTATCATGTGTTGGCATGCTGCATATAGTCCCTAGCATGCCTTGGAACACCTTCGTTGAATGCATTGACATACATTAGCACTTGGCACACAATGCCACTTGGCATGTATTGGGACCTATTATTAGTGTGCCTAGCATGCCCCTTTTCAAAAAGATAAATTTTTGACTTATTAACCCTCTTATTGGTTCTTCCTTTTGTTTCCTTGACACATATTGATATACCCTAGCACCCTATGCCACATCCTTAGCACCTAGCATGTATTGGCATATCTTGGCACTATTAATTGGCACATGATATAATTATCACACCCTCGAACTCCCAAGCACACTTTGGGAATTCTTAACATGCCTTGATATTCCCTAGCATGCCTTACCAATGCTTAGCATACCTTGTCATTCCCTCCTTGGCATGACGACTAACACTAACCATTAACACTAGTCTCTGGCAGTACATTTTCCTCATATTCATTGAATTTTTACCTAGTGCTCCCTTAATGTTTTTTCCTAGTACTCCTTAACACTCATCAACATGCATTATCACTCTCTAGCACACCTTAGCACTCTTCAACATTCCCTTCCACTTCATAACATGCATAACACTAGTCCCTGACACATATTGGCGCTTGGCATGTGTTGGCGCTTGGAAAGTCTTAGCATGTATGGAATACGTTGAAATGCCTTGGTATGATTTAGCATGGTTTAATATTAAATTTATTTGTGATGATCAATTGTTGGAAAGTAGATGAGAAGCAACAAAGGAATACTTGGCACTTAGAATGCACTAAAACTTTGCACTTGCCACCTATTGCCACCTAGTGTTAGTGTGCCTAGCATGCCCCTCTTGGAAAAGGTAAATTGATGACTTATTAACCCTCTTATGTGTTCATTTCCTTGTAGTTTAAATTTTTTCTCCCTTTTGTTGTCTTGACAGTCCCTGACATGCATTGACACACCCTTGCACATCTTGGCATGCCTTATCACTTGGCACATCTTAGCATGTTTGACATGTATTCCCACTATCTGGCACATCAAGGAGGTGAAGAGAGATGTAGTCCTAAAGTAGGTCGAGTACGAGGGCCAAGTAAGGGTTGCTAAAGGGAGGTCATGATCATCCTCCAAGAGCAAGATCATCATGTGAGGATTCAAAAGAATGTTGCATACCTTAATGATCGGTTTGTGCTAGGAAGTAGGATGGCATATTGTTGGTTCTCTTCTGGCAGATCGAGCTTAAGAGAGGTTTCTCATGAGAATCTGGGCATGTGATTTCAATGGTGTCTTTGTGTGAAGGCCACATCAAATTCTGAAATGTTGAAATTTGCAACAAGAAACAGTGAGATTGGAAACCATAAAGGACAAAAAAAAATGCACCCACATTGGTGAGGAATTTTGATGCACCAGGAGTGAGGAATGTGGGGTGTCTAATTTATTTTTCCCTTAAATAAATTGGACAATAAATTGTAATTTCATCTCATAACAACTTGTGTTAGTTAATTAAGTCATGATGACCGAGTTAGCTCAAGAAATTCGAGTTGAGGGTATAATATGAGGCATCTAGAGGGATTCTAATATTTTTGGGGTCCAGTTGAAGTTGATGCATTAGTGGGGTGCAAGTGTAATTAACTCAATTAAATGAGTTAAAATTAGTTTAACTAGTTCTAACTGAGTGATGAGCTAGTGAGAGGTCCAGTGAATTAAATTAGATTTAATTCACAATGAGTGATCAATCAAATAACTGATAATTCACTATTAATAGCTGCATGCATGTCAGTTTCGAGGAATACCCAGTTGAGACAGAGGTTAAAGGGAACATAACTATCATTTTTATTTAGAGAAAATTTCCCATGTGCAATTATAAAGTCATTGGGATGCCATGATGGATTGCGCAATCAAGGAAGACTGATTTTCCTAATTAATAAGGAGTTAATTCCCTAGGAATTTCATGAGCAAGGCAGGCTGAAGTAAGGATGAGAATTGGCTAAGTACTAGACCGAGTTTGCCTAGATCAATGGGAGACAATTGACAGAGTGCTGGAGAATCTCATGAGAGATTAAGCATTGTATTGTTTCATGATTCCTTGACTTAATACATAATAGAGATAGAGGGGTTTTGATTAGTTGCTTTCCCCAAATACATCATGTTGTTGTGCGATTGATAATTTATTTCTCTTACTTATATATGATTGTGCGATCGTGTTTTGTTTCCGTAAATTGTAGGAAGGATTTAGTATCTTGTCTTAGTAGATTACAAGATCATATTGAATCTTGTTGGTTAGATTTTCTACATGGCATCAGAGCAGGAATTTTTTGGGCGGCGAGTTTGTAGAGAATATTTGAATATTTTGGTGTAACTTTTTCGAAAAAAAATAGAATATTTGGATTCCTTGCGAAAATCTACCCAAACGGAAAAAAAAAATTGGTCAAATCGGAGCTCAGATGAGGGAGATATCATCGATTTAAAATCAACTCTTTTTTATAAAATTTTTGTAACTTCGGGACAATTACACTGTGCGCGAGTCAAGAACCTATATGCACTTGAGGTACCAGATGCATGCAAATATTTGAGGAGAAAGGCAGAAGTTAGAGACTTGGTGGTTTAGAGGGAGCATAAATTACCTCTCAATATGCATCCTCATGAGAAGCAGTCTCAGAAGGTTGTGGAGTAGCTGCCACAATTGGAGAAGTAGAGAGGAGACCGAGTGGAAGCGTCCACTCAAGCAAAGACCTCCATGAGGGGGAAATTTCGAGCCAGATGGGAGGAGGGAGCAGCCATACCTCGAGGTGTAAGGTGGGGTTATGTGTAGACATAATCCCAAGATAAGAAATTTGGGCAAGGTCCATTGAGATGGCGTGTCTCATGGATCGAACTTGGCTACGAGGAGCCCACAGTACAACAGTAGTAGGAAGGATCAGTTAGATTAATGTAGTCAGATGTCAACAAGACAGAAATCAGAGTGACAGATGTCAAATACTAGATCACAAATAGAGTTAGCAATAGTTCAAAGGGCACGGATGCAGATGTCAGCAGCATTGCAGAGAATCTAGTACTAGACATGTGTAGTAGCTAGCAGCAGTCAGAAGACTCTGATGACAGATGCATTATACTGATTCAGTTGTTCAGAGGCTATTCAGTTTCAGGATTTGCAGGTGCAAACAACACTAGAGAAGTGTAGCATGCAGAACATTCCAAAGGTACCGGATTGGGATAGATTGAATTCCTTTCTTGTTGAGAGGGAGTGTTGAAATTTGCAACAAGAAACAATGAAATTGGCGACTAGAAAGGACAAAAAAAAAATGCACCCACACTGGTGAGGAATTTTGATGTGCCAGGAGTGAGGAATGTGAGGTGTCTAATTTATTTTTCCCTTAAATAAATTGGAAAATAAATTGTAATTTCGTCTCATAACAACTTGTGTCAATTAACTAAGTCATGATGATTGAGTTAGCTCAAGAAATTTGATTTAAGGTGATCGAGGTGGATATTGGTGGCCACCTGCCTATTCCACTTGGGCCCTAGCCATTGTCTCTTTCAGTTTTTCAGTTTCCTTAATTATAGCACAATTTACTATTTTTGTTAGTTTTTCAGGTCCTGAACTTTTGAAGCCGTTTTGAGGCCCCAAACGATGTTTTTTTGGCATGAAAGGTTAGGCAATTTCATAGAAATCATATTAATGGTGGTAGTCCTCGGAGAGATATTTCTAACGAAGTATCATGTGCGTCAAACAAA
The DNA here is from genome assembly GCA_034641835.2 of Pinus albicaulis. NCBI lineage: Eukaryota > Viridiplantae > Streptophyta > Pinopsida > Pinales > Pinaceae > Pinus > Pinus albicaulis. The sequence continues at coordinate 603,352,272 of CM076572.1, forward strand.
GATCATATGACCAAGTTACGACCCCGGGAAGTTGGCTGCCCAACTAACCCCAACGGGGCCCATAAAATCTTGGTGTTACATCTCCTCAGGATAGGGTTTTGGTTGTTTAGGGTTTTATCTTATTTTAAATAATAAAAAGACCCTTGACCCTTGGTTGTTTAGGGTTTTATCAATGAATAGGTGGGAAGTGACCATCAAAACCCTTTCCCTAAGATAAAATAAAGAGTGGGACTTGCTTTCCTTTTAAGCAAGGGAATTACCTTCTAGGGAGAGAGGAGGGGGATTGAAGGGTTGAGGGAGAAGAATAAGACTTATGAAGGAAGTTCTCAATCCCTAAAATCCTTGGGGAACTTGGATTCCCAAATGGTCCTTGATGAAAGGCCTTTGACACCAAATGGGACCACATAGGGCCAAGTGGACCCAGCCCAGGTTCAGGGATGGAATTTAGTAACCAATGATGTTCCTATCCTAGACAAGGTGATGGGAAAGGATCAGACAAGTGTTTTTACTTCGATAGGTCAAATTGATCCTACTAGGTTCTATCCTTGGGAACACCTAGGAAAAACTTGATCCTAGAGCTAGGGCTTGAGGTATCCAGATATTCCACCATCGAAATTGGCCCAAGTTATGAGGAGAGTGAGGGCACATAGCAACGCAACTGCCTCTAGGAGATAGAAGATTTTTCTCTAGCTAGATTCTTGGGAAATTGTTGCCCTAAGTGACCTAATGGGGCTAGACCTAGGGAATGTGAAAATTTCTTAATCTAAGAAACCCTATTGCAGTATCTTGATTTATTTCTCCTACTTGAATTAAGTTACAAGTTAATTTCTAAAATATTCAATAAATTAGCGAAGTAAATAGTAAATACAACTAGCAACCTACACATACAGATCAAATATTGAATAACATGCTCATAGACAAAGTGACACACGGATTTTCTAGACAACTATCCCCGGAAAAAACCCAATGTGGGAAAATCGGTGCAGCTAGCTCTGGAGGGTTTTCATTATTATGCATAATCTAAGTACAACAATTCTGGGCACCAAAACTAGTTCACCCAACAGAGAAATAAAAACGGCAGTAATATGCTGCTCTGAATCCCTTTATGTCAGCCTAACTGGCCTGCGTCGGCCTCTGCGCTGCTCAATAAGGGCTTGTGTCACACCTGAAGGGCTTACACTGCCCCTGCGCTGCCCTGACTGGGCTTGCGTCAGCCCTGCGTGGCTCCTGCTACCTCTGCGCTACCCCTGCTGGGCTCTGGCTGGACTGCATGGCTCCTGCTGCCCCTGTTGCTTTGGCTGGCTGGAATGCTTAAGCAAAAAAATCATAGGTAAGAAAGAAGGCACTGGCGAAAGGCAACGCATACCAGTCATAAAATTTGAAGAAATGAATTGAAAATAGATCAATGTCCACAAATAACTGAAATAGCTCAATGGGACTAGAGAGTAAAAGCTTTGACAACAACAATAAGTGCTTATAGAATCAACTAAGAGAACAGAGGAGACTAATTCATGAGGTTAAAATGTTGTATAATTGTTGGCACAGAAAAACTGTAGAATTGTTAGAGTAAATAACTGCAGGTACCATTAGTTGGTGATCATTGATAATCATTTCATTTCATCAAATACCCTGATGAATGGGCCTTACAAGCTATTTGCGTAGACAAACCCCACAGAAGTTGTGTGATGGAAAAATATTCACACTATATTGAAGAAAACACCTACCAAATAAGGATGACATTTCAAATGGGGCAAGAAACAATAGAGAGATAGACATCGAAAAAGTTAAAATGCTAGGGAAACAGGAAAGCAACTAGGTAGCATGGTAGAAATCACAACAAAGAAAATTATAAAAATGGAAAACCCTACAAATTAGCACCCATCCAAACATCACCACAATTTTTTCTTCAACTCTAAATCTCCAAATTCATCAAATTATATCCTATATTCAAACCTAATCCTCTCTATTAGCCATTCTAAAGATAAGACTGAGAACTTACTACAGAACCATCACCTACATGTAGTGATCTTATTCTGTGACCAGACAACCTGCTTTCGTGAAGACACGGAAAGGTAAACACTCTCTGCCAAGATTTTCCATACAGCCCAGGTTGAGCAACCACATATACATCACCAATTTTTTTCTCTTTAGATTTGTAACTTAGAATAGCTTTGTCTGACCACCTCCGGGTTGCTCCCAGAGTCACCTAGGAAAGCCCTCTCAACATCATCCTCTTTCTGTAGTACCTAATTAGTAATTTAATTAACCATAACAGTTTCTTGATCATGCAAGTATTTCAAATATATTGCAAATAAGCATAAAGCTTTCATGTTAAACAATCAGGTCAAAAGACTTTAGACTATGATGCAAAAAATACAAAGAAACCTCACCAACACTCAAAGGACAAACAAAGTCAAACCTCTACAAAGTATAAATAGATATCTGATAAACTTCATTCCACCACAAAAATGTGCTTAACTAAAGAAAATTTAATTACTGTGCTTTCAATACAAAGCTTTCAAGGGCAGTGATGTTATAAACATACCCCTACACCTCGTGAACAATCAATGTGTATAAATAGACCATCATAAGGCTCATTTTAAACATCATTATTATCATTTTATAAATCATTTTTATTAAATCAACAAGAAGAAAGCAACAATTGCATTCAGTTCCACTGAAGCAAAGTATATGGCAGTTTCATATACTTATTATGAAGCTATCTAGATTTGCAACTTGATTGTAGTGTCAACCAATTAGTTGTTGAAGCCCAATATTGTCTCTTGTGAGTCTCAAAGTTACATCAAGGTCTATGAAAATCCAATGTGTCATGACCATTTCAAACACATTGATATTCAATACAATTTCCTAAGATTCCAAGTTCATTAGGGAGTTAGTAGTGTTGGACCACATTCTGAAAAAAGTTGCATATGGTTAATAGTTTGACAAAGCTCCTAACAAAGGGGAAGTTTGACAAGTTGGGGGAGAATCTTGGGTTATTGGAAAAAAAAAAATCTCAAGAGTGTTAGATTACCTAGTTGGTCCGAGTTGGTCTCACCTCAGCCTTGAGAAGTTGAGCAACACCAGGATTGCAGAGCTAGATTGTGGTACACCAGTCAGAAAGATTCTTAAATACAACTAGAAGCTTATAACGACACCTTCGAGGATAGACGAATTAGTTGTTGGGTCACACCCACCAAGTATGGCACACTAGTTGAGGAGATTAACACCATCATCTCAAGTGCATTCATGAGTGCACACTTATGGAATGAGGCACCTTCAGGAGAGGAGTTATATCTACTATGATAATGCACTACTCTAAAAGAAAAGCCTTGCATACAAGGCAAATTTATGAGGGAGTTGCTCATGCTCAAGGGAGATGCACCACTTTAAAAACTCTTATGGATAAATCACATAAATTTTTTAAGGTACACACCTTTCGAACCACTCATTGTGTGGTTTTCCATCAATGTTTTTAAAATAAATTTATTAGAATGAAATTGAATTGATTTTTGAAGCTTCCTTTTAAATCAATTGTTGGCATTACAAAGAATCACGGAGTGCGCTCAACATCCATAAGAAAAACAATGGGTATGATATTAAAATTATATTTGAAGGCATAATATTAAAAATGATGTTTGGAAAAATGGAGGGCGGGAGTATTCATGAGCATGGACACTATGCCACAAACTATCCACGAAAGAAGAACAATAAGAAGGAATGCTAGCTAATGAATGGTGAGCAAAGAAGTTGCACTCAAAAATGCATTGAGCTTAGAAGCAACAAAAAAATTAGCTAAGAGTCTTCATATGAATCCAGGGCACTTTAAGGCATGCAAGAGAACTTTCCTTAACATTGTATTGTCATTCATCCATTTTTGTAATTATAACATTAGGTTGTAAGCCCTAAAGAATGAAGGTGCATGGAATTTAGGAAGGAGATGTGTTGGAACCCAAGTAGATAGATAAAGAAATGTTCAATTGAGAGGCAAGGCCTAGAACCACACCATCACCATCCTCCAAATGATCAATATTGTTAGATAACGATGACTAAAATTGGTGTATAGGTGACTCAATTTATAAGGATAAACTTTATACATGAGGTTGGAAAACATTCAAAAATAATTGAATCAAGAGCGAAAGGGAAAATATATCAAGGGGCACAAATATTAAGGGCCTATGTCAACCAAAGTCAAACCAATGGCCAAATGCTTTTTCCTTGATACCATCTCGACTTAAGAAAATGAAACTAAATATAAACATATATGTCAAACAGAATACTCCAATACCTACCATAATTAGTTGCATGTTGTTCAAAATATTGAATGAATGACATGCAAACTCTAATTTTGTTTCAAAGTGTCTCGCTTTTCGAGGAAAATACACAAATGTTGAAGGTCTATCATATGTGCTACTTTGTATTCGGAAAAAAAAAAAGATAATTTATGGGAGAATTATACAAGATGGGATGTCAAAGATAAAAAATCACACTTGCAAAACCAACCTTTAAGGAGTACGATAATCAATGCATGTAGCATAGTTTCAGAGAATCACATGGGCTAATGACTAGGCTAGGTACGATACTGAACCTATCTCATTCTAAACAAGGTATTAAAGATAATAAAATATGATTAATCAACCTAGCTATGGGTTGGATATAGAGCATTCCATGGGATTTAGGCTAAGTTTCTAAGGCTCATCATCATAACTATATCTTTGATAGAAAGGTTTGGATCGGCCCACAACCAATAATCTAAACTTCCTTTAAGAGTTATAATAAACCCCTTCATTATGAGGAAGCATAAAATGTATTTTTTAGGGGTTGAGTCGTGTGTTGGATTCATATGTCCTAGAGGTTCCTACATGATAAATAAGCTATGAATATATAAGAGGCATATAGTAAAGCATGGAATGAGGGAAGTTGTGTGGCATTCCTATCATTTAAGCATCAAATTGATATTAAATTGAGTATAAAAGAGGCCTCTAATGAAGTGTGTACTAAAAATTGGTCAATGGAAGGTGTTGGAGTTTCATTCCTAGCCTAGATAGTTCTCAACAATAAAATGATTTTATATTTAATAAAGATTCTAGATTTTTACAACTTGGTTTGAACTTCATTTGTAGTTTACTTAAATAGGTGGCATTTTATAACGTGAAAAATAAATGTTTCATTTAAAATATTCCTTGCTACCATAACCACTTCATCCCCTAAAATTAGGGTTTCCTCTCACCTTTTCCTCAACAAAATACAATCTCAAACCTTCGTTCTAATAACAACAAATAAATAGTGTGCATAATTTTTAGTCTCTAGCTCTCCCTTTCTCTCCCTCTCTCTCCTTCCCTCCCTCCCTTTCTTTCCTTGTCCCTACCTCTCTCTCCATGTCTCCCTCCATTTCTTCCTCTATGTCCTCAATGGAAAAACTAGAATCCAAACCCCGAGAATTGGATACCCAAATATTTATGGCTTTCCATCCAACTGCTAAACCCCCTAACCTTCCATTAGCATCCAAGGAAATGAAACTCCACCCCTTTAGTAGGCCTTCTAGAAAACTGACAACATAAACACCATATCTTGACAATTGTCACCAACAACTTAGAGTATGTGTTGCAGAGAAGAGTTGCACCATTTAGCTTTTCCTCAACGCCCAAAACCTCCAATATAGAACCCTTTTCTAACCTAATATGTCCTTTCCTCTAGATGGATAGTCCTAAGCAAGAAAAGGGAAGCTTATAGTTTTTAGCCAGGTACCCATACCTATGGCCCCGCCTACACCTAAAAGGTATTCCTTCATAACCCAATATTTGAATACACTCCACCCCAATCCCGATATCCATGCCTTCTATAAGCCCTTCTATGAGGTCCATATTAACCAAAATATGGGTGTATGTCTTAATCCCCATCTCTAAATATGTAGATTCATGGGCTAAATAAGATCCCAATGAGTTACCTATATATTTGAAAATTAGGGCATCCCAATAGGTAGGAGGGAGACTTGGAAGATGAACCTAGACTGGGGCCATATCCAGTCTCTCCTACTTTGCATCGAAGAGGGACATCTAGAAATTGAAAAGGATAGGAGATGAATCAGTTTTCTAAACCATTTATTGTACCTTCTGGGTGTCTGCTACATCTTTGAAGAAAAAATGAATCTAACCTTGGGCTAACAGTGACACCTATGGAGAAAATTTTATAATAGGTAAGATTTCATTGTTTGGCCACACGTTTAGGGTTGAGGACCTGAATTTTCAACCCCTTACTTGCCCCACCAAGCATTTTTGGGACATTTCCTTAGTATTTTGAATGGTGACATTGACTCCCAAAAATAGAGAAAGCAGGACTTTGTTCTTCTTCTTGACACTACAATGGATTTTCCTCTTCCTCGCTTTCTCATACTCCTTTTGAATCATAATTCCTTCTTATTCACAAGAGTGTTTCTCCCTGAAAACCACAAGACCATTCATGATGTTAGTTTGACCTTCTTCCGTTGTCGAGGCAAGCCTCTCCTTCACTAATTCACCGAATGAGGGCGAGGCTAATGGCACTTGAGATGAAGGATATACATGAAAACAATCTGGAGAGGCTTCTGAGAGTGAAGAACCCCCACTGTGTTCAAAAAATTCTGAAAACCCTAAGGAAGTAGTAACACATTGTATGTCTTCCTCCAATATCTGGGACAATAGGGAAACTAAACTTAGAGTCACACACCCCAAGAAGAGTTCTCTATCCCCTGAAAAACATCCTCAAGCCCTGAGCTAGCTGAAACTAAAGGACCCGAATAGTGCGTGGCTGGAGCAAGGGTTAGGGCCTTCGAACCGCTAGATAGTTGCCTATTGAATTCTTAACTTTTCTTTCTAAAGATCTGGTAGGCATAGAAACTGCAGTATGGTGACCTTATAAGTTGAATTTGAAATGCGAATGGATAAAATCCTTGGGACTAGACCAAATTTGTTGAAAACCCCCCTCCTCTAGTTCATAATCCACCAACTCCTCCTCCTCCATGTGGGTCCAATAGTAAGCAATCAACATCTCATCTTAAAAGCATATTTGATGAGTAGTTGCGTGTCTTCAAAGGGTTTATCATGGCGACCATCTCTCTACAAAATATATATCACGTGGATAAAAACCTCATGGTTACCATTTAATCTTATCTTGCATTTTGACAATGATATTAGAGCCTAGCATTGTCTAGAGCCTGTTCACTCTTTGTCAAAACTACGACGCTTTCTTCGCCTGCAATTTTTCCATGGGCCTCTAGGGTTTCTCTAGTGTTGAATTATTCTCCTATGGTAGAGATGTTGTAATTTTCTCTTTAACATTTTGAGTCCGTCAAAATAAAATAAAAATTAAAAACATAAAATTAATAATTAAACCAATCTAGATCTATCTTAACTCTAGATCTACCAAAGGTCTAGAGGGAAGAATCAAATCTCTTGAAGTTCAAACCTCTTTAGATTTGATCTCTAGACACTTAATAAATTCGAAATGAAGATGAATCTAAATTAATCATATAAAATGAAAAAAAAAACATAAAAAATAAATTGATTTGCAAACTAAACATAGTATCCACCTTTCTTTTGAAAAATATTAAAATATTTACCATATTCGAATAACTTTTAAGAAATTAAAATATTTATTATATTGGAATTATTATATTGTGATAAACGTCTTTGACCCTTTCGATTAAAATGATTTGAGTCATCCGAAAACCATTTTCCCACTCGATTTAAATTTCAAGAGGGTATTGTCATGGAGGATTGGCGGGCAAAGTAAACGGGGGCAAACTAAACACACAGCATTCTGTTACCAAAACAGTAGAGCAGTGCTAGAGCTACATGAGGGGAGCCTTAACACCCTCTCATCGATACTGAATGCATTGAAGAGTTCGACTCGAGCAAAGATGAAGAAGCGATTATTCAGTTTCAAGAAGAAGAAGGCGGCCCCTCCTCCATCTGTTGAGAGGCATACAAGAAGGTAAGAGTTTAAGAAATTATTGCATGTATAATGTAGCTGTTGTGCCATGGAAATCAGAAATCAGACCATCATCTGTGCACTCTCGCAAGACAGGGCAAACTCCATAAGGAATGTTCGTAAATGATGACCACTCCTGAATTTGAGCTTGGGAACCTCTATAGCAGCAGTCTCTGGTTCCCGTGCTTATCGCTTCTTCCACATCACCATTTGCTTGAGCTCTTCAACCTTCAATTCCACCTTTGATATCCCTGATTTTCTCACAAAATCAGCAACACTCTCAATAGTGGCTACACCTTGCTGCAAGGTGAACTGCAAACACTGTTTCTTAACAATGTTAGTGAACTCTATATCAAAGTTTAGCCCTGTGTACCATGCATCTCCATTTATCTCCTTTGAAGGTGTCAATTCTGCTAGCATATACACCTTCATTGCTCGGTTAGAAACACACTTCACCCCTTTTATTAAGTCACGAGCTTCTATATTTTTCAATGCTTTGTTAACCTGTGGCTGCTGTAAATTTGTTTCTCTTTTCATATATTTTGTCCATATACCCATATTTCCAGCATTTTTTATGACTTGATATATGAGCATATCTTCAGATGAGAGGCCCTTAAACCTTACAGATTCTTCTTTCATCTGTTGCTTCTAAACTATGAAATCACTCTGCTTGAAAACCTGGAGTTGACGATTTTGAAGCAGGGCATTGAGTGCCTGAGATCTAACATTGAGATCAACATCTTTAAGATTTTACTCCATGATTTTATTTGTCAATCCATCAGAGAAAGTATTGAAAAGATCCAATATTATATTGATGGTAGTAGCCATTTGTGAAGCTGATGTTGCGATCTCTAAGATCTTCCAAACTGTAATGGGCTTCGAACCCTAGAACAGTATGTGCATTTGCAGTGTCTGATTATCCCGATTGCCCCATTTAGAGTATGGGCTTCGAACCCTAGCCACAGTATGTGCAATGTGTGGCCTCAAGCAGAAACCAAAAATGTATGTATATATGCTCTGCATTTTGAACATTTGTGTGGCTATTACTATGTTTTGATCCCAGAAAACAAAATTATGCACAACTGAATTTTGATAATTTGGATACCAAATGTAGAATTGAGTGGTGCGTGAAGCATTGTTTGGTGGGGGACAATTTCTAACCAGTGGATTTAGTTTCGAACTACTTTATGAACAGTCCTAACTTATTTTTCAGTTTTTTTCGTCTCAAACACATCAATGTCCTTTTCCAACATATATTATTATCATTTACTCATGCAACCTTCTGTGCATAGGGTTTCAATGTTTCATTTTCTAGTTGTCACTACAGAGGCAACCATGCCCTCCTTTTTCCAAGCATATCTAGCTGTAAAATTTTTGCCTTATTGTTTACAAAAGGGGTAGGTAGGTGTCATTTATTCGACTCTTTATCATCATTACTCACAAGTTAATTCAATGATATCCTGCATCCCATATATTTAATGTCTTAGCTTCCTATGATCTATCATAGCCCGGATTCTCATGGTTTGCTTTTAGAGCCAAACATTTTGCAAAGATTCATCTTTTGGTGAACATCATGAAACCTTCTTTAGAGATTCTGATGTGCTCTTTTGATTTTGAGTTTGCATTCTTGAATTTGAAGTGTGCTTTGAATTTTCTTTAATTGTTCCTTCACATGAATTGTATTCAATTTCTTATTGTCTGTCCAAACACGAAAGAGCTATAGATAAAAACCTGTTGATGTATGTTGTATTCGGTGCTGCTTTCTAACTTGTAATCCAAGGGACTTAATGCGATAATCCACTGTATCCAGGAACATGGATCTGTGCTTCTATCACCAATGAATGCTTCAACTTACTGTTATTATTTTGGCACTATGAACGGAACTTTTCCAGATGCTTACTTTGAGATTGCTTATGCCTGGCATGTGATACTGATTTGTTTGTCCATTTTTTTTGGGCCAGGATTATTTGGAAAATGCATCAACTGTGACATTGGATATACTGTACTTTTAGAACACGCACTTGCGGAGAGGGACCGAAGGTATGTTTTTTCTTCTTCTAATTCTTGTTTTAGTTTGATTCATATCCTTACCACAAGAATAAACTAGGTGGTATTTGAATGAATAGTTGTTTGTGTTTGTATCGAAATATGTAAGATGCTCTACATCTTGCTTGGGGTGGGTGGTCCGTCAATAGTTTATTTGCATGTAATTACATTTAATCTATACTATGTGTTAGGTGCATCGAATATAATATCCCAAATCCATCTAATTCTGGTTTCAATAGGGTCAATATTGCATATCTTGAGTTCAGAGAAATGACTGATATATTAAATATTGAAATTTGAGATATTCAACCTCGAGCTTTGGAACATTGATGTGCATATCAAACACAATTTTAGATGTGTCTATGCTAGTGTATATTGATTTCCATTTGATATTAATGTGAGTAATCTCATTTTTTGTGGAGCTGACTCTATTTAGTTTGGAGGCTTTGCAGGTTTTTGTCATTTGGGTCATAAATGCAAGTGTGCATTTTGATATGCAGTTTCGTTTTGCTTTGTATATTTGTTACTCTTTGATGTTATTTATTTGTGGGAAGCATAGAGAATGAATGGAGTTAATGCATGCCATTGGGTTCTTAGTCTATTTCTGATTTGTATACTGTGAAAATTTCCGAGCACAAAAATCCTACTGCTAAATATTGATTTACTTCTCCTACTTGTTTTATTATGCACAAGTTATTTAACTGAAAAAATTCAAAAAAAATTCAAGGTAAACACAACTAGAAACCTACATAAATACAGATCATTTACTGAACATCACACACATATGACAAAGGACACAAATTTTTCGGAAAAATGTCCTTGGAAAACCCAATGCGGAAAAACTCGTGCAACAAATATGAGTGTTTATTATTATTAAGCAACAATATTCTGAGTACATATAGGGTGCCATAATCCGGCTCACCCAATAGAGAAAACCTTGGCTACAAAGAAAATGTGAGTTTTACCTCACTCCTGCAAGTCCTGGCTGATCTGGATGAGCCACTAGTGAAACCCCAACTAGCTTTGCACAATCTATACGCTGCCACTGTGTAAGGTTGTGTGGCGCTAATTGAGGGACTACGTCACCCTTGCTCTACGCTGATCAACTTCTACCAGAGTCTGGTTTCAGCCCTGCCGGCTCGAAAACCCTAGTCTCTAGTTGAATTTCAGACTTTCCTTGGAGGCTTTGCGCTGCCCCTGCGTGGGCCTGCATCACCCTCTCTAGGGATTGTGTCACACCCTCTGATGGCTGCGCTGCCTCCACTGCGTCTTTGTTGCCCTTGCTCTGTGTTGTACTCTTGGTCCTCCTGACCAATCACTGCATCCGCCCCTCACTGCTTCTCTAAATCACTCAGATCTGATCTTCGTCTGAGCACTGCTCCGTCAAAAGAATTCGATCTCTTAGATTCTGTGTGTGTGTTCTCCAATTGACCCCAAGCCCTTCCTTTATACTTTCCTCGTTGACAAATCAATGGCTGTGATCTTATCACTAATCAATGGCTAAGATTAAAAGAAGCTTGATCCACGTCACTTAGAATGTTCTCATCACATGTGTAAATTAATTCACTTTAATTTTTTTAATTTCCCTAAGTTACACTTAGGGTCCCCATTAAAAAATTTAATTATTTGAATAAATTTTACACCAGATGGAATTTCTCCAAACGTTTTTTTGGGTCTTGGAGATCTCATGTGTTCTAGCCCCTCCACAAAGTTTTGGAGTTAGAGCACATCCGATGCTACCCCAAAATCTCAACACTCCCTCTTAGCGAGGAGTGTGCTCTAGCAATAGTTCCCCACTGAAGTGTCACCTTGATCTCTGGCATCAGTCTTTGTGTTGATGCTTGGACTGCTGACCTCCATCCACTACGATACTGCTCTATGTACTGCTGCCCATGTCACTACCAATGACACAGCCACATCTGTACTGCATCTCCCTCTCAAATTGTTGCATCATGCTGCCCATAGCACCGCCACTGCTAACTGCTGCACTGCAACTCAGTTGCTAAGAAGTAAACAGCTGAAGGACCACCACCCAATCACCAAACAAGTCAGTCGGGCTGCATCTCATCACTGAAGCACCCTCTGTTGCTATGTTGCACTGTCTCTTTGAAGCTCTGCGATGTCTGCTGCACTGTACTATGTAAGCATTTCCTTTGCGCTACTGTCTCTCATTTGCGTTGCTCCAAACTTCAACATCCCAACACCCCCTCTGCTTCTCCATGATTTTCTGTACCCAATGCTCCAGTCATCCTGTTATTGCCTTAAGGCTCTCATAGCTCGTATGTGATCCAAGAGTTTGGGCAACTCAAGGATCCTGCCTTCCCATCTGTAGCTGCTCTACAGATCTTTATCGCCCCACCTCTTCTCTCGAGACATAAGCACTCATGGTCACATCATCCTCACTACCACTGTCCCCTCTAGTTGTTGCTGCCTTGGAATTTGAAGCTTCCTTGTCCTTCCTCTTAGGACAAGTGCTGGTGAAGTGTCCAATTTTGCCACATCTAAAGCACCAGACCTTGGATAGGTCCTTCTTCTTCCCTTGCTGCCACTATCCCTTTGATGCTAGGGCTGCATCTCCCTCCTCCTCCTGTTGAAGGATAGCTCACATGTCACCCCAATTTGGGAGTTGTGCTCTGCCCAAGATGCTTTGGACAAAGGTCTCCCACTCATCAGTGACTTCATTCAGGGAAGTCCTCACCAAGAGCCCTTCATCCGGAGTTGCCCTCATGGCAATCAACTAATCTCGGATCGTTTGCAATCTGAAGAGGAAGGGATCAATCTCCTCTCCCTTGTGCATTTGGAACATCCACATTTGGTTCTCTAGAAGAATCTTCCATTGGACGAAGTTGCCTTGATACAACGTGGTCAAAGATTTCAACATATCATGTGTCGTCCTCTTCTCGAAAATGTGTGGTACCACATGATCCTTCACCCCATCCATGATCAAGCGCTTTGCTCGGGCCTGATTTTCGTTGAACTTATTTAGAGCGTTCACATTGGTGGGCACAACTAGGACATTTTTCACGTGGTCTCTGATACCGTACTCCTTTAGGACTGTTAGGATTTTGGCCTTCCAAATCACAAAGTTAGACACACCGTCCAACCTATCCCGATCTCTCAGTCTGTATGGGGCCATCTCTACTCAAACTGTCGAAATAGATACTCTTATCCCTTCTACTACTGCTGCACTCAACAGAAGACCGGATCTGGGTTTCTTGGTGTTAGAAACCCTCTAGAGATATTGCTCCCTCTGACAACTGATTTCCCTCTCGAAAATCCTTCGCCAATTCTGCTGAATCAACCCTCTACGATCACCCTCTTGATCGAATCTCAGAGCTTTAAAAATCCAAAAAACTAATTGGTAAGGAGGCTTTAAAAATCCACTTGTCATATTATTGCATATTTTATTTCAAATTTACACCAAAAATATCACTGTAATCTTCTAGAGTGACAAAATCATAATATTCTTTTAATACGTTCCTGCATACAGGGAATCAACAGGATTACTTTTATTTTCATAATATCAAATGTATGTTTGACAAAAGTCTCTATCACTATATCCCTGCTATCCACAACATCAACTATTGTCTGTTGAGCAGCATCTTCAACCACTTCCTTACCAATACAAGACATGTTGAATCCATATACATTTCCCAAAACGATAGACTAGTTCCACCTTTTCCAACACCAGCCACATACATCTTAGCTATGTTTGGAAGGATTGCTCCACCAGGTTTCAACCAATGATCACGAGCATAAATAACTGAGTTGAGCAATGATTCATAAAACATGCATTATCCCATCCACTCACTCACTATCCCATCTACACTTTGACTTTCAATTGCCATGCAGTTTTCAATATCTTCTATCATGTTGTGGACTACAGTAATAACTCCATGCGAGTTTTGATTTTTGGAATTTTCACTTTCTTCTTTGAGCATGTTATTTTGTTTTCTTCTCAGTTGCTTCAACTATAATTACTTTTACAGCTCCTACTTAAGATTCTTTTACAACTCCTACCTAGCTAATATTCTTTTACGACTCCTACCTAATGACCACCTCCAAATGTTTATTTTTCATTAATTTTGGGGGAGAGGGATTTTTTTGGTGTATTGAATGGGGAAAGGGGAAATAAGGGTATCATGGATGGGTAGAAGTGAGAGTTATTGAAATATATAATCCTAACATTAGGGAATGAGATGGAGCCTTATGACCTGAGGGCAGAGGGGCTAGTGGGCATAGAGAGAAGGCAATAAGATAAATTGATAGGGGGGCCCCCAATAGTTGTGATAAGGGGACTAAGGACCCTATTATCACAACCCATAAGCCCTTAACCCATAACCACTAAATTCCCTATCCTCGTAACCCCCAAACCATAATCCTTTAACCCCTACACTTATAACTCATAACCCATTAAACCCTTGATCCCTTAAACCCTAAGCCACTAAACCCTTAACCCCTAAATGCTAACTTAGAATCCCTTAACCACCCTTAAAAGTCATGACAATGTAACTTTTGGAAGTAGTTTTGGACAATCCCCCCCCCCCCCAAATGTCATTAGAATTAAACTTTTAGATGCGGTTGTTAAGTGACCGCCTCCAAATGTCAAATTTTCATAAGTTGTATAAGGAGTAGAAGTCCAGTGCCTAATCTGATACTACTCCATGATAACTTTGATTAGTTTGGACGTGAATTGCGTTTCATGGTCGGTAATGACCTCTCTTGGCACACCGAGCCTGGTAAAAATCTCCTTATAAAGAAAATTGACAATTTCCCGTTCATTTGCTGGAGCCAGCGCCTTGGCCTCGACCCATTTCATAAAATTTCCAGTGAACACTAGAATATATTTCTTCTTTCAGGACATTGGCGTGATCAGGTCTACAAAATCAAGGGCCCACCTTTTGAATGGTTTGAACGATACTTGGGGTTGTAACGACATTTTTTTCACTTGAACTGGCCTCCCCATCCTATAGTAGTTATCACATTGGTTGGTATGGGGGATGATTAATCAAAAGGGCTTGAAGTGCCATTGCATGGGGCTTCATTTGATTCAATTCCATGTTGCGTATTTTTTTATTAAACAAATGGTACCCATGGTGAGGAGGTCTTTACCTTTTTAATTGCATGAAGAAAATGTCAAGGGAGAGGGCGCCATTAGGTTTTCCCATTGAACCCTAATTCGCCCAAATTCAAATTCACTCCTTCATGTTCCATTGTATTTGAATCTTGGTTGTTTGCTCGGAGCACATGATATACATAAATGGAAGAGAATTGACTATTATATGATGAATAAGGAGTTTAAAATCACCAACAACAATCAAAGAAGAAAAATGATGTTCTTTTGTCAACATTAATCCTTCATTGAACCTCAATTCACCCAAATTCTAATTCACTCCTTCATTTTCCATTGCATCTGATTATTGGTTGTTTTCCCCAAGCACATGATATACATAAATGGAAGAGAATCAACTACTATATGATGAATAAGGAGTTTAAAATTGCCAACAACAATCAAAGAAGAAAAATGATGTTCTTTTGTCAACATTAATCCTTGAAGTAATGCATATGCTTCCACTTGATTGCTTGAGATTGATCCTATTCCCCATACATAAAACAATTCTATTTTTCCTTTGGGACAAAGGATAACCCCTTCTACTACATAATGTTTGCTAGTTTGTGACAATTTCTTCTCCATACTAGGTATAAAACACCTCACCATTTTTTTTTTAAATGGTGGGAAAACTTATCACAACTCAATGGCCAAACCAAGAACAAGGACAATCATCACTGGTTGTGACTCATCACTATTATTCAAGTAAAACCACACCACCTGTAATTACCCGCTAGTGGTCCATAATGGGACAAACTTTTACTCTTGTGAGATGCCTCTAGGTCATGGGCCATTGACTTGTTTCCTTACATTTGAACAAGATGAGTATGATGCGCAACTAGCTCGTTCCAAACCCGATAAGAGGAGTATGAGGCCCATGTATATAACTATTCCTTCAATATTTATATGAATATTTTGTTTCATTTCATCTATCTTTGAAGGATATTGACAATTTTCGAGTAGACATGGCTTCTCGAGCAGTGAAGAAGCATGCACGAACATCAACCCTCAAAATGGCATCGGTGAAAACCCCAAACAAGACCCTTAAGAGTGTCAACAAGGCCTTGCTGATGAAGCCCGAGCCAAAAGTTGTTGAAAATGTCGAGAAACTAAAAAACCAACTCCTGTGGAGGACATCAGAGTTGTCGAGGTTCCAGTAAAGAAATGGAAAAGCAAAAAAATTGGGAAGTTAAAAAAGCGGGGCCAAAAATTTCATCGCTCCTGAGAAGCCAACCCTCTGAGTGAATCTGGGCCCAACAAAGGTAGAGTTTTAGGGTCTATCTTATAAACATCTCAAGTTGTTTGGTAGGGTTTAAATTTGTGCGTATGAAACGATTAGGATATGTTAATTAGAATAATTTGAGGTTTAATATTTTGTCACCATGCTATTAATTGATTTTTGTTTTATTAAGAAAATGTATCATCTTCTTGTGTTTCAGATTTCCGTATATATAGAAAAATGATTAGCAACACTCTTCGTTTATAGGGTTACACAATTTTTGTGCTATTTTGATCTTGTGCCAAAGTTTGCGCAAATTATCTCTATCATGCACTAGGGTTCTTACATGGTCTTCTTGCAACTTGTATCGACTACCCTCTCGAATCCTGTAGCCAAAACCCCAACTAGGATATGGGCATATATTTTTGATGAGAGTGATCATAAAACTTAACAATATATCATAGGTTTATCATTACTAAAACTGAAAGGAAATTTTTAGTTAATCTAGGTACATGTAAAACACCATTGAGCTCAAAGATATCACCCAATGGCATTTGGAGTGAGATAGATCCCATTCTTGTTGTTGCATATTTGAAATCATCATCAAAAATCCACTTGTATGCTTGCCTCATACTCTTGAATTTTCCCAAAGGCCATATGTTTGGATGCTCCACTATCCATGTACCATCTGACACCATCATGGAGAAGTATGTCACAAGCTTGAATTAAAGCTCATCCACTCTAACAAATACAGTTTTTGTTGTTATTGCTCACCCTTCCCCTTATTTTGAGGACACTAATAAGCATAATTGTCAAACTCTTGACACATGAAACACTTGATATGGCCCAAGCATTTCTTACCATTGATTAGAGGAACCTGAATTCTCTTTCTCTCCTGCTGACCTATACTAGGTCCCCTTTTTTTTCTGGCATTCAATATATTTATAGTGAGGGTTAGAATTTTTCTCTTTCATCTCTATACCTTCAACTAGCTCTAGTTTGTATTTTCTTGGATAAAATCATGCCATAACTTCTCAAGAGTCAAAAGTGGAAATATTTCTCGGGCATAGGCACCTTAGACATAAGGTTTCCATGAAGATGAAAGCCCATTCAAGGTTGTGTACCGAATCTTCATGCTTGAGCTCTTTTCAAGTTGTTGCACATTGATCATAGAGTTTATTAATTTTTATCAAAGACGTGGCTGCAGTATCTATTTTGTTGATTTATGTGGCTCTAAGCTTGATCCTTAGAAGCATATTTCAATTGATGTTCTCACCCCGATATATAGTGAAGATAGCATCAAACATCCCGTTACTGATGGTTTTACTGATAATGTGTGGGATCCTTCATGGAGTCCAGGATGACTTGCTTTGTTTTGGCCATCTTATTTTTATTTTTTTGTCAACTTTATAGATTTGTAGGTCGTTCAACTTTGTTCTTTACAAATGCCAAAGATC
The DNA here is from genome assembly GCA_034641835.2 of Pinus albicaulis. Lineage (NCBI taxonomy): Eukaryota > Viridiplantae > Streptophyta > Pinopsida > Pinales > Pinaceae > Pinus > Pinus albicaulis. The sequence goes on from CM076572.1 coordinate 603,370,072, forward strand.
ATTATCCTCCAACAACATCTATATTTTCACTTTCATGGTATGAAATTGGAGGGACCTTATAATCTGTCTTCGTATCTAAGATTGAATGTAGTAAAAATAATACTCTTGGATTACACCGTTAGAAAAAATAGATCAAGTACCTAAAGAAAAACTATCATAGGTCCATAGTTCTTTTCTTAAGCATGAATCCAAGGCATCCCACTGTTGAAACCTTCTGACAACTTCCTATCCCAAGTAGAAGTCTGGGGTTATTGGAAGGCTTCAACAAACATGCTCTTTAGCTATGAGAATTCCATTGGATTCGGAGGTATCTCACAAAATGTTTCCCGGAGACTATCAGTCTCTTCTCTTGTCTTTGTGTGGTCAGTCACTTTTCTTTTCATTTTGTGGGTCACTCCTTTTAGCCCCAAGTACATCACAGTACTCCAGGTTCAAGGTGTAGGATAAAGAATACAGAGGAGTGGAATTTGTTCCATATTTTTATGATTACATCCCTTAGGGTACCAGACAAAAGTGGGCCCCACTCCTTAAGAAAATGTTGAATTCTTTCCAACAAAATGTTGACACCCTCCAAAATGTCACATCAATATCCCAAAGTAATAAAAAATCAACAAGTGGCTCCATTATGGAGAGAAAATATCGACTTGATCACATCAAGCCTCGTGAAGAATGGTAATTCTAATCCAAATTGTCTTTTGAAGTTTGCCACTAAAGACTGAACCATGGAAGATAATTTTGTCCTCGTTTCTACTAATTGTTTAAACATGATATAGTCAAATTCAAATCTGGTTTCTCCAACCTTTAGAGTTGAAGATCAGCAAATTGTCGGTATACTGCTTCAGCATGTTGGTGGGTAGCAATAAAAATTTGAATTTTTATTCCATTTTCACTCACAATTTTCATCCCTTGAACTTCAACAACGATATATTTCATAGGAAAATTTAACCTATGAAGCAAACAGGGTCAAAAAAATATGGTATGTTACTTTGCGTGAGCATTTTCTTTGATCACCTGCACGACATTTGAAGAACCAATGATCTTAATTGCTTCTGATTTTTTAGCACCCCAATCAATTTCCTTCTCCTCCCTTGCAGTTGCTATAGCCCTCAAGAAGTATGGACCTGCAGGAGATAGAGTCATATTGGTCTAACCATCAGAAATATAATGGACAAGCCATTACAACTCCAATAAGTACCAATCAGTTCTAGAATTATCTGTAGCTAATCTCTACTTTAGAAAGAGTAGTGTGTAGTTTCTCGAAGTTTGGTCCCTTGTACCTCCTAGGTGCTTCATTGACCACCTTAAGCATGTCTTGAAAACACATTGACCACACTATATTCAAGGGTATACCATATGAAAATTCAAAGCCATTACAACTCCAACAAGCACGGATTGGTCTTAGAATTATCTCTACAGTGAATCTCTCCTTTCATAAAATAGTAGTGAATACTTTCTCAAAGTTTGGCCCCTTGTAACCCCTATTTTCTTAACCACCTTCAACATGTATTGCCAATATTTTGACCACATTACATTGAAAGGTGTTCCATATGCAAATATGGCCCTGGAAACTCTGTTTTCCATCTCATCCTTTCACCAATATAACATTTTTTTCCAAGGGTCCACTATTAAGTCACTTGCAGGAATATTCAATGGTTAAGAGAACATGTTATCACTGTTTTGGGATTGCTTGCTTGCATAGGGAACTTGGAAAAATAGGCTTCATCATGTTCCCTTTGAAATTAATTTCTTTTTAGGAGACAACTTCACAAAACTAAACTCGTTCAAAGGGTGTTTTAAGAAAATGGATTTTAACTCTAGTGTAGGACACACTATAAGCCAACTTAATTGCTGCAATTCTGCAAGCATCTTCCACCAAAGGCTTATTTTCCTTCTTCCCTATATTTTTCATATTGGTCTAACCATCAGAAATATAATGGACAAGCCATTACAACTCCAACAAGTACCAATCAGTTCTAGAATTCTCTGTAGCTAATATCTACTTTAGAAAGAGTAGTGTGTAGTTTCTCGAAGTTTGGTCCCTTGTACCTCCTAAGTGCTTCATTGACCACCTTAAGCATGTCTTGAAAACACATTGACCACAGAAATATTGGTCATATTGGTCTAACCATCAGAAATATAATGGACAAGCCATTACAACTCCAACAAGTACCAATCAGTTCTAGAATTCTCTGTAGCTAATCTCTACTTTAGAAAGAGTAGTGTGTAGTTTCTCAAAGTTTGGTCCCTTGTACCTCCTAGGTGCTTCATTGAACACCTTAATCAAGTCTTGAAAACACATTGACCACACTATATTGAAGGGTATACCACATGATAATTCAAAGCCATTACAACTCCAACAAGCATGGATTGGTCTTAGAATTATCTCTACAGTGAATCTCTCCTTTCATAAAATAGTAGTGAATACTTTCTCAAAGTTTGGCCCCTTGTAACCCCTATTTTCTTAACCACCTTCAGCATGTATTGCAAATATTTTGACCACATTACATTGAAAGGTGTTCCATATGTAAATATGGCCCTGGAAACTTTGTTTTCCGTCTCATCCTTTCACCAATATAACATTTTTTGCCAAGGGTCCACTATTAAGTCACTTGCAGGGATCTTCAACGGTTAAGGGAACATGTTATCCCTGTTTTGGGATTGCTTGCTTGCTTGGGGAACTTGGACAAATAGGCTTCATCATCTTACCTTTGAAATTAATTTATTTTTAGGAGACAGCTTCACAAAACTAAACTCGTTCAAAGGGTGTTTTAAGAAAATGGATTTTAACTCTAGTGTAAGACACACTATAAGCCAACTTATTTGCTGCAATTCTGCAAGCATCTTCCACCAAAGGCTTATTTTCCTTCTTCCCTATCTTTGTCACATACTTCTATAGAGGTAAATCAACATGAGATTCTAAAAACTATTCAGCAAATCAGCAACATAAGTTGGGTGGAAAATCACAGAAAATATGCACTTAAACGAAATCAGCAAAATAGTTTTGGAAAATCACAGAACCAAAAGAACTACTTGGAGATGGAAAATATGCATTTAAATGAAAGAGGGAAGCCCTTGCCTTACACCATATGTAGCATGGATCTGAGCGCAAATGTTGTAGACCCACATCAAGGCTGATTTGTAACTAACATAACATATATGTGGGTTTGGTGATAGTGGCAGATTTTTCATTTTTAAGAGCCATGGAATGAATTATGAAGGATTCAGTTTTGAGACCATGCAGTCTTCTAAACAATTCCAGTAAGAACTAAATAGTGGATTATAAATTGCAAATAACCACAGTCCACAACCAAAAGAGAAACATGCATATACCACATGAAAACCACAACTACCAATAGAAGAAGTTAGATATAGTTCTTCTACTGTCCCATCCAATTTTTGAAGACATCTTTTGGATGGAAATCTCATTGATTTATGTAACCTGTTATAATCCTTTCATCTTGCCTCGGAAGAACACCACAAAAGAGTTCTAATGAAGTAGTCTTACACCAACATTAGATAGAGACAATTTGCATTGAAAACTTTGGATGAAAATTCGAATAAATTATGTTATATCCTTTTCATAAAATCTTCTAACAGAACACCAGCAGAGTTTGTAAGGAACTATTATTACACCAACATAAAGAAATGTGAACTATGGTACATCAACATATAGAAGCTGCCTGTAGTTCCTGATTTGTTCCCCCTGATTCCTGAGTATTGAAGAAATCTTGTAATGGAATCATCTTCAAGGAATCCTTCTTCATGCTCTTAATAACCTGAACAGAAGTTAAAGCTCCAGCAATTGTGGTTATGATAGGAATTTTATATGCTAATGCCATTTGTCTCAACTTCCGCCCATCTATTTGATCTAATGCATCTCCTAAATTTGCAATCACCAGTAACTGAATCTGACCATTTGCAATCATGTCATCTACATGTGGGCGCTCTTCATGGAGTTTCAAAACTCTTTCCACTGGAATTCCTTCCATTTTCAACAAACTGGCTGTGCTAGTTTTTGCAACAATTGTAAAACCAAGTTCAATGAATATGTTTGCAATTGTTGGGAGTCTTGGTTTGGTGAAATCACTTAAACTTAAAAATACCGTGCCTACAAGAGGAAATTTTTGATTTTCTGCAATTTGTGCCTTGGAAAATGCTATAGGAAATTTAAATTCTATGCCCATCACTTCTCTAGTGCTTCGCATTTCAGGACCAAGAACCACATCACAGCCTTGAAAATTTTCAAATGGAAGGATTGCTTCCTTGACAGATACGTGACTTGGAATAACTTCCTGTATAAAACCAAAGTCTCGAAGAGATTTTCCTGACATAAGAAGCATGACATACTTTGCTAAGGGGTGGCCAATTGCCTTTGAGACAAAAGGTATTGTTCGTGATGCTCTAGGATTTGCTTCAAGAAGGTAAACTTCACCAGCAGGTGTGATTGCATATTGTCAATTCATCAGTTCACAGACGCCAAGCCTCTTTGCCAATTTAGATGTCCATGATCTAATGACTGACAAGTATACAAGTGACACTGTTTCCTTAGGAATAGAACAAGCTGAATCACCAGAATGCACACCTGCTTGCTCAATGTGCTCCATGATACCACCAATGACCACACTACCTTTAGAATCTGTCAAATAATCTACATCGATATCACAAGCATCTGCCAGGTACTTATCAACGAGTACTGGCCTTGCTGGGTCCACTTCTACTGTAGTTTCTAAGTAATGCTTCTATTTTTCATCACTGTATAAAATTTCCATTGCATGACAACCTAAAACATTAGAGGACCTGACAAGAACAGGATAGCCAACCTTTCTTGCTATTGCCAATGCATCCTCATCACTCTTAGCAATACCACCTTGAGGTTGCTTGAATTTTAGCTCATCCAACATTACATTGAACTTCTCCCTATCTTCAGCAGCATCTATTGAAGCTGGAGAAGTCTCCCAAATTCGCAAAAGACCTTCCCCACTTGCACCCACGGGCTTAAACTCATCGAGGTATTGTTCTATGGGTAGAGCTACATTCAAAGGTGTTTGCCCTCCAAACTGTACAATTATACCATCGGGCCTCTCTTTGTCAATGACATTCAAAACATCCTCTATTGTAAGAGGCTCAAAGTACAGTCTAACACTAGTATCGTAATCTGTAGAGACAGTCTCAGGGTTTGAATTCATCATGATGGTTTCATATCCTGCATCCTTCGAAGTGCAAGCAACCTTAGAAAAATTCCATAGAGGTCAATAATTAGCCATTCAGATAGAGGAAAATACTCTAGCGAATAATGTAGATGAGTTCAGCCACAAAACCAATCGAGGTTTATCCCTCAGGTTATCTGAATACCCTCCTATTCTAGGGCTGAAATAATATCAAACAAAGGTTGTTCTTGTGTCTCAAATAAGCCAAATAATAGCCATTAGGGTCGAGACTCAAATAGCCACAATTCTTAAGTGAATAGTGCTAAAGAATGTCCAAAAGAATCCATAGTCATTAGTCCTCAAATGTGCATGTAGTATACCTTGGAACAGGGTGTAATCGACCTCAGATTAGCCTGAGAAAGGGTCAAAATTCAGCCTCTGAGGTTGCCTTAGATGACACAGATGCAAGCCTTAGAAAAACACAGAAATTTACCTTAGACTTAACATGAATTCATCCTCTTCTCCTCTGAATATCCATGCAAAAAAAAACATAAAAACGAAACCTAAAATCACAAGTAGAATGGCCTCTTTCTTCTTTTTTGCGCTCTGCCCCAGGCTTAAAAAATTTAGAGAAAACAATCTACTTGCCAATTCTCTCTTTTGGAGAGCAGATATGTTTCTTTGATAGTGGTCGTGGATTATTTTTTGATATTATTGAGTACAAATGTGCCTCTAAAAATCATAATCAGTATGCCTTGCTCATGTATGTTATGGATGAGATTGCCTTAGATAATATGATATGGATCTAGGTGATGGACAAATTGGAACCTTGTAGATGGCATGTGTATGCCAATGGCCACTAGCAACCTGAGTATGCATCTTACGTTGCAACCTAGAAACCTAGAAGCTGAACTTTATCAATTTATAATATTTATAACCATCTACTAAGACTTGAAACATAAGATTTGAACTTTATCAATTTGACAAAACTTATAATATGACAGTCTTCTCTACATGGGCTACATGCTAGATGTCACCGTACACTACTTGAAGGTTGGAAGGACAAGTTTTTCATTCACAGTTTTGTCTATACCTAATTTTTTCTTGTCCATTTTCTTCTCTTTGTAGTTTGATCTAATGTTAACTTTTAAGTGTTGTACTTAACAAATATGCAAACTCTCTTTAACATGCCCCTTTTGAGAAGTTGTTTTTTGTAAACCAATCATGCACTAATATGGAAATTGGAACTGATAATATGCTTCCCTATCTTTCTTGTAAATATTAGTTAGGGATCAACCATAGGATAGTTGTTTCTTGCTGGTAAAAAGGTATTGAGTTTGAAGGCACAACTCTGAACTTAAAACACCCTTAATTGTAAAGATTTCTGGCTTTAATGGGTACCTTATGCCCTATTATTAAGGTGTTGCAAATTATGATAGAAATTATGATTATGGGTTTAGTTAATTCTATGGTTGTCTCATAGTGGTTTTTGCTTAGACACCACATATTCATTCATTCCAAAAACTAGGAACAGGATTTCGAATGCATCATAGTTTAGAGTATGAATATTATACTTGATTGTTTTAGTTAACTGGTTCTTGTCACACGGTGATGTTTCCTCAGACACCATTTGTTCATTCATTCCAAATAGGAATGGGATTTTGAATGCATATTAGGTCAGCTCACCTTGTTGAGCCATTAGATGATCCTAAATTCTTGGTCAATTGGATATGTTAATTTTCTTTTCAATTGGTGTTGTTGGGGAGGTTAATTGGGATGGCTAGGAAATTTGTTTGAAAGGATTGTAGTGTGAAGAGTAATGGGCGATAGTGATGTTGGACACCTTAATCCCCATAAAAAATTCTGGTAGAATAATCACCGCTAGAGAAGCCAACATCACTAGAGGTTTGTTCTATCACTGTCATGCTGATAAAGGGTTTGGCTTATTATTTTGTAGCTTCTAGTGGGTAGTATTTTTGTTTTTGGGATATCAATCTGCCATTTGCTGAAATAAGCCATTCTAGAATTTGCTACCTCCATGCAGACAAAACTTAGTTATGCATTCCTAGTAATCCATCTTCTTATGTTTGTAAATACGTCTTTCTTGTTTCCTCGGTGGAAATATTTGCTTCTGTATTTACATTATTTCATGACATGGGTTTTATATCTAGAATTTTTCGCTTCCATGACGTTTCAGTCTTTCATCTTCAGAAATTGAAGTCCCAGTATTCTGCTATTTGCGTAAATAGGTAGTTATGGATTTTGCTACCTCCCAGTAATCTTTCAATTTCTTCTATATGTATTCACAATAGTAATATTTTCTTGTCGCATCGATTATTGTAGCATATGAATAGATTAATAGAAGATTGAGATTTAGTGAATGTTTTCAGTTATAATGGTTGTGAAACTGTACGATTTAAATTGGAAATGGTAACTAACTTTTATTTTCGTAAAAGTGTTTTTAGTCTTCTTTATCTTTGTAAATGTGTTGCTCTTGTTTCACAATAGGAGCAGTTGTTTTTAATATTTGTCTAGTTCGTTTGAGCAAGGGCATCCATGGTTTTGTGAAATTCCCCATTTCTAACGCTTATGCGTCTCTGGACCTTACAAATATAATTGGAGACATATATGGAGCTGGATTTAAAGAGTTTATGGTGCCAAGCTTGATTTATTAAGCTGTGGTGTAATCATCAGCCTCTATGCATCCATGGTTTTTTGAAATTCCCCATTTCTAGCGCTTATGCATCTTTGGACCTTACAAATATAATTGGAGATATATATGGAGTTGGAGTTAAAGAGTTTATGGTGCCAAGGTAGATTTATTAAGCTGTGATATAATCATCAACCTCTATATTTTGAATTTATGTGCCAGGGCTTATGTGATTGTCACCGAATATTTTGTTTGTAAGCCTGTAAGTATAACATTAAGTCCGTGCTTGGACAAGGCAAATACTCAGAAATTTTTTACATTGTGATCTCCTTCTTGCATATGCCTATAAGCTGGTATTGTTTACTATCACTCTTAAAGTGGGGCTACATATGATGTCATAGTTCAGTACATTTTTGTAGGTTTAAAATCTACAGAAATTGCCAAGAAAAAAACAAAATTTGCATTAGCACATGCTTCAACTACACTTATCTTCCTCCTTTGTTGGTGGCTAATTGAGATCCGAACCAAGTGTTGTCCATTTTGTCTCCAATTCTCATGACTATAGTCACTGATTTTGGTGTTCAGAAGTTGGACCTGCTCCTGAAGCCCCACTAAATGACTACAAAGAGCCTCAGATTCATTTTGTTGCATGGAGAAATTGGCTTTCAAAGCCTGTGACTGCCTCCAATGCTTGTACACTTGTCATCATTTGCTCTTTCAGCTTCAAATTAATCACTATAAAGTATACTTGGAGTACATCCAATTTCTTCATTAGCAGATTTACCTTCTCATTGCAGCTGCAATTAAAGTGCCATGCACAACTATTGGTGCTTTCTGTTCTAGCTTGTCCTCCTCACATTGTATTCAACTTTTTCATTGTCGTGCCACACCAAATCACTTACCCTCTGTTTACTCCACGACCAACATATACAATTACTTGCTCCCCAAACCAGCGTGAAAAGCTCAGTGATGCTCAATCTAGGGACACATAATACCTCCAGATTGACTTTTGCTCTTGCACTTATTTGCAAAATTCTTGCACAATTGAGTCATACCAATCTGCAAACTAGAGACTATATTTGTACCAATAACTATCAAGCATAGGGGAAGTACATTCCTAGGCTCACTTGTGGAAAATTTCTTTCCAGGATGTTGCTTACGAGGTTGAGCCCCCAGTCACTGTTGTGAATTAGCTCTCCACATAATGCCAACAGAGTAGTAGTTAGGAACTGGTCGACCTCCAACCAAAGCTTGTTGCATTTAGACATTTTTCCAATTGCTAGCTCATGAAAAGGGGCTGAATTAACATTGAATTTGTGGCTTTAATTTAATTTATTGAAAGTTGTAGAATTTACAATCTATAAAGGTTTCAAGATATAATTTTTAAAAGTCTAATTTAAAGGGTGCTAGCTCAATGGAAGAGCACCTGCTTTACAAGCAGGAGGTTGGTGGTTCGATTCCATCGTGCCCTGATATTCATATGGAATGGCGACGATCAATTTTTGGTGACGGAGGCTCTTTTGACCATCACCAATGAGCTTATGGTGACATTTTTTGACCCTCACCAAAATATGAAATGGTGACGGCCAACGAACGCCACCGTATATATGCATCAATAGTGACGACCATGAAATAATCATTGTTTTTGATATGAAATGGTGAGGGTCATTGTTTTTCATTATATTCATTATTCGTGATGGACTTTGATGTCACCAATGAGCTTATCATGACACTTTTTGACCCTCACCAAATATGAAATGGTGACGGTCAACGAACGTCGCCATATATATGCACCAATAGTGATGGCCATGAAAGGTCCCTCACAAAAAATCGTTGTTGTTCATATGAAATGGTGACGGTCACTATCCGTCATTATAATCAATATTCGTGACGGACCTTGAATGTCACCACAACACATACTTTCGGCGAAGCCACCTTTGGTGACATTCAATTTTTTGGTGACGGAGGCTATTGTCCGTCACCATTGCTCATATGAAATGGTGATTGTCACTATCCATCATTATAAATCATTATTGGTGATAGACCTTGAATGTCACCACAACACCTATACTTTCGGCGACGCCACCTTTGGTGACATTCAATTTTTGGTGACGGAGGCTCTTTTGACCGTCACCAATGAGCTTATGGTGACATTTTTCGCCCCTCACCAATGTCTCTTTTTCTTGTAGTGACTCTATTTTCTTTAAGTGAAAAAAAAAAAAGCGGCAATTTGAAAAATGGGTGGAAAAATATTTTCGAAAATCTAATTTCATAAAATAATTCTTTAAATACAAAATACTTTTCATTATTTCACTATTTTTGCTAAAAATTTTCAACCAAATATTTGCAGGAGACAGACCTGGAGCAAGAGAGCACGAGGGCACTGTGGAGCAGCAAAATAAATTCGAACAAAAGTATTCATACAATCAGAAACCAAACCTTTGGTGATTCAAATCCTGTATCATAGAATTTCAAACTATCTTGTGATTAACTTTGATTAATTTTTTTTACTTTTTTCTACAGTTTTTTTACTTTTTCTGCAGTTTTATCTATTTTTACCCTAAACCCTTCATTTTTTTTTCTCTTTCTTATCCCTATTTATGTGATTTAATAATTAGGGTTTTTTATTTTATATTGACGTCCAACCCACGGGACGACTTACGTAGTCGGATCCCAATCCATTCGGCCATTGCATGATTTTTTGGAAAAAAATGATTTTTTTTTTTATCGGTGCGCCTTGTGTATGCTACCGCACTGGTGTGTTGTATTATATAGCGCACCGCGCAAGTAATATGTAGTAAAAAAATTGAAAACATTTTTTCTAAATCCGTGCACCATATCTGAAATAGGGCACTGGTGCTCCATTTAACGAGGATAGCATCGTACGGTGTATTACACCGTTTTTGCGGTGCGTTTATAATACCCCACACACCGTACGGTCTATTACACTATTTTTTGCGGTGCGTTTATAATACCCAACGCACCATACAGTCTATTATATTGTTTTGCGGTGCGTTTTTAATATCCCCATGCATCGGATGCGGTGCGTACCTCATGAAAGGCGCACCGATGCCTTGAGATTGATTTTCTACCTGAAAAGTTGAGAATTTATTTATAAATATATTAATGAATGATATGGTATGGGTTTTAGATTGATAAAGAAATGACTAACAAGATATCAAGTAACAAAAATACTGTTAACACATCAAGAAAAGCAAAAAAGGCAAGTTATTTGTAAATTTTTTATAAAAAATATTATTTTTGAGCTATATCTAAGTTTAACTAATATGTATTGTTTACTGTGTATCATGAAAAGCCACAAAATGATGAAGCTTGATATGATTATTTATGATCTAGGACCAGAAGAGCGTAAAAGTTTAATGGAAAAATTGCAAAAGGATGAATCAGGGGAATGAAAAAATACTATCGATCCAATATGAGTTTCTTTTTTTAATTATCATTAATAATATACTTAAAATTATTAGATAACATGTGTCAAACAATCTACTAATTCATATATGTTTAATGTTTTACAGGGACCAACAACTAAGAAAAGGAATTTTGTTCTAAGAAAAGAAAAAAAATAGAACATGTAAATGAAAATGAATTGCCCCTTAGCTCATCTGGAGTGGTGCTGGAAGTTAATGAAAGGGGGAAAAACTTTTACAAAAGTTTGAGGGATCTAGTGGAACGAATGTATAGACGTTCTTTCCACTTACAATACAAAAATCAATCTAATGATTCCAAGAACCAAATTTTATGTAAACTACAGGAAGAGTTTCCAGAGAATTGGTCAATGAGACAGGTTAGACTTTTAATAGAAAAAACGTACAACGACAAAAAAGAAAGAATGAAAAAGTAATATTCCTTTAAATGTTTGTCTAGAATTATTTATAAATATCACTTTTGTTATATTTATTTTTCATATATCAATATAAAAATTAAATATTTTATTTTCATGTTACATTTTTAGGAAGATTATGAAAATCTCAAAAGATGAACGAGTTAATATCAGAAATATGCTAGTAAGAATGTTGAAAATGGTGTATAAGAGATGGTCAAAGAAATGGACAAAATTGCATCGCAGGAGGAGCCATCTCAACAAAAACGTGCTTCAAATGTAATATGTAATCATTGAATTTTTCAATCATTAGGTACAATAAATAAAGAAATTTAGCATTAAATATTAATTTTCAAGAATTTTCTTGCAGAAAAGAAAAGAAAATGGAACCCATTCAGCACATAAAACAGGACGACAAGGAAGAAAAGGGTTGATCTCTAAGTTTGTGAGTAATTGTTACTTCCTTATAACAACTTAACTAGATTTCATTTTTGTATCTTTACGCCGTAAGGCGTTATTATTTGAAAACAACTTTGCTGATGTGCATCGTGGCATAATGTGAGACCGTTAGATTGGATGTTAGACGATTAAAACATTTTCAACCCTAGATGGAAACAGGAGACAGTTGCGACCGGTTCTTGAATTTTCCTGTATTTCTGCTGTCTATCCCTATCTTCGGCTCCAGTCTGTGGCTAGGGCTGCTTCTATTGTCCCCTTTACCGTCCAATTCAGCATTTTGGGCTAATTCTGTTACATTCTCAGCCGCAGTTGCATCTTCATTGCCTCCAGGTGCATGAGAAGATCCTCTGTGGTGCAGCAAATCATATTGATCCAAGAGCATAACCGATTTGGCTCTCTTTGCGATTTGGTAGGCAGTGCAGCTGCCCATTATGACGGCGCCTACCACTACCACTTCATACTCGCCTGAGATCTCACCCATCTTGGCTGCTTCTTCTGCAGATGTTTATGATTTTGTTTTGGGTACTTTCGAGTGCAGGAACAACCCCGCCGCCAAATCGAGAAGGGGCTAATTGTTTCCAAGCCCGCTGCAGCAGAAAAGGGTAAATAGGTGACTTGAAAACCTACAATACTTTTAAGTTCTGGACTAGATTATATTTCTAAGAGCTATGCATGCAACATGGCAGGTCCTGCAATGGCAGCACCTAATCAGAAGGCAGTCCTAGCCAACAAAAACAATAGAAAGGTCCTAGAAGACATTGGCAATGTGGTGGGAGTTTTGAACGCCAAATGCAATATCAACAAAGATGGTGTCATGGAGTATGTTGTTTTATGCTATATATTTTTGTTTTTGTTCTAGTCGGTGGCCTGCCTCAAATGCCCAGTTATAAATTTGTGGACTGACTACTGTTTCAGGAGAGCTCGAGTAAACTTGGCTGTCAATGCCAACAAGGAAGCCAGTTCCAGCACTCAGGTAAGTTGTAACAGAACATACAATGCGGCAGCCTGGAATACCTTCTTAGAAGAGCCTTTGAACAGGTTCTAGGGTTTTTTAAAGGGCAACATCCAGGAGAACTAAACTAGCAACAAGGAAAAACCTCTGTGGTGATCCACCTGTTTTGTCAATCTTCCTGCCCCATATTCTAATTCTCTGGCATGTTTGGTTTGTTGCTCTTCTTTTCGTTTTAGGGATCTCATTCTGTTCTCTATTTTCTGGGAGCCCAAACAGGGGATCTCATACTTTTTATTTATTTTTTCCTTTTACTTCCAGCAATCTATAGCAGAGGGTATTGGGTTGAGAGCAGAAACAAAAGTAGAGGCAGTTGTCTGGGGAAACAAACAGAGGCGTACTATCGAAAGGAGGGTTGAATATGCCGCCAATACACAGAAGGATATTGTCATTTCTGCACATGATAGCATAGAGACAAGTGCACAAGATGGGGCACTACAAACACCTAACCAACTGAAAGCAAGGAAACCCAAAGCACAATCACTGACTTCATCGCTAACTGCTAGGAGCAAGGTTTGTCTTGTTACTTTAGTTATATTAATTCTATGATACTTTTCTTGTCTAGCAATGGTTCAAATGGAAATATACATAGGCCATCCGTACCCACATCATGCCCTATAAAACATTCACAGGTTTTATACGGCTTAGTATAGCTTTGGTGTAGGTGGGATGAAAATGATTAATAATTTTGGTAAGGGTATTTCAGGATGCATGTCGGGACTTCCCCGAAATTCTCCCTAACATTGATCATGGAGACCTTGAAAATCCGTGGCTATTATTAATTAGCTCTAAATAATATCTTTCTTTTTCATTGGATTAAGACGGTCTCCAAAGATGTAGTTCATGTAGTTGTGAGTCTCCAACTCTCCAAAGATGTAGTTTGACTGACAAATTAATAATAATTATTAATACCTGGCAGGAGCATACAATTTTAAATCAATTGAAATTCAATCTTACAGTTCCCACTCCATATGTATTCCTCGTCAGGTTTCTGAAGGCAGCTGGTCCTGACAAACCTGTAAAGATCTCAACCCTGCCACTAATTTTACATTGTCAAAATAAGTCTCTGCTGCATTGGTTATATGTGTTTTCAAAATGCCTGAGGAAATCAACCTTTCTTAGATTAAATTTCTTTTCCTCTTTTACTTGTTCTTATAATCACCTGCTGTACTGACAAATCATAAAATATATCGTCAAAATGCCTCAGATAGAGAATATGGCTTTCTTCTTGGTTGAGCTGTGTTTGCTACATTACATGATGATTAATTACAGTCCATCAATGCTTGCTGCTGCTGCTGTATACACTGCTCAATGCACTTTGAGGAAGGATCCTTGTTGGAGTAGAACACTTACCCTTCACACAGGCTACTCTGAAGTAGACCTTAAGTAAGTCTTCTAGTTTTGAAGGAGTCGTGCTTGTAATGAGTTTTTCCTAACTATGTCCTACTACTAGGCATCTTAAATTTCTTCATCAATTGCAGGCACGCATTGTGTAGATTATAATACTAAAACATAGTTGATAAGCTATAGCCAACTACTGTGTATTTATGAACTATATGTTGGCACTAGTCTGTGCCCACTTCTAATGTCAAAAAAGTCAAAGGGAAAGGAGGGGTGTTGGGGTGTATGAATTCAGTAACTCTGTATATTGTGATGTAATAACATTCTTTTACTTGTTCCAAGGAATGTGCACACTTCATGGTTGACTTCCACAGGAATGCAGGAGGACACAAGCTGAGAGTTGTTCACAGGAAGTATTCAATACCATTTTTTGGTTGTGTTTCTCTTTTAGCCCTTGCCAACTTACCTGGTGATGACAGTTGCAGCTCTGGTAACTGATCCTTGTTGGAGTAGAACACTTACCCTTCACACAGGCTACTCTGAAGCAGACCTCAAGTAAGTCTTCTAGTTTTGAAGGAGTCATGCTTGTAATGAGTTTATTCTAAGTATATCCTACTACTAGGCATCTTAGATTTCTTCATCAAATGCAGGCACGCATTGTGTAAATTATAATACCAAAACATAGTTGACTAGCTAGCCAACTACTGTGTATTTATGAACTATATGTTGGCACTAGTCTGTCTGAGTTCTATTTAATTGAACTGAAATTTAGAGCCCACGTCTAATGTCAATTTTTAAGTCAAAGGCAAAGGAGGGGAGTTGGGGTGTATGAATTTAATAACTCTGTATATTGTGATGTAATAAAATTCTTTTACTTGTTCCAGGGAATGTGCACATTTCATGATTGACTTCCACAGGAATGCAGGAAGAAATAAGCTGAGAGTTGTTCACAGGAAGTTTTCAATACCATATTTTGGTTATGTTTCTCTTTTAGCCCCTGCCAACTTACCTGGTGATGACAGTTGCAGCTCTGGCAACTGATGAATAATGCACACCGTGTTTACTTTTGGAAGCCTACAACTTGAGGTGTTGTAAACAGAAAGTTTTCGGTTTCCTTCTATGTTCCTAATACTCTATAAATCCTTGAAGAAAATCGTGTGAATATCTCTAAAGAGAGAGTGGTATCATCCACAAATTGTATAGTAAATAGAGGTTATGAAGAGAAAATGATCTTCCAAAGACAAAGTTTGTAGGTATGTTGACAATATAAAAATGTGGTGTTTTTACTCCAATTCAAGTTAAATGGGGACACAATAGAAGAGATACAGTCATCATGGTGGCACAAATAGAATTGGGAATAATGTAGGCACTTTAATGTTTGTGGTATAAAAATTTCAGAGCATGTTAAGATGAAATGATCTACAACCTACACTTTTGAAGACAACTTTTAAGAGAAAAGTGTCATTTTTTCTCATTCACTCAAAAGGCCTAAAAAACGGATCAATCAACATCCTTAAACATTTTTTCATTGTCCCTTTGCAAAGCCTTAAGCATAACCTCTCTAAAAAGTTTGAGTTTTTGGGTCAATCAACTCAAAAACCATGTTTATATTGCACTATTTTGACTTTAGTAGGTTAAAAAGAAATGGGTGAAATTGGCGATAATTGATATTGATCTCTAATAGGGTCATTGAACCATTCATTTATGGTCCTCATACTCTATAAATCCTCGAAGAAAATTATGTTGACAATATGAAAATGTGGTGTTTTTATTCCAATTCAAGTTAAATGGGGACACACTAGAAGAGATACAGTCATCATGGTGGCACAAATAGAATTGGGAATAATGTAGGAGCTTTAATGTGTGTGATCTAAAAATTTCAGAGCATGTTAAGACGAAATGATCTACAACCTACACTTTTGAGGACAAATTTTAAGAGAAAAGTGTCATTTTTTCACATTCGCTCAAAAGGCCTAAAAAACGGATCAATCAACATCCTTAAACATTTTCTAATTGTCCCTTTGCAAAGCCCTAAGCATAACCTCTCTAAAAAGTTTGAGTTTTTGATATTAATCACAACCCTCTAGAAGGTGAGACTTTATCACATGTAGAGGGGCACATTGAACTACAGAAGGTTTGCTTCAGTTATCCATCTCGAAAAGAAATTGTCTTCCAAGTTTTTTGCCTTTCTATTCCTGCTAGCAAGACAGTAGCACTTGTTGGTCATAGTGGATTTGGCAAAATCACAATAATTTCCTTAATTGAACGCTTCTATGATCCTAGTGCAGGTAATTTCCAACCATTTGCTGCACACTTACCTCTTATTAAGTTTAGAGTGAGAGAGGATAACTTCGAAATTTATTTATTTCAGTACATTACATGCATCTTTTGCTCCATATGATTATAATTCCTTATGTTTTGTCTTAGAATTAAAAATGGTTCACAAGCATTTGGGTGAGGGGAAACAATAGCCTTTTGATATGCAACAAAATATTCAGAACTATAGTACTGTGAGCACATTAATGGAGACACAGTGTCATTATATGAGAAGAGGGAAAAACTTACAGTCTCAATACACAGGAGTATGTTTAACTTCCAGTGGATTGCAAGGTTTGGCCTAAGGTCAGGAGTGCGAAAGAGAAGCATATTCTAGCTTGACTCTAGACAATCAAACTTAGGCCATGGTTTCTTGTCAAACACTTCACTCAAGAGACTCGATTCTAGTGCTATTTCAAATGCTTTAATGGTTGTTCAGATTGATGGTGAATATTCAATTAAATCACATAACATATCACATCTTTTTTCATCAATGATACTCTTCTCTATGCTACCACCTTACGGCGTTTCCTTTGCAACATGTGGTGCAATTGCTAGTTTAAGTTGTTTTAAAAAATCATCATTGAATGTATTCAAACAAGTGCTAATATACAAAGAAGAACCATCAGACGAATTGATTGAAATTAGGTTAAATATGGGTTGTGAGTATATGTTGGCATATCAAAATTTAATTGTGGAATTTGTAAGCATCTATCGATCTTCTTTTACTTAGCTCCGTCTATAATTAATAGAACAAAAACATCTAGTATATTAAATATATGAATTGTTATGGGGTATAAAACTTGCAGGAAACAAAGTATGGAATTGCGGCAACAGATAAAATTTTGAAAGATGGCATGGTACATGGTTTTGAAAGAATGTGTATAGTTTATGAGTCAATTTTTGCTATGGTACGTCATTTTTATTTTCGATTTACATTGATATATATTATTTAATATTGCAATTTTTATTATTCTCACCAATGTATATACACTCATTTCAGTTTATTTTTATGTTTAATGTAGATGGAAGGTGAAGAAGAAGAAAGCAATCAACGTCGTGAACAAAACATTCTTGAAAATAACCCAAGTCATGGAAGTAGCTCTAGCAGTGACAGCAGTTGAAGCGAAGAATGATGATCACTATGATTGGATATCAAAGCAAGGCGTTTTATTTTTTGAAATATGCCTATGAAATCAGACATTTTGTTTAATGTAATGGAATAGTGTCCCAATTGAAACACAAAGGGATACGAATAACTGTCCCATTTTGTATGATAAATATTGTCTTATTCATATATATGTCTTAATTTATTCTATTGCGTTCTCCATTTTCGTTCTCAAATGCACTAAGAAAAATTTAATTCATATGAATATTGTTATAAGATATATATGTGTCGACTTTTGATGAATAATGAATTTTAAAAAACCACAATAATTCTGATATGATAAAACAAATTAATCCAAACAGCACATTCAAATGCATTAATAAAAATGTAATTAATATGAATATTGTTATAAGATGTGTCGAATTTTGATGAACAATGAATTTAAAGCAATCACAATAATTGGACTGTCACAGGTCGATGTTACTAAAAAAAAACAAAATGAAAACCGGTGCGTGTCACTAACTATCGACTGGTGCGTTTATGTGTCTATACGCACCGGTGTCGTTGTACGATTTATGGGCACCACACAAATACCAATACCAGTTATAAATATCAGTGCATTTGTGTGATACTGCATACCAGGGCATTTATGTATCTATAAGCACTGGTGGATTTGTACGATCCATGGGCACCGCACGAATACCGACACCAATTATAAATCTCGGTGCCTTTCTGTGATACGACGCATCGGTGCATCATAAAGGTATACACACCGATGCGTTGATACAACCTATGGGCACTGCACAAATCCCAAGACCAATTAGAACGGCCCCATGCGTTGTATGACCAACACTGCGCCCGGTGCGGTTTTACACCTAAACGTCCCGGTGCATTCGTTTGACTGAGGCAGCCCCGAGGTATCGTCTTCATGTATGCACCGGTGTGTTAAATCCAGAGTAGCGCACCGATGAAAAAACATCCGTAATAACCTCTGGCCGCCCATTTTTTTTTAACTGTGTTGAATTTCCTTTAAAACCTCCACCAAAACCTCCGTAACCATAAACGGATCTTGTAGCAAATTTTTTTTTAACAATTTTGGCCAATTTTATAACACTAAAAACCTCCTTTATAACCTCCACTAGAGGTCCTTTTCCTTGCAGTGTGTGTGTTTTTGTTTTTATCTATATTTCATTTCATTCCTTCATAAATATGGATCAATGATATCAGAACAGTCTACTCTTTCTCTATTTTTTTTGTGCATTTCCCCAACGAGGTCGGGGTATATTGAGTTAGGGCTCAAACTAGTTGAAGCTTTGCAATATCACCCTCGCCGACCCCAACAACCACTCATGGCGGAAGAAAATAAATACAAGGGAGCAGGAGATCCTTTCAAAATATTGCTCGAAGAATTACTAGAGAGAAAAAGGAATGGAATGATGGAAAACTTTGCCCATATTCTTTGGAAGATGCCCACCGGCGACGCATCTTCATCCAACAGTCACTTCGGAGGCGCTGCCCGTTTAAGGTACAAGTGAACTTCGATATCCATGTTGGTGTTTGGATATGAACAGAATTCAACCCTTTTTCCACATAAATTTTCAACCTGAGGGTGTTAGTTATTTCAAGGCTAACGGAAAAGTATATGCAGATACAAGCACATGGTCCACTGTAGATCACAGGTTTAATCTATAACACAAATACCATTGTAACAGCAATGAAATGAACTGCAGAAATAAAAGGCATCCACAGCAATTAATGCAACTATAACAGCAAATAAATAATCACACCAAACACAACACTGCAAAGAAAAGAAAGAAGAACGCACCTCATCACAAGAGTGGGCCCAACTCTTGGATCAGGGCTGTGAAAACTCAAATATTACAAGAGAAACGGAAAGTTGTTGTACATTCAATTAATGATAAAAATATTGATTACAAAGTCTGTATGTCCCAGGATCTCCCGATTTACAGCTCGTAGGCCTCTTTATACAATTGTCTTGAAACCCCCGATTCCTCTCAACGACTCCATTGTTACAAAAATACATCTTGTTACAACGGCAACCAGATTTCCCAGCAAGAAACCGTAAGAAAGCCTAAGATAGTGCTAATATACCCATGGCTATCACGCTGTAGTAGCAAATAAGGAAGACGCTGGAGATGATGGGTTGTTCCTTGACTCGCGGCCTCAACGCTCCTGTTGTAGCTAAATCTGAAGAAATATCATATTTAATATGTAGAAAGGTAAAACCTCCATGAAAAATACATCATTAATAAAATATCCCATAAAATATAGGAAGAAGGGTTTTACCTCATGCTTTTAAGATAAATAATGGCACAAAGAGATAGAAAGATAGGTTGAAAAGGGAGAGGAAAGTATACAAATCGAGTACCCAACATCTCCCCCCAACTAATCTATCTGCATATCCTCATGCAGCTCGTCGTCTTTTCAGATCCGGATTGGACTGACTGTGATCGGCATGAAGCTGTGTGAGGTCATATTCTACAGCCATTTCTGTTCTTGGTGGCTTATATCCTTTTTTCAAAACGTCTTTCCACCAATCAGGTTCAACGTTATAAGAAGGAGTATACTGTGCAGCTGGTAGCCATAAAAGAGGAAATTGAAATCTTAATCCCATCCATCGAACCCCATAAGTACGAATGCATGCCACATAACACAACATTCTCTCTAAGGCACATGCAAAGTTAGGTGCCCCAAATGGTTCTCTTTCCCTGATGGTTGAAGAACACAACATCCATATTTTCTGACAATTGTCCAGTGCTTCCTTGAGAAATGTCATAATATGGCTGACACACAGTTCAATGCACCATTTATGGGTTTCCGACAAGTGTTCTTTACGGCCCTTAATCTGTAGAAAGGTATAATGTTTGTTATAAATGTTTGAGGACTGACCATGCTTTATTCTCGCCATTAATGGCTTTCTGGCTTGATTTTCTTCAAATGTATCCCAGGCCTTTCTCCATTTAATCGGATTGATGGTATAGGAGGTGAAAGCCCTTAAGTGGATGTCCCCCATGAATGGAACGGGGTTAAAGGACTAATCATGCTTTAAATAATACCCATGCATGTAGAGCTTGCACATTAAGTGTTGTCCTATAATATCATGAATTTTTAAAATATGGAGAAATTGAATGGGGTCCTTAATTTCGTACCAAATCTCCTTATATATACTTTCAAGACAAAAGAAAAGAAATTGTTCATGAAGGAATAAGGCATAGCTATGTGCAGGAGGTCTGCAGGCCATTACCTGTGCTAGGGAGAACATCTTCTCCTTATCTGTCTTTAGCAACTGAACTTTTTCTTCCAACTCTTCTATCCTAGCCTTCTGTTTGGCCTGCTTCAGTCGTGCCTTGTATAATTGATCCATGTACCTTGTGACGACTCTAGCAACTTGTTCTCGAACCCTAGTTGTTTCTTTCTTATGGTCGCTCGCCACAGACTGCCACTTTTGAATTTCAGCGGCCAATACAAATTCTGGACCTTCAAACAACTCTTCGAATAGGCCGGTCTAGGTAGCTGCAGTGGAGACTTCAATATTTGGCTTTATTGCCCTCCATTTGTAGATTTTTACTTTCCTTTTTAAACGTGTAACTTGCTTCTTCAAATCCCAAACCTCCATTTTTAGTCTCATGGTTTCACTGAACTGTAGCTAATACCTCTTTTTGAGAGGTAACCTTCTTTTCTCACATTGTTCGACCCATTCCTGTTTAATGGTGAATTCAATTTCTGGACCTAATACAGGCTCAGAAGGCGGCAGAATGTTGCCGGCATCCTCTACAGATTCTTTTGTCAAGCCCTTGTGGTTGGGTCCCCTATCCACAGGGCCTTCTTCTTCTACATTTCTTCTGGGAACTCCTGTTGTTTGGTTGGAAATTTCATTGATCCCCCTATGTTCCAATGTTTCTACAGGAACTTTGTCTTCCTTGTGAACCTCTAAGTGTTCTAATTCAGTAGTGTCTGGGCCAATCTTCGCCGTGTCAACAAATTTTAGTATCGGGGGAACAACCACTTCTTCCATTAACTGTTTGGGTGAGTGAAATCCCCTCGCCCCTCTGGGCATCAGGGACTGGAACAGAGAATAGGGAACAGACCCATCATCTTCATTTTCAATTTGGACCGGGACTTCATGCACTACTACCTCAACTGGAGTCGATGTTGGTTCTTATGGGGCAACAACGATTATGTGGCTCAATTCCCTTCTTTCCTCTTGCCCTTTTCTTACCATTTCTTCTTCGTGGGTTGATACAGGTTCTTTTGGAACAATATCGACCGCCTAGTTCATTCCTTCTTTAGCCTCCTTTTCCTCAAGAATCACCTTTGTTTTTACAGTTGGTACTGATTCTTGAGGTCTAGCGTTGATTTCACGGGCTGACTCCTCCTGTTCTAGCCGAATTGGGGGTGGTTCTTGTGTAACACCCCCACCTGTATCAATATCTGTATCTGTCAGGGCAGGTGATGCTATTTCTTGTCAAATAGCATCACTTTCCATTCCTCTATCCACAATTCCATTCCTTTTTTCTTCATTGACAAAGGTTGACAATTGTATAACGATATCAATTTCCTGCATGATGTCCATAATTTCTTCCTCTGCAGGTTCTTCAAGCGAGGTTGGTTCTTGTGTGGCAGCCTTGTCTGTGTCGCCAATCACTTCCTCCATACTCATCTCTTCTTCCTCTGGTCCCTCCTGATCAATTTTTGTTTCCTCGGGTTCCTCTTAATCAATTTCTTCTGAATATTCTTCTTTCTCCTGACCAGCTGGAGAGGTTGGTTCTTCTTCTCTAGCAGCAATCATAGCTACTACCGCTTCTTCTGAGGAACCGCAGAGTTCCACCCAGGAAACCCGCAGCCTGCCTATTGCATGCACGACCAATAATCGCACCAATCCATGGTTAGAAATTACTACCATCATCTGGCGAAAGCGCCGAGTAGACTATGCCATATGTTTCAGTTGTTTCAATAGGAAGAATGGCATATTTATGGCATGTACCTGATTCTATGGAAATCGGAGGTGTGTTAGAATTTTAAAGTGATACTTAAATAGAGCTGAGGCCTGACCCTCACAGGTAATGTATTTTATTATGAAACCTGCAACTTTGTTCCAAGGATGCGGCACAGTTCGGTGCTCGTATCCTCTGCCCAATGGAACAACACTTTCTCCTGCCTGCAAGAACAATTCGGGAAATTTCGGGAGAGAAATTTTCCGAGCAAACCATTTCTGCCCCTGCTGTCTTAGCCCGCTAACCTCTGCAACTACCTCCTCTGTGACAGGAACTTCCAGACCTCTAACCCAAGAATAATTCTCCTTTAAATTGAGTGTGAATTCCATTGTGATACCTCCATCAAATCCCTGCAATCTGTCAAAGTAGATATCCCACCCTGCGTCAACAAATTCTTTCCAAACCTTTGGATTACTGCGAACTGAAACTGTGTTTTCAGGCTCATGTCGTACAGCCAGCCCACCCATATTATGGAGACTTGTAGCAGTAGACCGTTGGGCAAGGTGGTGGGTACCAAATTTGGAGGAACAACATAGATAAAATGGAAAGGTGGTAACGGTAAATACGATTGGTAACTCTTGAAAACCAAGAAAAATCATGAAAGCATATGGTAAGTGTGGTAAATAGAAATAATAATTATTCGTATAGGGTGGAAGAGACATCTTACGAATCCCAATACGATTTAAATGATGATACCACATATTGGTGGGAATCGTAGGGTGTACCATGAGCAAAATTTCATACTTAACTTATGAGGCAATTATTACACCGTCCTTGACATGACGACACCCCCCACCCCAACTTAAATTTTTTCCGTTCGCAGCATTAAAATATTCACATGGGATATTTAATTAAATCAGTAAAAGTCATGTGGAGGCATACCTGACGGCCTACCTGGATGATGTGATGGTTGGTAGGATGATAGTGC
Source organism: Pinus albicaulis (assembly GCA_034641835.2). Classification (NCBI taxonomy): domain Eukaryota; kingdom Viridiplantae; phylum Streptophyta; class Pinopsida; order Pinales; family Pinaceae; genus Pinus; species Pinus albicaulis. The sequence goes on from CM076572.1 coordinate 603,393,886, forward strand.
AGTAATGATGTGGATGGTATAACATCATCCATGTAATAGCATCAGTGTGACAACATCCGGTGTAACAGCATCCAGTGTAACAGCAGCGGAGTAATAGCATCCGGTGTAACAGCATCCGGTGTAACAGCATCGGAGTAACAGCATCAGTGTAACAGCATCCATGTAACAGCATCTGTGTAACAACATCGAAGTAACAGCATTGGAGTAACAACATCCGGTGTAACAGCATCAGAGTAACAACATTGGTGTAACAACATCCGGTGTAACAGCATCGGAGTAATAGCATCGGTGTAACAGCATCTGTGTAACAACATCCATGTAACAACATCGGAGTAACAGCATCCAGTGTAATAGCACTTGGTGTAACACCATCATGAGTAGCATCACCCGAGCAACAGCAACATGAGTAGCAGCCACCGAGGAACACCATCATGAGTAACAGTACCATGAGTAACAGCAACAAGAAAATTCCTTGCTTTTCACTCCTTAGTCGTAGCTCTTGCAAAAAGACAAGAAAATAGAACAGAATTCTTTATATATATATATATATACAACTAGGGTGCAGAGGAAGGATTCTCTGCGCTAATAACCTTAAAACCAGATTTCTCGGAGAGTTGTTTAATAAAATCATCCTTAGAGGTCGGCCGGTGGTATAGTCTCACGCGATGTCCATTGACTGTAAAATAAGTACGTGTATCGTCAATTGTGACTAGCCTGACTGTTCTATTATCAAATAGAGCGTCCACCTCATAAGGTCCCATCCAACGAGTGCAAATATTTCTCTTGAAATATTTAAAACGAGAGTCATAGAGTAGTCCCCAATCTCCACTTTGAAACACCTTATTTTTAATAAACTTATCGTGTCATTTCGTTCTCTACTGCTGGATGGCAGTTGTTCGCTGGACAGCCATTGAACATATTTCATCAAGTTCATTAAGCTGAGCCAATCAGTGTTTCTGGGCATCTAATAGATCTAAACCAACTTCCAGAGCTGTTTTGAGTGTTCTTATTTCAAATTCTATTGGAAACAACGGGGATTTCCCATAAACCAAATCGAATGGTGAAAACCCGATTGTATTCTGCCATGTTGTTTTGTACGCCCAGAGAGCCTTTGGAAGTTTCTGAGCCCAATCCCAATGATTGTATGCCACAGTTTTTGTCAAAATGTTTTCTAATGTCTTGTTTGTGCTTTCTACTTGTCCATTCACTTAGGGATGGTATGAAGATGTCACTCTGTGCTTGACCCCATATTTTTGCATGGGCTTTGCTATCTTGTGTGATGTGAATTGTGCTCCTCCATTTGAAACAACCTCTCTTGGAGTACCGTAACAAGCAAAAATTTCTTCAAATAGAAAATCTGAGACTGGCTGCTATGTTGCTTTCACAACAGCTTTGGCTTCCACCCACTTAGTCATGTAATCAGTACAGAACAAGATGTGGAATTTTTGCTGGGAGGGTGGGTTAAAGGGTCCAACGAAGTCAATAGCCCATTTCTCAAAAGGATCGAGGACTTCCTATGCCTTATGGCCTGTTCTTTTGTTCGCAAAATTCCCTCCACAAGGGCCATCATGGGTAGCTTTCAATACTTCATAAATATCATCTTTAGGCACACAGCGTTAGATCTGCTTATCTACTCCTGTATGAAAAAGGTAACCTACCATCCAAGAATATCGGGCACTATGATGAATAATCTTTCGTTGTTCCCTATATGGCAAATGAGGAGGCACTTTCCCTGTAGCAAGATAGTTAGCAATATCTGCATACCACGGAGGTTTAGTAGAGACTGCAAAAAGATGTTCATCGGGAAAAATGTCTTCTATTGGTGTGCATTCATCATTGTTATCCATTCTAAATAGGAAATCAGCTACTACAATATCTTTTCCTGGCTTATCTACAATTGTAATATCAAATTCTTGAAGCAATAGTAACCATCTCGTAATACGGCCAGGAGTAATAGGTTTATTCATCAAATACCTTATTGTTGCATGATCAGTATGGACAATAGTAGAGTACCCGGTGATGTAGTGCCGGAACTTATTGATAGCATAAATGACAGCTAAGAATTCTTTTTCTGTCACCGTATAGTTTAGTTCAGCAGGAATTAGATTCTTGTTGACGTAATAAATTGCATACGGTGTTTTGTCTACTTGTTGTCCTAAAACAGCCCCTATTGTTTTCTGAGAAGCATCAGTATGTATATGAAACGGTAGTGCCTAATCAAGTCCTCAAAGGATTGGGGTTGTGCACACCAGCCCCTTAATTTTCGTGAAGTTTGTCTCACAATCTTCAGTCCACAAAAATTCTGCATCTTTTGTTAGCAATTGAAATAGTGGATGTGTTATTTTAGCAAAATTTTCTATAAAGCGCATGTAATAACCAGCACAACCAATAAAGCTACATACATGTGTGGGTGTTTTGGGTACCGGGAAATGTAATATTACCTCTAATTTAGTCGGATCAACTTGAATTCTAGCAGCTGAGAGAAAATGTCCCAATACCACTCCTTCTTCCCTCATCATATGGCATTTGACTGTACTCAACAATACATGGGTATGTTTACATCTTTTGATTACCTTCTCCAAATTTTCCAATCCTTCCCTAAATGTTTTCCCATATGGAATAAAATCATCCATATATCGACCAAATCAAAAAAAATTCCCAAGATTACCCTCTGGAAGGTAGTAGGAGCATTACACAGGCCAAATGGAAGGACCCTATATGCAAAGGTTCCCCACGGGCATGTGAAAATTGTCTTGTCCTAGTCTTCCGGGGCTATCTGGATCTGGTTATATCTGCTGAATCCATCTACGAAGGAAAAGAACTTCTTTCCAGCCAAGGTGTCCAGAACTTGGTCAATGAATGGCAAAGGAAAATGGTAATTTTGTGTTGCCTTATTTAGTTCCCTATAATCTACACAGATCCGCCATTTACTATTCTTTTTGGGAATGATAACTAGCGGGGATACCCATTGGCTATCAGAGATGGGATAAATGAATCCTACATCCACGAATTTTTGTAATTCTTCTTTAACAATGTTTTTGAGAGCAGGATTCATCCTCTGTTGAGGTTGTCTTACAAGGCAGCAATATTCCCTAATGTAAATATGATGAATGCATAGGTTGGTAGGGATACCCCTCATGTCGATATAATCCCAGGAAAAATATTCCTAATGATCTTGAAGGACTTTCAAAAGTTGTTTAGTATGAGATTCGGACAGGTTCAGGTTGATATTAAGTGTTTTCCCTTGTTCAATTTCGATTGGAGTACTATCCTGGAATGGGGTTACAGGAATGTCCTCAATGTCGTCTTCTGGTTCAATGTTTTCCTGTGTCTCACAGCTCATAGTAGATTCTATAATATGTCGAGTTTGATCGGGAACAGAACTGGAATCATTAATGAAGGTGTTAACAACATCACCTTTAGTTTATGTTTTAACTTAAAGGGCCTGGCCAATAGTGAGAACTAGTCTAACATCTTCATTTTCAGGTTCAGACTCTTCTGTAGGTAGAGGTTTCTGACTAGGTAATGACTTTTCAAATGGGCTTGGTTCCGTAGAAGAATAGAACTTGAGATTCTTCGTAACTGTCCCATTTGATATGATCATGTGTCCAGACCGGCATCCTATGTAGGCATCTGCAGTTGCCAACCAGGGTCTTCCTAGGATCAATGGGTGGCCACCTACTAAAGATCAAGTCTGCATTATAAGGAGGTCCACAGGGTAATGCCATGAGTCTACTGAAATTATCACATCCTCTAATTTCCCTACTGGTTTAATTGTGGATCTGTCTGCAAGTTCCAGGATAGTAGGGGTTGGTTTAATGTTTCCAAGTCCTAATATGTTCATTGTTTCAGCAGTGATAATGTTAATGGCCACTCCCAAATCCACCAGTACATTTGGGATTTCAATCCCATTAATTTGCATTGTTAGAATCGGGTTCCCAAGGTCTCCATATTTTACAGGCATGATCTTTCCTAACATGATATTGGATAATCTGCCCATTACATGAATAGTTAATGGATCCTTAGGTTTCCTACCTAGTTTCTTTGAGCATTATTCTTTCAAATTTTTTGCATAAATAGGTACATCCCTCATAACTTGTAAAAGGGGTATTTTAACAAAAATATTATGCAGTTCCCCTAGGAAGTCAAATTCTTCTTAAGGGTTTTGTTTGCTCAAGGTCAATCTTTCGGGATATGGGGAAGATATTAAATGACCTTGATTGGGAACGACTTGGGATGTGTCTAATTTATTACGTTTTGATTTGAATTCTCCCTCATTTTTCTTTGTTTTGGTTCTGTATCTTCATCGTCAAATTGTTCTGTAATAATGGGTGAAGTAGGTGCATTTACTACTCGGCCAGACCGTAGATTTATCTCATTGATTCCTGTAGTAGAAATGTTGTAGGATGGAAGGTTCAGAGTGTCTGTTTGTTGAACCCCTTTATTATTCGGATTTGGGTTGGGTTGGATAGGAAGCTGGGGTCTAATGGTTGGGTTTCCTGGGGACACATTGGAAGGAAACTGAAGTTGTTGTTGAGGCATAGGCTGAGGAAACTGTCCAGTGGGAGGGGGTCCACGCCAAGTCTGATTCCATGAAGGATTCAGACTGGCTTGAGGAACCCATTGTTTCCAAGGGGGATACTGATATTGAGGCCAGATGGCTAAAAATGGTGCAGATTGGGGACCCATACTAAAATTATGAAAGTACTGGGATGGGTCCTGAAACATACTTGGATTCACCGCCAGTGGTCGAGGTTGCCATGGTTTCTTCTGCCCCATAAAGTATAGCTGGTCCACCATGCTTTCGTCGCTTGCTCCTTGGAAAACCCCTTTCAGCCCGGGCAAGGAAGGACATGCACTGGTCGCATGAGTCTTTTCGCAGATCGCGTAGGCTTCCACCGTGTTCAGCGGGAATTCCTTTAAAGGGTGTTTCTTTCTGCACTGAGGGCGGAATATGGCCATGGATTTTTCCAACTCCATTTGATTCTATTTTTCTTGTAGAGTGTCCATTTGGGCTGATAGCATGCTCAAAATATCGATCCTCAGATTATCCAGTGGATTTCCAAACTCTGCTTTTGTGACTCCTCCACCGAAGGTCTTCGATCACTGAATACCTTGTCCACTTCTTGCAGCCCCCCGCAAACATTTGATACAGTAATCACAGATAGTTTCAAATTTTTCTTTCGAAATATCCCCTTTTCCCACTATATTCAGGAGTTGCAAAGAGTCTTCCTTGAGTGCTCTGAGAAGAATTATCTTTAAAATTTCCTTATCCAAGTCACTATGTCCAGACCTCTGCAATATGTATTTAAATTGTTCTACACAGTCCTCCATTTTTTCATCCTCCTTCTATGCAAATTTAAATATTTCCTCCTTCATGTCATGGGACTTACAGTAATCTTGGTACTTTTCCAAGAAAAAATTTTTCATTTCTTCCCATGAGGTAATCGTGCTTCCCCTTAAACCCATGAACCATCTTAGGGCTGTCCCTTTTAACGTAGCAGGAAATATTTTTAATTTCTGAGCATCATTCATATATTCATATCCTCGACAAACAATGTCAAATTCGAAGAGGAATGTATTAGGCTCTTCAAAAGAGAACCCATGAAAACTAGGCAAGGTTTTTAAAGGGATGGGTCTCATTGGTGCATCACTTGTAACATTTCCAATGGGAAAATAAATAGAGGAACTTACAAGTGCCATAAATATCCTCCAATACTCACTTGGAATTTCGACTGGTTCCACAGCCGGTATCTAGAGTGATTCAACCGAAGATGGTCGCACCGCACTTCCCCGGTCCCTTGGTGAATCAAAGTCCTTCAAAAGTTCCTTTACTGGATCAGAATCACTGAACTCAGCAACGGAAATTTTTACAGCGTTGCCCTGGTCTCTTGGGGACGAAAACCCTTTTTGAGGTTCTTCTTCCCAGTTAGAGTTGCTCAATTCTTTTGATCCCTTACTTGCCACTTCTTCCACCTCTGCTGTAGAAAGAACACCTTCTAGTACCATGGATGGCATTGGTTGTTCCACAGACTACCCTTCAAACTTCATCTAAACCCTAACCCTAACAGCAGCACGGGATGATGCCTCAGATCTAGATTTTTCAATAATTTCCTGAATATACGTCTTCTTTCCCAGATCCTTCCCTTTCTTTGGGGTTCTTCCTTTGCCCCTCCTGTTTGGATCTTTGTTCATACAATTTTTGGAGAGGGTTCATCAGATAAAATCAATCAATCGCTCAGGACACGAAGTAGGAAAGATAAATTCCTCCTTAGGACGAGAGAAAAGATTCACAGAAAACGAAACAAAAGGAAAAGAAAAAAAATCGAAGTTCAGGACCTGGAGCAGAGTAATAACATACCCTCCCCAGGACGAGAAATTGGCCCCTAGAAGAAAACAACAGGGAAAAAAAAAAACAGAAAAACTGGAGTATGCCCAGGACTTAGGGCAAGGTTTTACAAAACACCTTCCCCAAAACGAGGGTTTAATTCTATAGAAAACAAAATAATAACAGAAACAGGAAAGAAAGAAAGAAAAAAAGAAAACACAAGGCACTTACGCTCAGGACTTGAAGCTGGGAAATAGATTCCCACCTCAAGATGAGAGATCGACTCTGAGATCTGTTGCAGATCCTGTTCTTGCACCTGTTAGCCTTCCCTGGAAACGGTGCCAAAATTTTGGTGTCTGGATATGAACAGAATTCAACCCTTTTTCCACATAAATTATCAACCTGAGGGTGTTAGTTATTTCAAGACTAACAGCAAGGTATATGCAAATACAAGCAGATGATCCGCTGTAGATCACAGGTTTAATCTATAACATAAATACCACTGTAATAGCAATGAAATGAACTACGGAAATAAAAGGCATCCACAGCAATTAACGCAACTGTAACAGCAAATAAATAATCACACCAAACACAATACTGCAAAGAAAATAAAGAAGAATGCAGCACCTGATCACAAGAGTGGGCCTAACTCTTGGATCAAGGTTGCGGAAACTCAAATATTACAGGAGAAACAACAAGTTGTTGTACATTAAATTAATGATAAAAATATTGATTGCAAAGTCTGTATGTCCCAGGATCTCCCAATTCACAGCCCGTAGGCATCTTTATATAATTGTGATGAAACCCCTGATTCCTCTCAACTACTCCATTTTTACAAAAATACATCTTGTTACAATGACAACCAGATTTCCCAGCAAGAAACTCTAAGAAAGCCTAAGATAGTGCTAATATACCCATGGCTGTCATGTTGTAGCAGCAAATAAGGAAGACGCTGGAGATGATGGGTTGTGCCTTGACTCGCGGCCGCAACGCTCCTGTTGTAGCCAAATCTAAAGAAATATCGGAGTTAATATGTAGAAAGGTAAAACCTCCATGACAAATACATCATTAATCAAATATCCCATAAAATATAGGAATAAGGGTTTTACCTCATGCTTTTAAGATAAATAATGGCGCAAAAGATAGAAAGATAGGGTAAAATGGGAGAAGAAAGTATACAAATATGATACCCAACAATCCCTATATTCAAAATTCAAATAGATGCAGATTTTGTAGATAATGGTTGAATCTGTTGGAAGGTTATTTTCGGTCCATAATTTCTCTAATAGGGAGAAGATTACTTTTTCACTGCTCAAGGTTGCCCCCCATATCAAGTACTAGTGGGAAACTTATTGTGAGAAAAGGGTCGAGGAACCATCTTTGTTTACAACCGCCCCCTCTTGGAACTCTTTCTGAGATGTTGTCAATGAACAATATTACCCTGTGGGGAGCTATGAGGACAAGTACATCTAGTGGACCACACTACTACATCAAAGGGACTAAGACGTGCATGAACTCACTAATGTTTTTCATACTCTACGCACAAAGTTTAGTATCAAATACTAAGTGACACCTGGTGCTTAAGTACCATGGATTTTTGCAAAAATACATTCAGGAAGAAATGGATTTCTTGGTGCAACATACCAATATGCTGCCAAGATTGAAAAAAAAAAACTTAAACAAAAGAAGTGTGACTTTGGATCTATGAATCATAAGCAGGGCAAGAGTGTCGCCAAACCGCAAAAAAAAGGATAGATCCAAGATGGAGCGACCCAGGACAAACCATTTAAGTTGAAATAAAAGAATGGCACCTCAAAGATGAAGAAGGATATGAGAAAGTGGTGTGAGTTCCACAAGAGCCCCACTCACAACAAAAATGAGTGTAGCACCAAGCAGTCACTATTGGTTGAGCTAAAAGCTTCAAGGTCCGATGCATGTTCTGATTTTGGCCCAAAACCCAACAAGGGGAATGACAAGGGGAAGCATATTATTAATGTTGAACCTAGTGCTTTCATTGACACCACCAAGGTCCAAAAGATTGATCCCAAAGACCCTAAGGAGTGGGAATATCTCTTCCACTCATAGATGTGGGTGAAGGGTTCATTGTTGTAGTTCATTATCAACATTGAGAGACAAAAGAACCTCATTTCAGTAGAGGTCATGAAGAATTTGGTCGTACTGACCACACCAAACCTACAGTCGTACGCCATCGGGTGGCTTCACCAAGGATGAGATCTTCGCTTCAGCCATCAGTGTCACCTTCCCTAAAGCATCAAAACCATTCATAGATGATTTAATGTGCGATGTTTTTGATCTTGAAGTTTGTGATGTATCATTATTACAATAAGCAGGGGTAGAACGGGGGGATGTTACACATCCCAACAATGAATGGGCCTCGAACGAGAAGCAGTTGGATGGGACACAATGTTGGTGGTAGGATTAAATGTGTCTTGCAAACAACTTGTAAGTTGGAGGTGGCTTTTGATGGATGCATTGAAAACCTCAAGGCTTCTAGAAAAATGATAGCATATGAAGGAAGATTGTTACAACTCTTAACATGTTTTCATTCCATTGATAAGAGGAAGTTGTTGCTGCATAGCCAACACCAAATCTACTAATGCAATTGGAATTTTTTTATTTCTATAGTCCATGCACATCTATAGGAAGGACCAGGCGCCCCTACCTCGCCTCCTTCTTCCTGCAATTACTCAAATTTGGGTGATTTTAGAGGGCATATCTATGTGAATTTAATTTTTCTAAGTCTAACAAGATTTGAAAATATTTTCACAGTGTTTTTCTTAGTGACAAAAATACTCAAAACTACAACATATTGTCACCCTTCAACAATGAATGCAGTCATCCATTTGAAGTGGGTGATAGCTACCACCAAGAATTAGTGTTTTCGTGTACTTATTGGGAGTGGCGAGCTTGTCAAATTACTGGAAGTGATTGTTGCATTAAGCCACAAGTACCCCACAGTATGCACTACTTGATGTATGTTCTTTGTTTTTAATTTAATACACCAATATGGAAGTCCATTTTCTTGGATTTGGCCTTTCCCTGCATGCTTGCCGCTTCTACTCTCCTCCACTAGACCTATGTTGGGCTAATATAAATTTTATGTTGACTCCCCCTCTACTTGGTCACTCTTGTCTTTCCTTTACTCCTTTGGCTACAATAAACCTTCAATGGACTAACCGAGTCAACATTCTCATTCCCTTCCTCTATTTCTATATTCTTCCCAGTGTGACACCATGCCCCACTAGCGAGCTCGCTCCATGAGGGGTGTCGATAGTCGAGGAGACTATAGTAGCACTCAAGCATGCTCCATAACACAATCCTCTTCCAAAATATTCCACTAGAAAACACCATTGGGTGTCCAACATAAGATCTAATATCTTGAATAAGAAGTCATTCAAGATCGATAAAACCACTTGTAATTCATGGATGCAACATTAGATTGGGTATTAGATCATGGAAAATCTCATGGTCACCAAAATCAGTATTTACATACAAAATATCTCTATTGGGATACTAAGCACCTCTTGGGTAAAGTCTTTTTCAAGAGAGATGAAACATGGGATGTCTAACTCCTTTGCATAAAGGAACTTCAATTACTCTATTATAATATGGATGAGCACATGGATCATTTGGAGACAACACTAATTTGAGATATGGAGTCGACCCCCCCCCCAAAAAATCTTGACCAACAAGTGACTGCTAACATATCTTAATGTATCTCTTATGCATGCATGTTACTAGCAGCAATGTTTCACCCAATTTGACTTTATAGTGTTATGTTTGTATTGTTAGGGTTCCTTAGTTTCCCAAGGTTGAGAAAGGAAACCAAAGAGGTGACCACAGACCAACTTTCAATTTGGTAGTTAGCCCTACCAAATCAGAGAGGGCTCTCTCAATATCTAGCTCACAATCGATGGAGATGACTATAGAATAAGGATTTTAGGCTAGTTATAAGCTCAGTAGGGTTTTTTTATTTAGGTTTGATTAGGTTTTGTTGAACAAATAAGCACCAGGTTTGGAAACTAGGCTACATATCCAAAAAATATCAGCTACAGACATATTATGAGGAAAGGTATATGTGATTCGGTGACACAATTGGTTTCTCATTGTAGTGGTGGTGAGGAGAAAATAATAGGAGTTAAGTGATCATAATGAATTCACTTATTTTAGAGGATGAAAAACTTAGATGCTTATCTTTAAAAAAAATGGAGCACAAAAGCACGATTTCTGTTTCAAAAATTAAAAGATAAATCATAGGAATAAAGTAGATGGTTGCTTGAAAAACTTGATCATCAAATGCATAAGAAAAATATAGAAAAGAATTGTCACTAACCACATCACAAGAATCCCATAAAAATAGTTGCAACTGCCTGTAAATTTCTACTACAAATTATCAAATACACCAGTGCCAAAGAGTGATAACTTTAGATATCCAACCCTCTCAATGAATTTATTATGAGTACATATAGAAAAAAAACAATATTCCACCTCATAGGGGTCGAATCCTTATCCAAAACAACTAATTTATGCACCTAATGACTCATAGCCAACAAGTTGATTTTTTCTCTCAAGTCATTAAACATAAGATTATTTAACAAATATGACCATAAATAAGCTCATTAACCATCAAAAAACTCATGAGCCAGATGTCACATCGACCAAGTTGACCATTAACCTCCATGTGTCAAGAAATATCTTCAAACCCAGAAATGCAACAACATTAGCAGAAGCACAATGAAAGTTTGGAAGGTGATTTGGAGGCCTTCACGGAGGATGTTTTGGCTGAAAATGGTATGGTTGGAAATATTGGAATGTATAATACATCATGGAATCATCAAGCACAGGAAAACATTTCTCCAAACCCTTGAAAAGTTTCCTTGAAGTCAAGTTGTCTCAGAAACACAACGAATTCTCTAGAAGCGCAGCGAAAAAATAGGGGTCAAAGATGAACTGATATATTTTTAACTACAACATTTTTTACAAATCCGGGAGAGTTTTTTGTAGATAGTATTTTTTTGTAGAAACACCTCTCTAACTTTTGGGAAATTCGTGTCCATTTGCTCGGAATCCATGCCACAAAATGATGACTAAAATAGATAAGAAAAATTGGAGAATTTGATTTTTTGAAATAGGCCTCCAAGAAAGTTGAATATATCCAAATATATGATACCTATGTAGAAACTAAAGGAATTTATTTTTATTGGGTATGTCCTTAACAAAAACCTCTTTTGGTTTTCCAAAATTCATCTTCATTTGGTCAGAAACTTCTTTTGAAAATGATGGCCAAAAACAGAGTCAAAAGCGCAGCAAATTTCAAAGGAGGGAAATGAGGGGGAAGAGGGGTAGGAAAAATTATAATAAAATTATGGGGGGTAGGGATATATTTTCGGAATAAAATGGAGGTGTAATTTATTAAAATGAGTGAAAAAAGAGGGGTGAAAAGAGCGAATTATAGGCCTAGGCTTTTTAAAAAAAACGCAGCAAAAAACTAGGGTTTTTGGGAAAATGGTGAAATGAGAGGGAAGGGGGGTAGGAAAAATTGTAGAAACATTATGGGGGTAGGTATGGGTGTTAGGAAAATTATAGAAGTGGAATTTCTCAAAAAGAGTGAGAAACAAGGGGTGAAAAGTTCAAAACACAGACCTAGGTAAAAGCACAGCAAATTTCTAGGGTTTTTTTTGGGAAAATAAGGAAATGAAAGGATCTTAATGAGGGGAATGATGGGAAATGTTAAATGAAGGGTCATGGAGGATCTGTTAACATAAAAATAAATTTTTTGACTCTTTAATGAAGGTATGAAACATGGAATAGGGATAGCACAACAAAAACCCTAGCAGCTTCCCAGAAGCGCAACAGATGTGCAGCGCTGCTTTAATTCTTCTTTCTTAGCTTAGTTGTAAAGTTTATGAGGCTGAATTTGAGCACCTTGAATGAATTTCATTGTTAATAGAACCAAATATAACTCCTTGAAGCATTTTATAACTTTAAAATTCAGTTTTTTCCTCCCTTTATGATGATGACCAATTTCTCCATCATTTGGATGATTTGAGCTAGGATATGGCTTGATGATGTGATTTGTACTGCAACAATGTTTGTTTCAATAGGAAGGTTACATATCCAATGTGACATACATGTATTTTTTATTATTTTGATGTACTTTATTCCCTAAGTGCTAACTCCCATGATGATGACCCAAAGAATGGACATGACTCCCTTGCTTGCTTTTGATGACTGATATGATGATGACCATCAGATGTAAATCCTAGACCATGACCTATATGATAGCACATTAACTCTTTTGATGACATAGGACACCTAAATGATGACATGAACATGATGAGTTATGATGACCATGAGCAAGTGGAGGGAATAACACTAACCTAGACAATGACCAATGATTATTTGACAATGAAGAGATGCCAAATTTTATTTGACAATATAAAAATGTGACCAAAGACATCTAACGACACTGAAAAGGGTAAATTTGATCACTGAGACTATTGGACACTAACTTGTACATGTTTTAGATGTTATTTGCTTGGATTTTATGCCAAGTTTTTGTACTCATAATATTTATCTTGTAAAGTATGCTTACGTAGTTTTGATATTTTTTAACAAAGTTCTCAAATTTTGCCTCTCGTTTGACGATGAGATTAGTAGGCAAAGGCAAGTTGAGAGCATACATACATACATACATACATACATACATACATACACATACATACATACATACATACATACATACATACATATATATATATATATATATATATATATATATATATATATATATTTATTTATTTATTTATTTATTTATTTATTTATTATTTTTATTTATTTTTACCTCAAAATATCAAATTACACCATTCCTTCCATCACTAATAAGCACATTTCACAACAATACATTTACTACCTTCTTAGTCCTAGATCCCTCGATTTTTCCTTTTCTCCTTTTCTCTTGCGAACATTTATCTTTAATGAGGATTTATTAGGAACATAAGTAGATGAGACAATGACGAAATTCCTTGAGATGATTCCATTGTTACATATTCTATCATGTTTGTTGTTTCCTTATCATTATTCGAGTGATCTAATTCATGGATACATTTGTGCCCACTCATTGACAAAGCTAGAATTATGGTTGAATCTCTTTCCTTTTCGATTAAAGGATGAGCTTCCTCTACTAAGGGTTTAGATGGCTCTACAAGTGGTTAAGTTAAGTTTGAAGGAATTAATTTGGCGATGGGTGTCTTTTGTTGTTGGGTGTTGTCCTGCTTGTGAGCTGAAGTAATCTTGGATCCTTTCATTTCCTGTGGATCTTGCCATTTGCAACTCTTTTTCTTAGAATTTGGATACAGGGTCCTTGCAAAAAATGGTAGGCATTCTAAAGATGATTAGTTTGTTGAGAAGTCTTGCAACGAAAAGTGGTGTTGCCTTAATCTATCGGTTGTGAATAAACTCCACCCCTCCATTTGAGAATGATTTTATCAGGAAACCCTTGTCCACTTCAACACATATGTGAACAAATGTGACATTTCCTTTCACAATCCTTTAAATGTATAATTTGATGAAGGGGCCTAGTAATTTATCCACATCGGTTGGGATATCTGGTTGTGTTAAGCAAATGGGTAGGTTAGGAAGTATTACCTAGACTAGGGTTTCTAAATCCTTCATGGAAAGAGGATTAAAATTAGGAAACCTTGTTTGAAAATGGAGACCAAAACATCCCCAGACTCAGTGTCCCTGATCAAAAAACTTCTATCGGTCCTTTAAATTGTTTAAGAACACAATAAAGAATCCTTTTGAACAATAATGCAACATTGTATTCTAAGAATAGTTCTAGTGCGTCGAGTCATAAATAGTAGATGTTGATGGGAAAAAATTATTAAACTGACAAATAATCGCCAATCGTTCATAATTTGCAACCATGAAGTTGGATACAAGGTTATCCACTTCATGAGATGGGGTTTCTACCACTTGATCCACAATAAATGTTATCCCTAAGAGATATTTAGGGTTTTGGGCTGAAATTTCTAGCTTTAGGACATCCTAAAAGGATCTGGGTTAGGAGGATAAGGATGCACCCTAGCCTTTGGATCCACCTCTTAATCTTGACAATAAATAAATCAAAGTATCCTTGGCTATGCCATACTCCCTGAGGGGTTTCAGATCTTGAAGCTTCCTACCTCCATGTAGGAGTCGAATACTTCCATATGGGATTCCCATCCAATCGTATATCTTGGTTATGAGTGAGGCAACAATATATGTGGCTTTTACTTGCAAAAAAAGGGAACCCCTTGAAATTTGTCTTAAAAATTCCATCAAATTAGCCAAATCTAGGGAAATAACCTCATCTTGGAGGTAGGAAGAGCTTTGTAGTAGAAAAGGCTTCCCTTGGTTTTCTAGATCCTGAGGCAGGACAACTTTCTTAAAACCCTCCTTTGGGAGCTAATGAGGGCTCTTTGGCTTGAGAAAGCTTCTGAGCTCTAGCTTGGCCTTTGAGGGGTCACTCTTCTTCATAATATTCACCTACTTCCTTAGGTAATACTTCGTAATCTTCTCAAGCTACTTCTCCTACGCCTACGCCCTGCACTCCTCCAATTTCTTTTTGGTGTTCATGTGGAAAAGCGTGTGTTTTCTCATGTCACGGAAAGCATCGAAATTGCTAATATTCTTTTGGTAGAATGTGTTGGTGGTGCCCCTCATAAGAGAGTCAAAACCCCATTTCCCACCTCTCATCCAAATGAGTATATTAACTTGTGGGTACAAGATGTGGCAAGCAATGACCAGAAGGGCGTCATCAGCGATTTGTTGGATGTCCAAGGAGAGACTCTGAAGTTGTCGAGGGATTTTAATCAAATTGAAGAGAATATCCTTCAAATTAGACACTATGAGGTGGGGATCAGACACCTATAGGCATTTTTTCTGCCATATAAACCCTTGATGAAAATTTGATACACGATGATCTCCTTCAAGATGGTGACAACTAGGATTACAGAGTGTTGTTTAGTGAAAGTTGCGGGGTTGGAATAATATGAGAGCATGGACATATGTTTGCGTTATATATAACTTATCAATTAATATTAAATATTAGTGACAAAAATCATAAAAGATAAACATACTATGGATTTGAATTTAAATAAATATATTTTTTTTTCCTTTATAAAAGTATTATTTTAAATAATTTATTTATCTTAAAATAATATTATAATTTTTATAATCTTTTTTATTTTTTCATAGATATTTTGTAAAATATAATATTTTTATACTTTTACGTTATTAATTTTTTCTTAAATTTATATAAAACGAGGAGTTAGAGACCATATTCTTATATTTAATATTTTAAAATATAAATCAATAAAATTAGAGTAAAATAGAACAAAACTGTTTCGTTAAGATATATTAGAGATATGGTAATTTGCTATATAAATAATAATTATGTATTAATAAAAAAAATGAGAAATAATATGATTTTGTTCACAATTTCATTATTAAAATAAGTGAAATTGTGATTACATCAACTTAAGAATTTACAATTTAAAATTAACTTTTTAAATAGATAAAGAATTTATCATTTAAAACTAACATTTAAATTGTTAAATTTTTATTATATATATAGTGAGTTGAGATTTTTTTATTTATGAGGAAATATTACATAGTTTTGCAAAATTTTACCAATATTACTCTTACTAGATTTGTTGGCTAGTAGGTCATTTTCAAAAATTATTACGCCATATGAAAAGGTTTTGTAGTATGAGCTAATTGTATGTTCAGACATTCCAAGATTTTCTACGTTCACCATTGGTTTCGTTGAATATGAGCCAAGTTTTCCTACATATCCCATTAGTTCCTTTGAAGATCATTTAGGAAAGATATAAATTCCTTATGATCATCATGCCTTTCCTTGAGGATGTTCCTTAGTAGCGATTTGAGTTGTCGGTGCAGAGTGGCCAAACGGAGGTATTGAGATCTCCTCCCCTACTATTCCCATGGTTTGGGAGCCAACAAGATACTTTACTAATAAGCCTGAAATCAGAAAATGATTTCCTTATCTTCAAACATACGTCTCCAAGCAATGAATGTCTTCGTGTGTGTTGGGTGAATTTGTTGCTTAAAATGCCATTCCCGCCACCTAGGCTTGAGCCTCATGGTGAGGCCAACTAGACTATTCTCGCTCTCTAGCACCCCGATGGTCTCGACCACACTGTGGTGGCATGGTAAGGTGAACCGATATCTCGGTGTAAAGAAACATTAAGAATTCACAAAAAAAAGACCTGGGATAAGGTCCTTCCATGCAATCAGAGCGAAGTGACGCCTCAGGAAATACCCGACATCCATAGAGCCTATGAGTTGTGACTTTCCATGGTTCCAAGGAATCAGAAAATGCTAAAATTCCTCTATACACAGGTAAGGCCAAGGAAATACAAACAACGACGTAGCTCCGACCAGGTTGGTGCGAATCCACTGGAGGATAGAAAGAATAAAAAGGAATCCAGCGGCTTGCGGCTTATCTTCTTGACCAAACACACTAATCTAAAACCAATAAATACCACATGAAGACAAATGGAATAAACCAAGCATACCATAAAATCAAATACCCAATATAGAACAAGAGAGGAACCAAAACCCAAAAGGAATCCAACAAGTCACCAAAACATAAATTATGAACCAGGTTAGCCAGGGATCTCGATTTACCTCATAAATCGACTGACTTAAGAGAGGAAAGTTTTGTTGCAGGCCCTCAACAAAATGTTGCACCTTATTCCATGTCCCATCCATGCCCAACAACGTCTGATAGTTTAGAACTTTCCAAACAATAGATTCCAAATCTGTGTTGTCATTCTTTTGACAACCATGCAGTCGTATAGAAGACAACCACTGAAATAGGGATTTTCCTTCATGGAAATTGAGAGCCAGGCTTACAGGACCACCATTAACCCTACCTTTCCACCCTTAGAAGAACCAAACCACATGCATCAACAAACAACTACGAAGAAGAGCTGTGAGACAAAGAGAAGTACCCACCATGGATTAAGGCTTAATGCCGCATGTATGGTGCATGGGGAGGCAGGGGGCATGCCACACTGCCCTCTTTATTAACCTTGGGATTCGGTGGGCTAGCTGGAACCCATCGAACCCACTATTTCCATGTTCATCCACCCCGTCAAGGTATATTTTTTATTTTTCTTAATAAAAAATATTGTAAATAATATTTCATGAAACAATTTGTTATTTTTATAAAATTGTTTATATTATAGGTTTTTTATTTTATTTTAGTTTTATAATAATAAATTTGGATAATCAAAGAAGTTGATTATTTGTTAAATTCTTTCTTGAGGATTTATTTCGATGGGTTTATCCATTGAAAGAAAAACGATAGTAATCTTGTTAAAAATAACTTGTGTGTGGAAATCATTAAACATTGAAATTAATATTAAAGGCAAAAGTTGGGGATGAAATCATTTTATTTTAAAGTGTTTGAAATAGGAATGTTATCTTTATCTCTTTAAAATGAAAATAATATTTAAAATGAAAATAATATATAAGTATAAATTTAATTTAATTTTTAATTTATTAAAAATTAAAAATAAAAGAGAAAATTATAATATATATATATATCTTTAATTATAAAATTGATGTTAGATACTAATGTTTCTATGTGACTGGTTTGTTACTAAGGAAATCACTCCAGTCACACCTTAAAATACACTTCATCCATACGAAATTTCTAAAATTGTAGTAGAATTTAAATAGTATTGCATTGCAACACTAATATAACTATCTTTGCCTATCTTGTCCCCATATTTTCAATTGTAGAACAGAGAAAGGAACCATATTAACTGACAAAATTACAAAATATGATTGATCATTCAGAGTGTAAAGGGTCACATATATGGTGTTAGGCAGGTTGGTATTATCCTCAGAGTATGTGAACTCTAAATTAGCCAATGTTTGTTCCATATTTGTCACCTTCATGTCCAATTTCTTCATTTTCTTTTGGGACTCATCTAGGTATAGGAGGAATTCATGTTTGTTCTATGAACTCTCCTCAAGAACTTCTCCTATTATCATTTTTATCTACCAATAGATATATCCATCCTAGATGTAATTTGTATTATGAGTCCTCGATTTCCTAGTGTTGGGGATCCATTTCCCCAGTTGCACCAACACTAACCTTATTTCAACTCGGGCCTCCTCTTCTTCCCTTTCAATCTCTTGCTAAGAAAAAAGTGGAGTGGAAATATAATATATTTGGGTTGAGCTCTCTACAACTCTTTGAGCACGATATGTATAAGTCCCTGGGGCCTCTCATCACCCCTGACAACATTTTCCTCCCCTATCTCATGCCATGACGAACTTGAGGAAATCAAGAAGGAAAATCTAACCAAGAGAGATCTGATAAAATTGTAGTGGAGATCCCACCAACAAACAAACAACAAGGAGCAACAACCAACGAGAGAAAAGGGGTGGAACCTCTTTGTAAACACTTCAAATAAGAGAACTACAGGAGGGATCAACCTTAACCAATGACTGCCAACTAGGGAAAGAGGATGAAACCAAATATGGCTTCTTGAGTGCTACTTCAAGGATAATTCAAGTCAAAATGTGGAATCAAACACAACATAGGGAAAAAGGGAGCCCATAGAAAATAGGGAGAAAGGAGGAAACGGTTGGATTGAAGTCTACCCATGCAAGGAGAGAGAAAAGGAGCCTCTAGGAAGCCCAAGCCATAGAGGGGCACAGTGGTTCAAACAATAAAAAAACCAAAGACTTTGAAGGAAGGTACTATAGTTGGAACTTTCCTCCCTTTGTATTCCACTCCCTACATGCAGGGAAAACAACCAAAGGTTGAACCACCTCAAAAGAAAAAGAAAAAAATAGAGGAATTTCCAAAACTAGAGCATACAATATTAATATGAAACAACAAAGGGTGGAATGGGAACACCCAATCAAACAATAGGTAGAGAGACAACAACTCATCCTACTAGTTGAGTCCTTGAACTTTAGCATTATGTGTGGTCTTTGGACTCCCTATTTCAACAATAATGCATGTGGTTTTCCAAAATTGACTCTTGAATCCTCCATAAAGGAACTAGACCTTGAATACTCTATGGAATTACAATCTCTCTAATGAATTATCATGGCTACATTCACTCTACAAGCATCTTGAATACTGAAGTTGGTGTGACGGGGAATGGTAGTAGGGGTTTTGAAATTGAAATCGATAGTTGTGTGCTAGGTGGAGGTTGTCATCCACTCCCATCTTCTCCTTTGCTGATGAGCCATAAACTCAGTTATGTATTTTTTTGGGGCACCTTCCTTGGGGTGATAAATTATCTTATTAATATCCACTTAAGTTATTAATTTGGTGCATTAAATATCTTTTAAGTTTCTTTAACAATAAAAGGTGAGAATATTCAATTTTAGGAAGTCAAACACCTTCCCTCACATATATACAGGTCTTTACACTTGCAAAAAAATTAAACTTTTGCATAGTGCACGGTGATGCCCCATCTCAACTATTATATCACAAATTGACAATTTTATAGATCCATATTTAATAGCGTATATTAATCTTAGCTTTAGATGTATTAAGTATCAAGAGGGAATAGAGAAAAGGAGATTGTAAAGTTGCAAAAACTATTTTAAAGTGCTAAACATTGTAGATACTATTATTTATTATTTATAGACATCCACATAACATGTCATTAGGGGTAGGTCGAGCAAACACCATATACCATTATGATTCCAATTGAGTCCTATATTTGGTTAAATGTGTATGGTATGACCCTTGGGGGCGCATGTATGGGGTTAAATATACTTGTAATATGTAAATGTATATGTAATAGTGTCGACATAGTTATGAAGGGGCCTCATGGGAAATGTGTGAATAGGTATATATAGAGATCATATAGTGATTATTGAGGACATGTGATTTGGGGTGTATGAGTGTAATTTGTATTTGGAGAATATTCTCCTATTATTTAAGGAGATGTTGTGTAACTTGTCTCTTTCATCTATGTTGGAGTTGTGCTCCACACTCACATTGTTGTACATGGTGTGTACTTATAAATTTTTATGTCTTTTAATCTATATTGGAGTTGAATATTATGATGAAAAGACATAATATAGATAAGGGAGACAAGTTACACAATAACTCCTTAAATAATAAGAGAATCTTCTCCAAAAACTAGTTACATTCATACATCTCAAATCACAAGTCTTCAATAATGAGCATATGATCTCTATATATACCTATTACATATAAATTTAGCCCCATATTTTCCTCCTTTTGGGGTCATAACATATAAATTTAACCCAATAGAGGCATCACTTTGTGGACATAAGATATACATCTAACAACCAAATAGCCACTATATTACCAGGAATGTCACTATCCTTGAATGAACTTAAAATAATTTCAAAATATTTTTTTAGGGAAACCCACCATGCACCTCCCCTCATTTTGAGAATGGTACCCAAGGTAAATTGTGTTCTTTGAGACTCAAAGTTAGGTAAATATTTTGACATAATGGACTCTTGAAAAATAAACATGTCATATACATACTTTATATATATATATATATATATATATATGCGCATTTTACATTGGAAACTATATTTTCCTATTTTAGTTTAATAACATTAAAAAGGTATGTATATATATGAGAACTACATATGAGAACTATCTTTAATAAATTTTAGAATTGGATAAATCCTTGAATGTATTTTTCTACCATACATAAGCTTTGGATTACTCTACTTATCCTTATTAAATTGGGGACAAAAGGAAAATATATTTACTATAAAATTAGCATACTTACGTATGTGTGTGGGAGACATCGCTTTTACCAAATATGTAAACACACTTTACTTCTTGAAGTGGGTTGGTTATTAAGATAAAGGTGATACCGTGCAAACCATCCAAGTTCAAATCCAATAAATGGGTAGTCAAATTAATTAATGTATGTGTTTAATTAAATTACACACACACACACACACACATAAAGGTGAAATAAATTTAATTTAAATATTTAACATCTCAAATTATGTTTTTTTTAAGAAACAAATATTTTATATTAAACCAATTGGAAAATGAGTCAACACCCTTACAATAGGAGCTAGTTCTTCTTCATCGTAGTTCCAAAATTGCACAAAAAGGAGCCTATTTCTACCTTGTGGTTTCCTAACTACATTTCTAACAACACTTATTTTGAAGAGTCTCCAGAAGACTCCATTATATTCTATGTACTTAATTAAAAAATATAAGAAACCAGAGATTATTTATGCACTTCCAGTCTTATTTGCATTAGAGCTTCTTCCATGTTTGTTTCATTTTGCTTCCCTTTGTAGAGCAGGAATCACATCCATTGGCTAATCTGAGAGCTCCTCGATATGTTTCTCTGTCTCCATGCTTGGGAGAGGGATTTCATTGATCCCAAAAACTTCTTTAAGAACCCTTATGGTCATTTTTTCCACTTTGACCTCGATGTTGTCTACTTTTAGTGTCAGGTTGTCCATCTTCAATACTAGGTTGCCCATCATTACTTGAAAACGGTCTAGGTATTCATGCATCACCCCCATTTGTTGATTTATCAGCACAAAGTGAGACCTAGACTCTGAGACAATTTTTTCGACTTGTCTAGATCTGAGGGACGAGAGATAATCCATACTTGAGGTTGATTGTTCTTTCAGTTCTTCCTCATATGCATTGCTTCCTAAATTCACCATATTGTCTGTCATAATGGCTCTACTATTATGAATTGATTCTTCGATGAGGACAAATCTCCATTTATATCCGAGTAGTCGAACCCAATTCCTCCCTCCATCGTCTCATCCTTAAGATCTTTGCTCTTCTCCTGTTGGTTTCTCACATGAGTGTTTATCACTATCTCTTTCTTGAGATAATATACTCATGTGAATTAACTAGTTTTTTAATTTGCAAATTATCAACTAAGACTATCGTGATGTGAACTATAAATGCTCCATAATGGATGTGCCAATTGTCCTCAAGCATGACAGCGCGAGCCTTGATCTCCTAGCTAGGAATTTCTTCAGAATCAAGCAACTTGAGAAAGGATTGACATTCAAGACTTTGCAATATGTTGAGATTAATACCTCCATTAAGAGACCTGACATCTTTCAAATCCAATCTACTCACTTTCATTAGAATATTAATGCGGGGACGGGAATCCCAAAACATATTTATTTTCCCGTTCATATTTGATCATAGATGAAGACGCCTTAAGCCCTAAATCATTATATCATGGAATGCTTACTATGTGAGAAGCACCATGATTCAACTTAAAATCTCCTTGTTACATGGTTTTCCCTTGCTTGGCTAACGAATCCGCTATTTGATTGTGTTGCTTTTTAATGTGGAAAAACTCCACCTTTTCAAATCGCTAGATTTTCATTTGGATTCTGGGAATCATTGGAGGTAAATCATTTTTAGATGAGTCTCTGGACTTAACAATTTTTTGAATAACAACCATAGAATCCCCGAAGAATCCCAAATGAGTAATTTTCCTTGCAATTGCCACTTCCAGGCCTTGCCAAAGAGCAAGAAGTTCTGCTTGATTATTTATTGCTCTTCCTATACCCCATGCAAATTGAGACTCTATTTCTTCTTCATGGCCAAAAATTTCCCTTCCCAAACATCTAAAATTATGTTAAAAATTCAATAAATCAAATAAATTTAAATAAACATTAATAAAAATACTTTTTTAATTTTAATTATAAATCAAATTAATTTAGATTAACTAAATTTTAATACAATATATTCCATCTATCAATACAATATATTTCATTTCTCAATAGAGAAACATCATAAACATAAATTAGCAAACATCTTTCAATATGATTTTACTTATTCGATAGTTTTTAATTCATGCTATCTATCTTATAAAATATGCTTAGATAGTTTTGATATTCTGAAATAAAACTCTCAAAATTTGTCTCTTGTTCCTAAACTTGTAAGCCAAAGCAAGCTAAAAACATAGACATGTGTCTATGATTTACCAATTAATATAAAATCTTGAATAATTTTCATGAAAATAATAATATTTATTAATATAAAATCATGAATAATTTTCATGAAAATAATAATATTTTTTAAATAATTTATTTATTTTAAAATAATATTATAAATTTCATAGTTTTTAATTTTCGCATAAATATTTTGTAAAATATAATGTTTTTATATCTCGACATTCTTAAACTTTCCTCTTAAATTTATATAAAAACAAAGAGTTAAAGACATCATTCTTATACTTTATATTTTAAAATATAAATCAACAAAATTAGTCACATGGAACACAACTTTCTCGTTAAAATATATTAGATTGTGATATATGGTAGTTTATTATATAATTAATAATTACACATTAATAAAAATAATGAGAAATAATATGGTGTGGTTGACAATATCATTATTAAAATGAGTGAAATTGAGATTACATTCATATAAGGATTTATATTTTAAATTTATTTTTTTAATTAATAAAATAATGTAAATAATATTTTAAAGATGACTATATTATTATTATTTAATTTGAATTGAAATATATATTTATATTTCATAAAATTTATATTGGATATAATTATATAATTTTTAAAGCAAGTAATAAAGGTTTAAATTATAATTTAAAATTATGTTTTGGAGTAAGTCACAAGGGTGTTACAGTGTTCTAAAAATGTTAGTTTGTAGATTTTCTAAAAATGACAAACTAAAAATTAACGCTTACAAAATATGGTTTGCATGCAGGTTTAAAGAACTAAGGTTAAGGTTAGAACCCTATCCACTTTAAGTTTTTCTTTTGCTAGATGGACCCTCTCATTCGCAAAGAGGTCCATCTTCTTGTTATTGTTCTTATGGACATGAATAAATGATTTGGAGTGAAGACTCCCTAGTATATGATATATCATTTTTACAATAAATTGGAGTTTGATGTGACATGAGAGAGAGTCATTGATGGGATGGCGCAAAAGAATGGCATTGTCACTAATGATAATGACATATTGAATATTTCTCTTCATACCAAGAAAGACACCTTGTAGAATTTTGTAGGCTTCTGCTTGGTTGTTTGTGGCAATATGGAGATGAATTTTGAATATATATATATGAATCACTTTGTTATTTTATAAATTCATTTATATAATAATTTTTGTAATTTATATTTTATAATTAAAATAAATTAAGATAATCATAAAATGCTATTGATTGTTAAATTCTTTATTGAGGATTTGTTTTGATGAGTTTATCCATAGAAATCAAAACGATAGTAATGTTATCAAAATAACTTTTATGGGTGAAAAGCATTAAACATTAATGTTTATTTTGCCAAGGATTAAACATTGAAGTTTATGTTAAACCAGAGAAGTTATGAAGCAGCAAGTCCCCGCCACTGAAATATGTATCTATACTGTTAAGGTAAGTATTGTCAATGAAATTTGTATATGTTTTGTTAAGGTATAAATACAACCAAATCTATGTTATTAAAGTATAAATATCACCAGCAAAACTTTGTATTTTTAAAATACAAATACCATCAGCAAAACTTGTATCAATTTCATAACGGTTATTCTAGATCTTATATATTAAATCATTTTATAATATATATTTTTATGGTTTACTTTGTTAAAGATCAAAACTTATTCTATATTCAAAAGAGCTAGAGCTTCCCTATACTGTCATAATTATTTTATTTGTTTGAGAAAAATGGACTAACTTGGGCAGTTGGTTTAGGCCTTTCAACCCACGAATCGAGATATATAAAATAAATATCCCACTCAAATTCAGATAATTTATTGATCCATGTCAGTGGGTCGTAAACTAACCACTACCTTTACTCCTATATAAGCAGCAGAAGGAAATCCACTAATATGAAGAAGATGTTATTGTCGTTGGATCATTATTTAAGCTTATGATTGGCTCCCTATTTGTTTGAATTCAATTAGGTGAACAATTTCTAGAAGTGTTACCCATCGTCCTTGATATTGCCATAAGTACCTTTGAAAACATACGAATTTGGGAGTCATTGAATTATTCATTAATCAATTTTTGGAGCTCGCCAAGAGAATATGTATGATTTTTATTTATTTCCATTTGCTTGAGGGGATGATTGCATGGCCACTCGACATCAATTTTCTTCAATAGTTCAACCATATAAAATACATATATGTAATTTGTATTTAGTAAAATTTCAACTGCAATGTAATAATGGTGTTGTGACATGGCTGACATGGCTACTTATGTTATATGCTCAATTTTTACTCGTTCAATTTCTACTATTATTACCACTAACCACTTCATTCAAGCTACCTCAATATTTCATGCATCTTGGGCCTTTTATGTATGTATGTCATTTTTTATAGTGATATAGGTGGATATTGGTGGCCACCGCCCTATTCCACTTAGACCACCCACCATTGTTTCTTTTAATTTCCTTAAATGTAGCACAGTTTACTATTTTTGGCATTTTTTCAGAACCTGAACTTCAGAAGTTGTTTTAAGGCCTTAAACAATGATTTTATGGAGAATTGGAAAACACATTAGGTTTGCAATAAAAAAATTTAGTCCTTGGATAGATATTTCTAATGAGGTATCATACCCGTCAAACAGAGATCGTGTGCCAAAGTTGCGACCCCGGGAATTTGATGTACCAATTTACCCCAATGGGGCCCACATAATTTTGGCACTTCATCTCCTAGAGTTATGCTTTTGTATGTTTAGCATTTTCCATTGTTTCTAAATAATAAATAGGCCTACAAGCCTCATTGTAACACAGTTTAGAAGTCATGTATTCACCACATCTCTTCTCAGAGATAAGCAACCATTGCCTGAGCTATTTTATTTCCATTATGCATGTAAACAGTTCTCAGTATTTTTTCATTAATGAATTGAAGTTATGTTTTTATTGTATCTCTGTGTTTCTATTTTTATTCGTATTTCATTTTGTTCCTTCATAAATCTGAATCAGTGGTATCATAGCAATCTTCTCTTTCTATGTTTTTCTGTGCATGTCCCCAACGAGGTCGAGGTGTAAGGAGTTAGGGATCAAATTGGTTGAACCTTTGCAAGACCAACCTCCCCGACCCTGACGGCCTCCCATGACGAAAGAAAAGAAAACTGAGGGAGCAGGATATCCTTTCAAAATATTACTCGAAGAATCCCTTGAGCGACAAAGGAATGCAATGTTATGAATAAATCATTCATATTATAATAATAATTTAATAATTAATTAATCGATTAGTAATTAACATTAATAAAATTAACTATGTAAGTGAAAGGTAAAAAGGCGTGACCAATCAACCCTCATGACTAGCCAATG
This sequence comes from Pinus albicaulis, assembly GCA_034641835.2. NCBI lineage: Eukaryota > Viridiplantae > Streptophyta > Pinopsida > Pinales > Pinaceae > Pinus > Pinus albicaulis. The sequence goes on from CM076572.1 coordinate 603,420,568, forward strand.
CCTATTTAGGCACACTGTCCGAGGGGATGTAACTCACCATTCATATTTTATTAATAATACAATTGACTACTTAATTTGCTACACCGATTTACACTCAAATACTCTTATGCATAACTCTTATGCATACTTTTCTTCACTTCAGTGGTATCAGAGGCCTCGAACTTCCCACTTGCAACCTTGTTCCTCCACTACGTATATTCTTCTGTCAAATCCACCATACTCCTCTTCTGATGTATCACCATTCCTCCTACCAGTTTTTCATACCCCATCGACCATCAGTATTCTATTGTCCCCTCTACAATCTTATACATGACTCGTTCCACGTTGATCCCTCTAAAGATGCCACCCATGCCACACAACTCGCTACACGCTTCTCCCTGTAAATACATCGTCTACACCGTCGTCCCCTTTGCACCGCCATCATGCCATATTCCATTCTTGTTTTTATCCTCGCCATATGCTCTCGTTTGTCCCCTTCCTCCACCAATTCAATGTCCAACATTCTGGCTTGTCTGCCTCCGCTGATTCAACATTTGTAGAAATTATATACATTAAGCATGCATACATCCAGATTCCCCTGATCTCACAATATTTAACTTCTTGCAAAATACATAATCATTCCACTATTAATCTTTTGCGGAAAATTAATTGTAAACACATGTGAAGCATAAATAAAAAAAATTTCACATTTAACAGGAAAGCCTGAAGCTGAAAACCCCAAATATCATATATTATGTATCATGAAGATCATGTAACAATCTCATACAAAGCTTAGTACATCAAGCTTTTAGTACAACAATCATCACACACTAACAAGATGAAATCTGCAAAATCCATGCACTGATTTCTGCCCTCCTTATAGCTTGCCTCCACTACGAAATCCCTGCTGAATAATAGCTCTAGATGAATTCGAATTACTCTTGCCTTGACTTTGCAATCCTCATTGGTAACTCCAATGTGTGTGTGATGCAATCAATGCATCACTATAGTCACAACAGGTAGTCCATCTCACCCTTTCACCTACCTCTCCACTAGGTCTCCACTGGAACTGACATGCATTGTAGTTAACTGTTGTATTTGTTCAGTTGATTAATGAGTTATTAGTTGTGAATTAATTAACTAATTAATTCACTCCACTCTCACTAGTGTATCATTCAGTTAGACTAGATACAACTAGCTCAACTGAGTTTAACTCACTTTAGGCGGTTAAAGCTGAATACAACTCCATGAACTACTCTTCCAATATTAACTTTTCACTTCAGTTCTAGCCGAGTCCTCCATGCATGAAACACCGATCCCAACCCTAGGAATTGTGTAATTCCTTCAGCCCACTGATTTTCCAAATCTTTTCACTGAAATAAAGTGCTCCAAGAGAATAAGTTGATATTTATTATCGGATTATTATTAAGAGCTAATAATAATTGACATACACCTATTTTTAGATCGACGATCTATAAATAGACCTCGCCCAATATTCTAAAAACAGAATTTCATTTATTTTTCACATTTGACCAACCATCTACAAATAGCATCCTGCAACTTATAGAAAATGCTCACCATGTCTAAAAATAGACATACACCTAAAAATAGCCCGCGGGCCCCACTTAGTGAAGGTGCTTATTTTTCACTAACCTCATCATCTTGCTAAATCTCAACACTCCCACTCAACAAGATAGGGATTATCCTTCACCCAGATCTTGCCTCTATGGTATTCAAATTTTCTCCTGCTAAGCGCCTTCGTCAGAATGTCTACATCCTGATCTTCTGTAGGAATGTACCGAAGCAACATGATCTTTCGCTGCACACAATCTCTGATATGATGATAGCAGATATCAATATGTTTAGATCTATCAGAAACACGGGGATTAATGGAAAACAATACAATTATCACAATGTATCAGCGTAGGATCTAAATGAAAACCAAACAAACCGGCAGGATCTTCCTCATCCATATAGCCTCACATGCGGCTTGACTTGTTGCCATGTATTTTGTAGTGGGCGAGTGCCACGGATCTTTGTTTCTGTTTGTACCAAGAAAGCTTATGTCTTAGATCCGATACTAAAAATACCTCCTGATGTGCTCTTTCTGTCTGTTGGGCTTCCTGCCCAATCTGCATCCATGAAGCCATGCAACTTCACCTCATCCGTCTGTCTGTACCATAAACCATACTCAGATGTGCCCTTGAGATATCTCAGGACATGCTTGCCTGCCTTCCAAAAGAGCTTGGTAGGCTTAACCATCGCTTGTGAAAGCTGGTTCACCGCATAGCATATGTTCGGTCTTGTATTAACTAAATACATGAGTGAACCCACCAACTGTCGATAAACAGTGGCATCCACTACCTCTGCCGATGTAGCATCCTCTTTCCTCCAATTTCCTGGAAGAGGAGTATCAATAGGCTTGCATCCTTGCATGTGAAACTTCTCTAGTATCTCCCAGGCATACTTGCCTTGAGACACAAACAGTTCACCTTCCCGCTGCCATATTTCCAATCCAAGGAAATAATGAAGGAGGCCCAAATCCTTCATCTCAAACTCCTTTGCAAGATTTGCCTTGCATGAGTGTATCAATTGCTCATCACCTGTTAGTATTAAATCATCAACATAAAGAACAATGATTAAAAGCTTACCCTCCACCACAATTTGGTACAGGTTTGCATCTGCCTCACTCTTGGTGAAGCCAAGTCAGGTGAAATAGCTTTCGATCCGTGTGTACCAAGCACGAGGTGCTTGCTTCATCCCATACAGTGCTCTTTTGAGCCTGCACACGTGCTACTCGCTACTACTACTGTAGATCTCAAATCCTTCAAGATGCTCAATGTACACCTCTTCCTCAATGATCTCATACGAAGAACTGCTAAAAATGTATCGATGTGTCCTTAAAGAATATATTTGAGAATAATTAAAACTATATAAACCCAAAACCATTGAAGAAGCTAGGCATGCAACAATAATTATTGAGAGAAAACATAAACCCAGAATGTCATCATTCAAGGAAGATGAAGACCAACAACAACACTCGAGAAAAAATGAAACTAACAAATGTAGGTATTGTGGAGACAAATGGACATTAGGACATAGATGAATCAACTAGAAATTATATACTTATGCAGTCGAGAAGGAATCAAACGCTTCAAATAATGACGTAGAAAAAAAATATTAAAAATAAAAATAAATTTCGCAAATGTGGAGAAAACTGGACATCGTGACATAAATGTGAAGATGCATCCCTAAGCTACTATAAAATAGTAGATGGGAAGCATATTGAAGTACAAGAAAGTGATGAAGGAATCGTTGTCACACACAATGAAGATTCATATTCTGAGGAACCGCCATTAGTTGCAATCTCATGTGACTGCAAAAACCTTGATGAAAATAGTAACTCTCCCATAGATCAAGAACAACAAGAAAATGTGAAATATGTTCCACCGCATCTTCAAAGGAAGAGGAACCAATCTCAAAGAAGGAACATTAATCTTACTACTCCATCAACAAACATGAGGAGGAGACTATGTCCTAAAACCCTAAATCTTAAAGGGCTCATAAAAGGCAGGAATGTCAATATACTTATAGATTTAGGTAGTACTCAAAATTGTATAAACGTTGATCTTGCTAAACAAATTTATCTTTGTATATTCCCAATCAAGGACCTAACCATGCATGTCGCTATTGGAAAAAAAATTCAAATAAATAGGAGGGTGTCATAAAGTTCCAATCCAAATACAAGAACTAGAGCTACAAACAAATCTATGTTCCCTACCACTCAAAGGAATGGGTGTAGTTCTAGCTGCAGAATGTTTAATACAACTAGGGAGATATACTACAAACCTTGAAGAAAAATTCCTAGATTTTCACTGGCAAGGACAAAATTATAAATTAAATGGTGTTAACACTCACAACTCCAAGGAAGGTACAATTACTCATGAAAATTTCATCATTCAACGAAAGGATACCACTACGTAACAACAATTTTCAACTAGAGGAAAACCTTCTAGTTGTTCTTTGAGGACAAAGCATCTCTAAAGGGGATGGAAATGCTATGAATAAATAATTCATAATAAAATAATAATTTAATAATTAATTAATCGATTAGTAATTAACATTAATAAAATTAACTATGTAAGTGAAAGTTCAAAAGGCATGACCAATCAACCCTCGTGACTAGTCAATGCCTATTTAGGCACACTGTCCGAGGGGATGTAACTCACCATTCATATTTTATTAATAATACAATTGACCGCTTACTTCACTTCACTGATTTACTCAAATATTCTTATGCATATTGGTTTCTTTGCTTCATGTAATGATGGACAACTTTTCCAGTTTCTTCAGTGGATGCCCACCGGTGATGCATATTCATCCAACAATCACTTCAGAGGTGTCGTCGCCTTAAAGATACAAGTGAAATTCGATATCCCTATATTCGAAGGTCAAATAGATGCAGATTTTGTAAATAAATGGTTAAATTTGCTGGAAGGTTATTTCTCGGTCCATAGTTTCTTCGATAGGGAGAAGATTACTTTTTCACTGCTCAAGGCTTCCCCTCATATCTAGGAAACTTACTATAAGACAAGGGCCAAGGAACTCTTATTGAGATGTTGTCAAGGAATAATGTTACCCCGTTGGGAGCTATGAGGACAAGTACATATAGTGGACCACACTATGGAAGCAAAGGGACCAAGACGTGTATGAGCTCACTAATTTTTGTCATACTCTATGCATAAATTTGAGTATCAAATACTCTTGAGTGACACCTGGTGCTCAAGTACCATGGTTGTTTGCATAAATACATTCAAGAAGAAATGGATTTCTTGGACATCTCCTCTCTTGGCACAGCATGCCGATATGCTGCCATGATTGAACAAAAAAATTAAACAAAAGAAGCACAAATTTGGATCTACGAATCAAAAGCATGGAAAGAGTGCCACAAAACCGTAGAAAAAAGGACAAAGCCAAGGTGGAGTGACCCAAGACAGCCCATCTAAGCCAGAAGCAAAGAATGGCACCATGAAGATGAATAAGGACACAGGTTAGTGGTGTGAGTTCCAGAAGAGCCCCACTTGCAACACAAATGAGTGTCTTACCAAGCAGTCACTCATGGTTGAGCTGAAAGCTTTAGAGTATGATGCATGTTCTGATTTTAATCTAGAACCTAACAAGGGGAATGACAAGGGGAAGAAGATTATTGACATTGAACCTAGTGCCATTGTTTCCACCACCAAGATCCAAAATATTGAGCTCGAATATCCCAAGGAGGGGAGTGTCTCTTCCTCTCATAGATGTGGTTGAAGGGTTCATCATTGCAGTTCATTATCAATAGTCAGAACCAAAAGAACCTCATTTTAGTAGAGGGCATGAATCGGTTGGGCCTATGGACCACACTACACCCGCAGCCATACACTGTCGGATGGCTTCACCAAGGATGAGATCTTTGTGTCATCCAACAGTGTTGCCTTACCTACAACATCAAGCCCTTCACGAATGAGGTATTGTGTGATGTTGTTCCTCTTTTAGTTTGTGATGTATTATTAGGCCAATCATACTTGTGGAAGTGTCATCTTTTGTATGATTCTAAGCCTTGCACTATTATTATTACTTTGGGAAATAATTTATACAGGATACCAGAGCTAGACCCACCTAACACCATCTCTTTGATCTATGCTAAGTAATGCAGTAATATCATCTCCCATACCGGGAAATTTGTTTTCTTTTTTATTCACTCTCAAAGTAACAAGAATATTGTGGCCACATCCATGGCACTCAGGAAAGGTTCCTCCACGCAAAAAAAGTAGGTGGATAAGGTCATGGAATAATACAAGGACATATTCTCTGTTATAAATATTTTATTAATTATTAGTTAGATATAGTTATATTAGGTTTTATTAACTAAAAGGGCATGATCAAAGATCATGCCTCTTCGCCAAGGGACACCTTGAGGCTATATTTAAAGCCTAGGCGATCCCTCATTGTAATCATCTCTTATCTTCATCATTAATAATATATATTTATCAAGTTTACCAGAGTTTTTACACTCCATTGGTATCGGAGCCATCGCTCTTCGGGATCTGTGTGATCACCAGAATTAAGGAATTATAGAATTCCAAAATTGCAATTCTAGAATTGCAGATTTTTTACCAAGTGCTTGTGGACAGTAACCTTGGTTTAAAAAAATAATTTGCAGATTTACTTCCCCAACACTCATTCTCTCTCAAAGCTCATACACTACGCTCACGCCCACTCACTCTGTTTCCCTTCCCTATCAATTTCTCATTTCAACACACCCCCTCACATTCCTTACCTTTTCTTACATCAATTCCCACGCTCTTGCTAACAGCCCCCTTCCCAAAACTCATTTCCAGCTCACCGTCACTTCCTATAACCCTCACCTCACCCTATGTTATTCCCACCTCACCCTACGCTATTAAAAAAATAATTGCGATTGCAACCGCCATCCAACGAGCCGTGTTTTCCACCGACATCCACATTCCCACCTGCATCTGCTTACCCTGCCACCGCTCACCTAACCGGCAGCCATCGTAGGTTGTAGCCACGTCCAAAACTGCTCTCGTCACCAAACTTAACAAGTTGCCGCCTAATGCAAATCGGCCTAGCTGTCCACCGTGGCTGTCGACCACAATAGTCCACGTCGTCCCTGCAAAAAACCACAACAACACAATATTCTGCAGTTGAACTCACTCACTACACCGCCGCCTTATCACTCCGCCTGCGGCTACCTGCACCCCCGTGAGAGAAAATTTAATTCTGTGACAACAAGTTTAATTTCTAAAACAACGAATTAAATCTCCGAGGAAAAGCATCTCGGTCTAATTCGTCTATCCGTCCACCACCATTTCCGCGTGCTCCAGCCACGTCCCTGCCGCCACTTGCAGACTAATTGTTGTCCCTCTTGACCGCGGTCGCTGTATATTAACTTACGTTTTTTTTATCGTGAACAGTGACTTGTCAAACGAGCACGGTTACAACAACAACAACAACAACAACAACAACAAAAAAACCGCTTCTCGACCCAGCGTTGCTCGTTTTCCAACCCTGCCAGCGTTTGGTGACATAGCTGTATTGTCAGACAAAGCCCCATTCCCTTGTTCCGCCAACACACACACAAAAATCGATTCAGTCCCTTCGATTCTGTCACATCCACTCCAGTTACGTCTTTTTCTTAACATCGAAACAGTGTGCCGGTCTACGTGGTCAGTTCTCTGTCGTGGCCCAACAAATAAAATACGTTTGGTAAATCGTGAAACAGGTGTGGTAAACGTAAAATGGTGGACGGTGAATGTTTTACCTCTGATCGGCTTCGACCCGCGGGACTGAAAGTTGAACGCCTACACTCACGCTGCTCTCCTCTCACCATCCCCGTGTCCCCCGCTCCCCGCCACCTCTTCCCCCGACATCCTTTCCACGTCGATCTTGCAACTTCATAACTACAGTCGCGTTACATAAAACTGATCTGATAAGACGTTGCTCTCATCCGAATCTGGGCGGTCAAACTATATAATCACGTCCTCTTATTACGCTGTTTCATTTCATTAGTGACCTTTCGATTATTAATAATCGTATAAGGGGTATGAATATATATATATTATAGTTTTCAAATTGATAAATATATATATATATATATATATTATAATTATATAATTATTTATATTATATAATTTCAATTAATAAATTATATATATAATAATTATATAATTTATTTAAAAAAAATATTCATTTAATTAATTAATTAATATTAATTAATTAAAAAAAAATTAATTAATTAATTAAATATTAATTAATTAATTTTACAGAAAAAAAGAGAAACTGGCAGAAAAATATTCCCCACCTCGTACGCGTTCGATGTCGTCGTCAATGACAATGGCTGAATTCCAGAAAAATTGGTTGATCTCGAGAAACAGATCACTAATAATTCCGAAGAATTCGGAAGGAGATTAGTAGATCTGGAAGGTACTGTTGCAGGGCATTCCAACGACATCAAAAAGATTCATGATACAACAAATCGAATAGAAAGACAAATGTGGCTAAATCATCACGAGGCCACAGAAAAGCTTAACGAAGCAATGAACAAGATGACAGAGCATAGCGAAGCAATGAACAATATGACAGAACTCTTCAGTAAGCTAAATGATAAGATAGATAAGTTAAGTCAGACACAATCCCCAATATCTCCTAACAGGGAACAAAATCAACAAAACAATTCCGCAGATTCAGGGAACTCAGAAGAGCATTAGGAAAAAGCTGATTCCCCACATCACCATGAAGATACAGATGTTTATAAACAACAAAATGTTCCATCCACAGAATTGAACGAAACATGTGAAGCGACAAACACATCCGAAGCCACTGAGATAGCGCCAGACGCTGTTGAGGCCTTCGGTGATGAAGCACATACAGTTGTTAGGAAGGAAGCATTTGATGATGAGGAGAAGTTACATCAGACAATAATTGTTGGTAACTTACCTCTAAATCTAAAAAGGAACAAAGAAGAATCACCAGCAGTACCAGGAACAGGATCTGACCCTGTCAATATCAGATCTTGTCACTATCCACATCACCAAAAGATTGAACTCGAGAAGATGCTCCACGATCTTTTTAAAATGTGGGAAGCAAGAGCTCATCGCTTGAGAAAACCAGACATTCGTCAACATTGTCCATCGTTACGTATGCTTTGAGGACAAAGCATCTTAAGAGAGGGGCAATGTTATGAATATTTTATTAATTATTAGTTAGATATAGTTATATTAGGTTTTATTAATTGAAAGGGCATGATCAAAGATCATGCCTCTTCGCCAAGGGACACCTTGAGGCTATATTTAAAGCTTAGGCGATCCCTCATTGTAATCATCTCTTATCTTCATCATTAATAATATATATTTATCAAGTTTACCAGAGTTTTTACACTCCATTCTCCTATCCATTCAATCATAAGGTCAAGCATTCAATCGATATGACCCCTAGATAACCTCTACCCAATGGGCCGATATACCACTGCTCCATTATGTAAAATGAAGAGATCAAGCGGCAGATCCAGGAGCTACTACAAAAAGGGCACATCCTACCATGTTCCTCACCTTGTGGGAGGTTGATTGTACTTGTATAAAAGAAGGATGGGAACTGGAGGCTTTGAATTGATTATCAGGCACTGAACAACATCATTATCAAGAACGGGTATCCAATTACGTGGATTGATGACCTTCTTGACCAGCTCAAGGGGGCCATTATTTCAACAATATCGATTTGAAGTTTGGCTATCACCAGGTTCTAATAGATCCCATAGTTTTATGGAAGACCAAATTTAATTCCAGAGAGGGGAATTTAGAATGGTTGGTCATGCCTTTCGGGTTAACAAATTCCTTGCTACTATTATGAGGTTTATGGATGACATCATGTGGCCCTTCACCAACTTGTTTGTGGTTGTATAGCTGGACGACATTCTTATCTTCAACAATAGTTGGGAAGATAACTTACAACACATTCGACGACTCCTTTAAACCCTACGACAATGCGAACTATGTGCCAACCTAGATAAGTGCACCTTTGGCATGGGTCGAGCCCAATATTTGTGTTACATCATAGATGAGCAAGGTGTGCATGTGGATACTGTTAAGATCCAATTCATTCAAGATGGCCAGCCCCGACCACTCTCACAGAGATTCGTAGCTTTTTAGGCCTTGCCAATTTTTATGAAAGGTTAATGTTGGGATTCTCCCATATCACTTGGCCTTTGATTCATGTAACCAAGGGCGGATTGAATGAAAATTTGTCATCGTCTGAGTCCCAATAGAAGGCATTCGTTGAGCTAAAGCATCGGCTCTGTTCTATGCCTGTACTCACATTGCCATACCTGCAACAACCATTTGAAATCGAGACATACACCTCTGACTATGCTATTGTTGCAATTCTTACCCAGAAATGGCATTCGATGCTCTATCACAGTGAGACACTTTTTGACACAATTTGAAAGTGCCCCACCTATGATAAATAAATGTATTCTATTATGAAGGTGTGCCGGAAATTGAAACATTATATTATGGGGAAGGAAACGGCTATCCACACAGATCATCAACCTCTTCAGTTCATATAGATACAAGGGAAGTTTAAAAATGATCCCCATCAGAATTAGTCTACATATCTGCAACAATTCCACTTTAACATTAATTACAAGAAGGGAAACACCAATCATGTTGCAGATTGCCTCAGTCGGCCCCCAGTTGCGACACTAAATACTATTCTCAACTCTTATGGCCATGAGATCTCTGGATGGCCGCAACCGTAGAAGAATGATCCAAAATTCACCACCACTTAACAGATGTTAGTGGATTGCAAGAAAGTTCCATATTTCCACCATGAAGACGCATTATTATGCTACTTGGGCAACCTTTCGGTTCCTTCAAGTGAGTGTGCCAAATTGATTTGGGTGGCGCACTACAATCGGGTCGCAGGACATTTTAGTGTGGATAAATTTTTGGACATACTACAAAGTACTTCTATTGGCCAAAACTTTGACAGGACGTTGGAAAATATATCAGATCATGCATTTTTTGTGCCATCGCCAAGCCAACCATCAAGAATCAAGGTTTGTACACTCCTTTGTCTACTCACATCCAGCGCTGGGAATCCTTCTCCATGGATTATCTATCGAGCCTCTATTCGACCAAGCATTAAAGGAATTTTGAGGTCTAAAATGGGCCTCCTAAGGAAATTATAAAGTAAAAGTGGAAATAATAAAATAAGCTTAGATTACATCATCAAATTTTGGAGGGAAAAAAATACTTTTTCAACTTGTATTTTCAACTTTTCTCCATATGGGTTTACTCAAATTTCAAGCAGGAACATTCATTGCATGCAAAATTTGATTTCTAATCCAAGGAGAACCCATGTTGCATACTTTTGCTGGACCCTGCTACATAAAAAAAGAGAAATACATAAAAATGTGATTGCAATCACGTTTTTTTAATGTATTTCTCATTATTCGTGTAGTAGGGTCCATCGGAAGTATGCAACATGGGTACTCCTTAGATGAGGAATTAAATTTTGCATTTAACGAGTATTCTCGTTCGAAATTTGAGTAAAACCTTAGGGAGATAATTTGAAAATACAAGTTGAAAATTAGTTCTATTATTTATTATTTTTTAATCTGTTTACTTTTTTACTCCAAAAATGGTGAATAGTCCACATGATTGACATCGTCATCTTGAATCCTATTGGTTCTTATAAAGTTTATTTTGGTTGTACATTTTTCTTAGGAGACCCATTTTAGACGTCAAAATTTCTTTGATGCATGGTAATGACTGTGTATTTGTGGTCGTGGAAATTTTTTATAAGATGGCCATACCGTCAACTTACAAAAAGAGAATCACAGTAGAGGACACTGCCAAAATCTTCTTTGAATGAGTATGGGTACATTTTGGAATTCCATAGACCATTATATAAGATCAAGATAGCAGGTTCCTGAGCACATTCTAATCGAACCTCTAAACATTATTTGATACTAAGCTCACCAAGTCGACTGCTTTCCATCCCCAGAATGATGGTTTGATCGATGTCATCAACAGGATGATAGTGCACATCCTACACATGTACAACTCCAAGCATCCATGAACCTGGGATGAGAGCCTTCCTTATGTGCAACACAGTTATAACAGAGCTCTCCATAGTTCAACTTGTCACAGTCCTTTTCAAGCAGGTCTGGATTGTCAACCATTGTGTCTGATTGATGTTGATATGCCTCATGTGACTACAGAGACATAAACCACAAATGTACAGTTCAAGTCTGATAAAGAAACCTGGTTTATTGAATGCATCCAATGCATCTGCCAACAGGTGCACGACATCTTAGAAAATTTCAATTTCAAGTATAAGCAACGACATGATCAACATCGAATGCCACACAATTTGCAAGTGGGTGATAAATTTTGGTTGCATTTGCAGAAGAAGAAAAAAAAACGCCTTACTTGAGCCCATTGGAAGCTCGAACCACTCAGATATGGGCCTTACACCATCACCAAGGTTTTGGGAGACAATGATTTTAACCTCAACATTCCCCCATTCCTTGGCATCCACCCAGTGTTTAATGTGAACCAACTTCGGCTATACTTTCCACCATTATTAGACACATCAGACATTGCAGAACAAGTCAAACCAATAGAGATAAACCCAATTTGCATGGAACATGCCACAATTGATCATATCATTGATACACATATCAATAACAGTCACCAATATAAGATATAACTATATCGGGTTGTCAAAGATGGTCAACTCGTGCACCAAGGCAAGTGGCTCACTAGGGACCAAGTTCAGTAGAATTTTCCCCATCTCATGGAGGCACTCAACGCAATGGTGACCATTGCTTCCTAATGGAGGAGGACTAATCCAAATGGATATTGGTGTCCACCCACCTATTCCACTTGGACCCCCACCATTTTTTCTTTTAGTTTCTTTAATTGCAGCACAATTTACTATTTTTGGCAGTTTTTTGGGTTGTGAACTTCTGAAGCCGTTTTGAGGGCCAAAACGACATTTTTTAAGAAAACGAGAAAATTAATATTTCATGGCAAGGTTTTGTAGTTTAAAGTTGTATTCCTTAGATATATATTTCTAACAAGGTATCGTACATGTCAAATGGAGATCATATGCCAAAGTTATAACCCCGGGAATTTGATGTACCAATTTACCCCAACGAGGCCCACTAAATTTTGGCGCTTCATCTCCTACGGTTAGGTTTTTGGATGTTTATGGTTAACCATTATTTCTCAATAATAAATAGGCTTATGAGCCTCATTGTAACATATTTCAGAAGGCATGTTTCCACCACATCTCTTCTCTAAGACAAGATACCATCGCATGAGCTAGTTTATTTTCATTCAACATGTAAACAATTTTCAGTACTTTTTCATTAATGAAATGAAGTTTTGTTTTCGTTGTATCTTTCTATTTCTGTTTTTATCTGTATTTCATTTCATTCCTTAATAAATATGGATTAGTGGTATTAGAGCGGTCTACTCTTTATCTGTTTTTTTGTGCATGTCCCCAACGAGGTCGGGGTATATTGAGTTAGGGCTAAAACCAGTTGAAGCTTTGTAATATCAGCCTCGCCAACCCCAACAACCATCCATGGCGGAAGAAAATAAATATGAGGGAGCAAGAGATATTTTCAAAATATTGCTCGAAGAATCCCTCGAGTGACAAAGGAATGCAATGATGGAAAACTTTTCCCATATTCTTTGGCAGATGCCCACCGGTGACGCATCTTCATCCAATAGTCACTTTGTAGGCATTGCCCCTTTAAGGTACAAGTGAAATTCGATATCCCTATATTCAAAATTCAAATAGATGCAGATGTTGTAGATAGTGGTTGAATCTATTGGAAGGTTATTTTTCGGTCCATATTTTCTCTAATAGGGAGAAGATTACTTTTCCACTCCTCAAGGTTGCCCCCCATATCAAGTATTGGTGGAAAACTTACTGTGAGAAAAGTGTCGAGGAAACCTCTTTGTTTATAGTTGCCCCCTCTTGGAACTCTTTCTGAGATGTTTTCAACCAACAATATTACCCTGTGGGGAGCTATGAAGATAAGTACATACAGTGGACCACACTACTACATTAAAGGGACCAAGACGTGCATGAGCTCACTAATGTTTTTCATACTCTACGCACAAAAGTTTAGTATCAAATACTGAGCGACAGATGGTGCTTAACTACCATGGATTTTTGCAAAAATACATTCAGGAAGAAATGTATTTCCTAGACATCTCCTCACTTGGTGCAACATACCAATACGCTGCCAAAATTGAAAAAAAAAACATAAACAAAAGAAGCGTGACTTTGGATATGTGAATCATAAGCAGGGCAAGAATTTCGCCAAACCGCAAAAAAAAATACATATCCGAGGTGGAGCGACCCAGGACAACCCATTGAATTTGAACTCAAAGAATTTCACCTCGAAGGTGAAGAAGGATACACGAAAGCGGTGTGAGTTCCACAAGAGCCCCACTCATAACACAAATGAGTATAGCACCAAGAAGTCACTGGTGGTTGAGCTGAAAGCTTCAGGGTCTGATGCATGTTCTGATTTTGAGCAAAAACACAACAAGGGGAATGACAAGGGGAAGCATATTATTAATGTCGAACCCAATGCTAACGTTGCCACCACCAAGGTCCAGAATATTGATCCCAAATATCCTTAGGAGTGGGAACATATCTTCCACTCACAGATGTAGGCGAAGGGTTCGTTGTTGCAGTTCATTGTCAAAAATGAGAGCCAAAAGAACCTCATTCCAGTAGAGGTCATGAAGTGGTTGGGCCTACTGACCACACCAAACCTATAGTTTTACACCATCGGGTAGCTTCACCGAAGATGAGATCTTCGCTTCAGCCAGTAGTGTCACCTTCCCTAAGCATCAAGCCATTCATAGATGAGGTATTGTGTGATGTTGTTGATATTTAATTTTGTGATGTATTATTAGGCCAAAAATACTTGTGGAAGCATCATGATGTGTATAGGTGTAGGCCTCGCACTATTATTATTTCTTTGGGAAATACGTTATACAGGGTACCAAAGGTATCCCCGCCTATTGCCATCCCTTTGATCTCTACTAAGCAATGCAGTAAGATCATCTCCCATACCGGGAAATTTTTTTTCTTTTTTATTCATTGTCAAAGTAAGGGGGAGATAGTGGACACGTCCATGGCCCCCAGGAAATTATCCTCAATGAAACAGTAACAGGAGGCTAAGGTCATGGAAGAATACAGAGACATCTTCTCCTCACCCACAGGGATTCCCTTACACTGTCAGGTCAAACATTCAATTGATTTGACCCCTAGATCACCTCTACCCAATGGGTCAATATATCGTTGCTCTATTATGGAAAATGAAGAGATCGAGTAGAATATCTAGGAGCTACTACAAAAATGGCACATCCAACCAAGTTCCTCACCTCGTGGGAGACCGATTATACTTGTACAGAAGATGGATGGGACATGGAGGCTTTGCATTGATTATTGGGAACTAAACAAAATAATTATCAGGAACATGTATCCAATCCCGTGGATTGATGACATTCTTGACCACCTCAAGGGGGCCAAGTGTTTTAGTAAGATTAATATGAATTATGGCTATCACCAGGTTCCAATAGATCCCATAGATGTATGGAAGACCTCCTTAAAATTAAAGGAGGGCATTTTTGAATGGTTGGTCATGTCTTTCAGGTTGAAAATTTTCCCTACTACTTTTATGAGGTTGATGGATGACATCTTGCAACTCTTCACCAACTTGTATGTGGTTGTATATCTAGACGACATTATTATCTTCAACAAGATTTGGGAAGAGAACTTGCAACACATTTGGCAGGTCCTTCAAACCCTATGGCGGCACAAACTATGTGCCAACTTGGAGAAATGCACCTTTGGCATGGACCAAGTCCAATATCTGGGTTAAATCGTAGATAAGGAAGGCATGCATGTGGATCTAGATAAGATCCAAGTCATTCACGATTGGTCGGCCACAACCACTCTCACAGAGCTTTGTAGCTTTTTGGGCCTTGCATTTTTTTATCGGGGATTCTCCCATATTACTTGTCCTTTGAGTCAGATTACCAAGGGTAGAGTGAAAGCGAAGTTTTATTGGTTTGAGTGCCAACAAAGGCGTTCGTTGAACTAAAGCACTGCCTTTTCTCTGATCTTGTACTCACATTATCAGACTTGCAATAGCCATTTGAAATCGAGACAAACGCCTCTGACTATGTTATTGGTGTAGTTCTCACCCAGCAAAGGCATTCGGTGGCTTATCACAATGAGACACTTTCTGATACAATTCAAAAGTACCTCACCCATGATAAATAAATGCAATCTATCATGCAAGCTTGCCGACAATGGAAACATTGCATTCTGGGGAAGGAAATGGTCATCCACACAGATCACCAACCTCTTCAGTTCATACAGACACAAGGGAAGTTGCAGAATGATCGCCATCAGAAGTGGTATACATATCTTCAAAAATTCCACATGAACATTAAGTACAAGAAGGGAAGCACCAATCATGTTGCAGATTTCCTCAGTCAACCCCCAACAGTAAGACTAACTATTGTTCTCAACTTTTATGGATAAGAGACCTCTAGATGGTTGCAACTATACAAGAATTATCTAGAATTTTCCACCACTTACCAAATGTTAGTTTATGGAAAGCAAGTTCAAAATTTCCACCTTTATGGGAGGTGCACTATAGTTGGGTCACATGACATTTTGGCATGGAGGAAACTATTTTTGTACTACAAAAGTATTTTTATTGGCCAAAGCTCCAACAGGATGTTGGAAAATATATTAGATCCTACACTCCTTATTCCATCGCTAAACCAACAATCAAGAAGCAAGGCTTGTACACTCCTCAACCTACTCCCAACCAACCCTAGGAATCCATCTCCATGGACTATTTTTCGGGCCTCCCTTCAACCAAGCATGGTAATGACTATGTATTTGTGGTCGTGGATAGATTTTCTAGGATGGCCATATTGTCGGTTAACAATAAGAGCATCACAATAAAGGACACTACCAAACTCTTCGTTGAATGAGTATGGGTACGTTTTAAAATCCCGCATACAATTATATTGAATCATGATAGTAGGTTCCTGAGAACATTCTGGTTGATACTCTGGAAATTATTAGACACTAAGGTCACCAAGTAGACTTGATTCTATCCCAATATTAATGACCAGACCGAGGTCATCAACAGGATGATAGTGCACATCCTACGCATGTACAAACCCAAGCATCAACGAACCTGGGATGAGAGCCTTCCTTATGTGCAATACAACTAGAATAATTCTCTCCATAGCTCAACTCATTGCAGTCCTTTTCAAGTGGGTTTGGGTTTTCAACCATTATGTTTGATTGATGTTTCCATGCATCATGCAACTACACAGATAGAATCCACACATGTACAGCTTGAGGTTGATAAAGAAACTTGGTTTATTGAATGCGTCCAACACATCCGCTAGTAGGTGCATGACATATTGGATAATTCCAATGCCAAGTACAATCAACAACATGATCGACATCGAGTGCCACACATGTTTCAGGTGGGCGAATAGTTTTGTTGCATTTGCAGAAAGAATGCCTTACCGGAGCCCATCGAAATCTAAAACAACTCTGATACAGGTCTTACACCATCACCAAGGCTGTGGGAGATAATGATTTTGAGCTCAGCATTCCCCCATTACTTGACCTACATCTAGTGTTCAACGTGGATCAAATTCATCCATACTTTCCATCATTACTGACAACATCAGACATTGAAAAACAACTCACACCAATAGAACTAAACCCAGACTGCATGGAAGAGGCCATAACTTATCGAATAATGGACACAAAAATCAAGAACACTTACCAACAGAATATCCAATGGTATCAGGTTTTTAAAGTTGGCCAACTCCTGCACTAAGGCAAGTTGCTCACCAGCGACCAATTTCAGCAGAATTTTCCCTGTCTCATAGAGTCACTCAATGTAATGGAGACCATTACTTCCTAAGGGGTAAGGATTGATCCAAATGTATATTGGTGGACACTTGCCTATTCCACTTGGACCCCCACCATTTTTTCTTTCAGTTTCCTTAATTGTCGCACCATTTACTATTTTTGGCTTTTTTTGGGTCCTGAACTTCCAAAGCTATTTTTAGGCCCTAAACAACTCTTTTTTTTGGAAAATGGGAAACATAGATTGGTTTGCAATTGAAAGTTGTAGTTATCAGATATATATTTCTAACAAGGTATCGTACACGTCAAACAGAGATCGTATGCCAAAATTACGAACCCGGGAAGTTGATATACCAAATTACCCCAACGAGGCCCACATACTTTCGATGTTTCATCTCCTAAGGTGATGTTTTTGGAAGTCTAGGGGTTTCCATTGTTTCTAAATAATAAATAGGTATTTGAGCCTCAATGTAACACAGTTCAGAAGGCATGTAGCCACCACATATCTTCTCATAGGTAAGCTACCATCACTTCAACTAGTTTATTTTGATTTTGCATGTAAATAGTTCCTATTACTTTTTCATTAATGAATTAAAGTTATGTTTTCCCTTTATCTCTGTGTTTCTATTTTTATCTGTATTTAATTTCATTCCTTCATAAATCTAGATTAGTGGTATCATAACAGTTTATTCCTTCTGTGTTTTTATGTGCATTTCCCCAACACATTTGGGCTATAACGAGTTAGGGCTCGAATTGGTTGAACCTTTACAATACCGGCCTCACTTACCCCTACAGCCTCCCATGCCAGAATGAAAGAAATACGAGCGAGCAGGATATCCTTGCAAAATATTGCTCGAAGAAGCCCTCAAGAAAAAAAGGAACACAATTATGGACAAATTTTCCTAGGTTCTTAAGCGGATGCCTACCGGTGACACATCTTCATCCAACAGTCACTTCGGAGGTTCTACCCCCTTCAAGGTACATGTGAACTTTTATATACCTATATTCGAAGGTCAAATAGATGCAGATGTTTTAGATAATTGGTTGAATCTGCTGCAAGGTTACTTTTCGGTCCATAGTTTCTCTAATAGGGAGAAGATTACTTTTTCATTTCTCATGGTTGCCCTCCATGTCAAGGACTAGTGGGAAATTTACTGTGAGAAAATGGTTGAGTAACCCTCTCTATTTATTTGTCCCCTCTTGGAACTCTTTTCGAGATGCTATCAAGGAACAATATTACCCCATGGAGACCTATGAGGACAAGTACATATAGTGTATCACACTACGGCAACAAAGGGACCAAGACATGCATGAGCTCGCTAATGTTTCTCATACTCTACGCACAAAGTTGTGTATCAAAGACCTTAAGCAACACCTAGTGCTCAAGTACCATGGTTGTCTACACAAATACATTCAAGAATAAATGGATTTCATAGACATATCCTCGCTCGGCACAACGTACCAATATGCTGTCAAGATTGAACAAAAATTCTAATCAAAAGAAGTGTGAATTTAGATCCATGACTCATAAGCAGGGCAAGAGTGCCCCTAAACCGCAGAACAAAGGAAAAACCCAAGGTGGAGCAACCTAGGACAACCCATCAAAGCCACATGAAAATAATGGCACCATGGATAAGAATAAGGACTCGGGAAAGTGGTGTGTGTTCCACAAGAGACCCATTTACAACAAAAATGAGTGTTG
Organism: Pinus albicaulis; assembly: GCA_034641835.2. Lineage (NCBI taxonomy): Eukaryota > Viridiplantae > Streptophyta > Pinopsida > Pinales > Pinaceae > Pinus > Pinus albicaulis. The sequence continues at coordinate 603,439,757 of CM076572.1, forward strand.
CACCAAGCAGCCACTAATGGCCTTGTTGAAAGCTTCTGAGTCTGGTACATGTTCTAATCCTAAGACAAAATCAGATAAGGGGACAAAATTCTAGAATATTGAGACCGAATATCTCGAGGAGGGGGAGCGTCTCTTCCACTCATAGATGTGGGTGAAGTGTTCACCACTACAGTTCATTGTCGACATCGGGAGCCAAAAGAACCTCATTTCAGCATAGTTCATGAAGCGATTGGGCCTACCAACCACATCACACCCACATCCTTACACCATTGGGTGGCTTCACCAAATATGAGATCTCTACATCATCCAGCAGTGTCGCCTTCCCTACAACATCAAGCCCTTCACAGATGAGGTATTGTGTGATGTTGCTCCTCTTCAAGTTTGTGATGTATTATTAGGCCAACCATACTTGTGAAAGCATCATGTTGTGTATAAGTCTAGGCCTTGCACTATTATTATTACTTTGAGAAATAAGTTATATAGGATACCAGAGGTAGCCTCGCCTACTGCCATCTCTTTGATCTCTACTGAGTAATACAGTAAGATCATCTCCCATACCGGGAAATTTGTTTTCTATTTTATTTTCTCTTAGAGTAAGAGGAATATCGTGGCCACATCCATTTCCCCCAGGAAATGCTCCTCCATGTAGAAGAAGTGGGTGGATAAGGTCGTGAAAGAAGACAGTTATATCTTCCCCTCACCCATAGGGGTGTCCTTACACTGTCGGGTCAAGCATTCAATCAATCTGACCCTTGGAGCACCTCTACTCGATGGGTCGATATATCATCACTCCATTCTGGAAAATGAAGATATCAAGCGACAGATCATAGAGCTGCTGCAAAAAAGGCACATCCAACCTAGTTCCTCACCTTGTGGGAGCCCAATTGTGCCTTTACATAAGAAGGATGGGACCTGGAGGCTTTTCATTAATTATCAGGAACTAAAAAAAATCACTGCCGAGAATAGGTATCCAATCCCATGGATTGATGACCTTCTTGGCCAGCTCAAGCAAGCCAAGTATTTCATCAAGATCGATCTAAAGTATGACTATCACCAGTTTTCAATAGAGCCCACATAACTATGGAAGACCGCCTTCAAATCCATGGAGGGAATTTTTGAATGGTTGGTCATGCCTTTTGGGTTGACAAATGCCCCTGATATTTTATGACGTTGATGGATGAAATATTGCGGCCCTTCACCAACTCTTTTATGGTTGTATATGTGGACGATATTATTATCTTCAACAATAGTTGGGAAAATCACTTGCAACACATTCAACAGGTTTTTCAAACCCTGCGGCATCACAAACTATGTTTCAACCTGTAGAAATGCACCTTTGGCATGGGTCACGTCCAATATCTGGGTTACATCATATATGAGCAAGGTGTGCACGTGGATCTGACTAAGATCCAAGTCATTCAAGATTGGCCAGCCTTGACTACTCTCATAAAGTTTTGCATATTTTTGGGACTTGCCAATTTTTATCGAAGGTTTATGCTGGGATTCTCCCATATCACTTTGCCTTTGAGTCAGGTTACCAAGGGCGGAGTGAAAGTACATTTTTCCTGGTCTGAATCCCAACAAAAGGAATTCGTTGATTTGAAGCACTGCCTATGTTCTATGCCTGTACTTACATTTCTAGACCCCTAATAGCCATTTGAAAAATAGATAGACGCCTTCAACTATGCTATTGATGCAGTTTTCACCTAGCAAGGGAATTTAGTGGCCTATCACAGTGAAACACTTTCTGATACAATTCAGAAGTACCCCACCTATGATAGATAAATGTATTCTATAGTGCAAGCTTTCCGACAATGGAAACAATATATTTTGGGGAAGGAAATGATCATCCACACAGATCACCAACCTCTTCAGTTCATGCAGACATAAGGGAAGTTGCAGAATGATCACCATAAAAATTGGTCTACATATCTGAAACAATTCCACATTAACATTAAGTACAAGAAGGGAAACAAAATTCATGTTACATATTGCATCAGTTGTCCCCTAGTTGCAGCACTAACTACTGTTCTCAACTCTTGTGGCCACGAGACCTCTAAATGAATGCAATTGTACAAGATTTATCCATAATTCACCACCACTTACCATATGTTATTGGATGGAAACCAAGTCCCATATTTCCACCTCTAGGATGCATTATTATGATACCTAGGACACCTTTGTGTTACTTCAAGTGAGCATGCAAAATTGATTTTGGAGGCATACTACAGTCGGGTTGCAGGAAATTTCGATGTGGAGAAAACTATTGTCATACTACAAAAATATTTTTATTGGCGAAAACTCTAACATGACGTTGGAAAATATATTAGATTCTACATTGCTTGTGCCATCACCAAGCCAACCATCAAGAAGCAAGGCTTTTACACTCCTTTTCATGCTCCTAGCCAACCCTAGGAATCCATATCCATGGACTATATGTCGAGCCCCCATTTGACCAAGCATGGTAATGACTGTGTATTTGTGGTTATGGACATATTTTCTAAGATGGCCATATTTTCGGCTTGCAATAAGAGCATCACAACATAGGACACTACCAAACTCTTCTTTGAACAAGTATGGGTAAATTTTTGAATCTCTCAGACCATTATATCAGATCGGGATAGTAGGTTCCTAAGCACATTCTGGTCAAACCTCTCAACATTATTGGACACTAAGCTCACCAAGTCGAATGCATTACATCCCCAAACTAATGACCAGATTGAGGTCGTCAACAAGATGAGAGTGCACATCCTAAGCATGTGCAACTCCAATCATCCACGAACCTGGGATGAGGGCCTGGCTTATGTACAACACGATTATAACAAATCTCTCCATAGTTCAACTAGTCGCGGTCCTTTTCAAGTGGGTTTGCGATTTCAACCATTGTGTTTGATTAATGTTTTCATGCCTCATGCGACTATATAGAAAATCCACACATGTACAATCTGAGACTAATAAAGTAACTCAATTTATTGAATGCATCCAACACATCAACCAGCAGGTGCACAACATCTAAGATAAGTCCAATGCCAAGTACAAGCATCGACATGATCAACATTTGGTGCCACATAAGTTTCAAGTGGCCGAAAAAGTTGGTTGCATTTGCAGAAAGAATGTCTTATCGGAGCCCATTGGAAGCTCATACTTATCTTTATATGAAAGCTTGAGGTCTTATGGTAAAATTTTTAAGTGAATAGATTAGGGTTTTTAACCTCTTATGTCAAATTCATTATCACATAAACATGATTTAAAACTCAGTTTTGGTATAAAATAAGAAGACATCAATAACATAATAGTAAACACAAAACAACAAGTGATGAAGGAGTTCACCCCTCTTGGGATACATCTCCTAGTCCAACTTCCAATGGTCGGGACTCTTTCATCATGCTAAAAAAAAGTGTGTTTACATCGAGTTACAGTCCTCAAATGGCTTAAATAATGTCTCCAATGGCTCCAGAATAGTAAAAAACCCCTGGATGGGCTCTTTCTACTCCAATGAAGGTAAAAAACTAAAGGAGTTATTCTCCAATGAATTTTTGCACTATATGTCCTACAATTCGCACTTTCCTGCAAATAATTCTACAAAATCTAACTTTTTCAACCATGTGGGGTGAAAATTTCACACCACAATAGCGAGATTCCCGCCGCACTAGGTGCAAATTGTTGTCTGGTTAAATTTCCTATGTCGGCCTTTATCCGACTAATCTAGCGTGTTCTCCGACGTTGATCTCGTGGCTTGAACTAACTTTCCCACAGAATGATTTTGACCTGAATCTAGTTTAATTATGGGTTTAATCAATGCTTAGGGCTTGCGAAAACCCTTCCCATGGCAGGTTCCACTCCCCACCATAAGGTTTAGCCACAACAACTATTTACAACCCGCATATGTGATCGTTTTTGTGTCCGTCTGAGATAACACCACCATGGCAACAAATGTTTTGAAGACCCCCCATGTGAACGTTGTTGTGACCACCGGAGTAACCATCACCCAAACCCATTGCTAACTATAAAATTTAGCTAGCAGGGATACTTTTGTGTTCACATGTAACAAGACTATTCGCTGGTGATAAACCATTCAACTATCGCTTTAAATACATGGGATATGGTTTATAACATAAGTTTTGGTTGGAATATTATGGTATATCCGTCGAATAATATGTTTTCCTACAATATTTGGGTGATAATTAACATATGGTATCAGGGCTGGGGGTTAGCCCTTGACCCTGGTTCATGGACCAGGGTCAGGGGTTAACCTCGGTCACAACCCCCAAATGCATTTTGACTAAACTTTAAATAAGACCTTTGCCCTATAGTTAATAAGAACTAATGCGGGTGCGACGATAAGAGGTATGGCTCTTTGGTGGGAGGTCTTGTGTTTGAGTCCAATGGGATTCTCGGCCTCCAAACCAAATTTTTCTTGGCCATCAAGGGGCCATGTGGCAACCTCTAGTTGGCCCACATGGCTCTGTCTTATTGGTCCAACACATAAATACAACAACCAATCAAATAACACCATAAACTGACCTATAGGACTTTTCCAAGTGTCAAACAACAATTGGCCTAAGGAGTACAATCACCCTGCCATGGCATGGTCCAGTCAGCATTATGGATTGCTGACTATGCACCCTTGTACAACCAATTCCAAAACTTTTTGTTGTTTCCCAAAATGGAACGCGATATCGGGAGCATCCGATGTCGGATTTGAGCGAAACGAGTTGTGTCAGATTCAGGGAGACGAGATCCACTCTTTGGCACTGGTTTCGATCCATTCTGAGAAATTTGAATTTTGAGCATTAAACTGATCCACCAGATCATTCCTCCCCTCTAAAATCTTTTGGACCTCTAAATTCTCTTTATCAATCAACAATTAGATGATGGTAAAGCTCCCTCACCCTTTGAGGCTCAATCCACTGAAATTTGCTTGAATTCGACATTTTGAGCTTTTCATGAAAACACATCATTTTCCTTGATTTTGGAGTCCTTGTCTTGATGTCACATATAACATCTTGCTGCAATTTCCTAGAATATGCAGAACATCAAACTGCCTTTGAAGGAATAAACACATTCCCTTCTATGTCGCCAATCAAAGGAAGCTTAAACAATCTCGAATTCTTCTCAACTTGAACACTATCTACATGACGACGTTTAACATGTATAGCCTTGCGCTTAGCTCGACTCTTGACCAAATGTGATTGCCATTGCCATGCACCATCCCTTTTCAAAGCTAACACATCATGAAACCCACAAGAAGAAATTTTGGAACCAATGCCAGCTTTTTCAAATTTCTTTTGCATTTTCTCTTTGACCTCTACACTCTCTAACACTGACATCATATTCACACCACTATTCAACAATGATGCATGCTGCTACAAATTTACTTCATCTTTTTTACCTATTTTAGGAGCAAACATGTTATACTCCTGAAACATCTTATCACATTCATTAGCAACATCTATGAAATAAGATTTTACATTTTATTATTCATCTCCTTGAAAGGTATCATTCACAACATCTTTATGCTTGAACATTAACAATGCAAAATTCTAACTAGCATTAACAATTTAATTCATTTGTCCAGCCTTCATAAGAGACAAAATCATATTCTTAATATGTGCTCTAACAATGTACTCAATCCCATTCTTTAACAAATGATACTTATTCTCATGGCGATGAAATATTGCTCTTCTATCATAAATATATGGGCTTCCCAAAACTATACCAAAAATATCAAGCGGAATTACATCAAGTTCAACTTCATCAAGAAAGTTTGCAGTGATTTCAAATCTAAGGATGCACCTCCTTGTAACCTGCAATTTTTCATTCTCACATACCCAACCTAAAGGATATGGTCTAGGATGAGGAATGGTCTCTAAATTTAACTTCTTGACAATGTCTTCTAAGATAATATTTGCTTGTGAACCACTATCAAACAGTGTGTCTATCTACGTATGCTTTGAAATAACTCTAATATGGAAAATCTCAATTCTTGTTTCTTCATCTTGAGTATCATTGAGACAACTTGAAGAACTAGTACTTGTAATGTCCTTACCTTTCAAACCCATCGTTGTGATATTTTTTTATTCTCCAGAATCAGAACCTAAATCATGTTGTATAGTTGCAATTGTCTTCTCCTTCTCCTTGTTCTTCAATTTCTTGGGTCTCATCTCTGGATGAAGTTTCCAGAAATGATCTTCATCTTGTCCATCTTTGGAACAATGTTTGCATGTGATTTTTTCTTTCTCCATATTTATGGAAGCACTCTTTTTTCCTTTTCCCTTTAACTTACCCTTTCCTTTTTATCCAGACTCAAAGTTATTCTCACTTGTTTCATCTGAAACATGTTTCCTTCTTTCCTCTAGATGTGTGGCCTATACACAAACTTCATCTAAACTTGTAGGATTAAACATGAGAATTGTATGTCTTAAATAACTATTCAAAACTTCAATGTATTTCAACAAAGTGTCATGATATGACAAATCTACACCCAATATTAGTGCTCTTCTTCTAAACTCTTGAGTATAACTTTGCACACTTTGTTCCTTTCCTTGCCTAAATTTTCTCCAATCCATTATAGTTTTCTGCATGTATTCTAATGGATAAAATTGTCTTCTCAATGTAGCAAAAAAATCATTCCAAGAGTTTAGACCTTACCATGTTTCTTCATGTCCTCTTGATTTTTGGTTTCCAACCAAATAAGTGTTGCACTCTCCAATCTTAATGAACCAAGTTGAATATTGGTGTCATCATCCTTGATCCTTTGTATCCTGCAATACACTTCAAGCTGACGAACATAATTATCTAATCTCTCATCATTTACCTCTCCATTATACATAGGCAAATCAAAATTTATGCCAAGTTTTAGAAATGGATTTTTACCATGTCCCTTTGGAGAATGTGGAGGTGATTGTGAAGGGATTGTTATGGAAGATGATGATGGTGAATATGGTGGTGAGGATGGAGGTGAAGATAATGGTGGTGTCAAAGGTTATTTGTCACCATTTCCTCCATTACCTTTTGGAGTCTTGTCCCCATCTCCTCCATCTCCTCTTGAAGACTTATCTCCCTTTTTAGGATTGGAGCTCTCAACTTGCAACCTTATGTTTCTCTCTTCATAGAGAAATTTCATCATTTTTGTCATGTCAAATAATTTTTTTTCTGAAAGACTTTTCATCCTCTGAAATATTTTCAGGCTCTCCTTCATGTGCCATGAATTTTGAAGCTTCAAGTACAATTTGAGGTGAAATTTGTGGTGGAGATTGTGGAAATTGTGCTCTCCTTGCCCTTGACCTAACTTGAGGACTTGAAACCAAAACCTATCCTTCTCCTCTATTGAGCTTTAACCTTGTAAGCATTAGAAACACTTACAAACAAATTAAACCCTTAAATCAACAATAAACAAAGCTCTGATACCAAACTGATTTGTATATGAAAGCTTGAGGTCTTATGGTAAAATTTTCAAGTGAATAGATTAGGGTTTTTAAAATCTTATGTCAAATTAATTATCACATAAACATGCTTTAAAACTAATATTTTGTAGAAAATAAGAAGAGATGAATACCAGAACAGTAAACACAAAACAACAAGTGATGAAGGATTTTACCCCTCCTAGGCTACATCTCCTGGTCCAGCTTCAAATGGTTGGGCCTCTTTCATTATGCTCAAAACAAGTGTGTTTACAACAAGTTAGAGTGATCATATGGCTTAAAAAATATCTCCAATGTTTCCAGAACAACCAAAAACCCCTAGCTAGGATCTTTCTACTCCAAAAAATGTCAAAAACTAAATGAGTTATGCTCCAATGAAGTTCTGCACTATATGTCCTACAATTCACACTTTCCTGCAAATCATTCTAAAAAAATATGACTTTTTCGGCCACGTGGGGTGATAATTTCGCCCCGCGCTAGCGATATTTCTATTCGACCAGGTGCAAATTGTAACCTGGTTAAATTTCATATGTCGGCCTTTATTCGGCTAATCTAGCGCCACTTGGCTCGTTCTCCATTGTCGATCTTGTGGCTTGAACTAACTTTCCCGATGCATGGTGTTGACGCGACTCCAATTTAATTACGGGTTTGATCAGTGGTTAAGGGTTGTGGGAACCCTGCCCATGGCAGGTTCCACTCCCCGCCTTAAGGTTTAGCCGCAACAACTATTTACAACCCATGTATGTGACCATTGTTGTGTTCGTCGGAGTTATCACCATTGCGGCAACAAATGCTTTGAAGACCCTCCATGTGAATGCTATTGTAACCGCCGATATAACCATCACCCAAACCTGCTGCTAACTATAAAATTTAAACGCTAGGGATACTTCCGCGTTCACATGTAACAGGACTGTCCGCCAATGATAAGCCATTCAACTGTCGATTTAAATACATGGCATATGGTTTATAAAATATGTATTGGTTGGAATATTATGGTATATCTGCTCAATAATATGTTTGAAGAAAAACTTTGCATTATAATTAACATATGGTCCCGAGGTTGGGGTTAGCCCTTGACCCTAGTTTGTGGACCAGGGTCGGGGGTTAACCTCGGTCCCCACTTCCAAATGCATTTCGACTAAACTTTAAATAAGACATTTTCCCTATAGTTAATAAGAACTAATTCAGACACGGCGATAGGAGGTATGGATGTTTGGTGGGAGGTCTTGTGTTCGAGTTCGATGGGCTACTCGACCTCCAAATCAAATTTTTCTTGGCCAACAAGAGGCTAAGTGGAAGCCTCTAGTTGGCCCATGTGGCTCTCTTTGATTGGTCCAACGGATAAATACAACCACCAATCAAAAACACCATAAAATGACCAATAGGACTTTGCCAAGTGTCGAACAACAAATATCCTAAGGATTACAATCACCCTGCCATGTCATGGACTAGTCAGCTGTACGAACTGCTGATTGTGCACCCCTGTACAGGTAATTCAAAAAAAAATTGTTGTTTCTCGAAATGAACAGAACGCGATATCAACATCTGATGTCGGATTTGAGTGATACGAGTTGTGTTGGATTCAGGATGACGAGATATACGCTTTGGCACTAGTTTCAAGTGATTATGAGAACTTTGAATTTTGAGCATTAAGTTGATCCATCAGATCAAATACCATTTTGATATGGTCCTTACACCATCACTAAGGCTATGGGAGACAATTATTTTGAGCTCAGTATTCCCCCATTCCTTGGCTTTCACTTATTGTTCAATGTGGACTGCCTTCGACCATAATTTCCACCATTACTAGACACATCATACATTGCAGAAAAAATCACACCAACAGAGATAAACCCAGACTACATGGAACATGCCACAACTCATCAGATCATGGACACATGGATCAAGAATACTCACCAATAGAAGATCCAATTATATCGGGGTTTCAAATTTGGCCAAATCCATCACCAAGGCAAGTGTCTCACTAGGGACCAAGTTCAACAGAAGTTTCCTCATCTCATGGAGGCACTCAATGCAATGGGGACCATTGCTTCCTACGGTGGGAGTACTAATCCAGGTGGATATTGGTGGCCACCGTCCTATTCCACTTGGACCCCCACCATTTCTTTTTTTAGTTTCCTTAATTGTTGCATATTTTTCTATTGTTGACATTTTTTTAGGTCATGAACTTCCAAAGCCATTTTGAGGCCCTAAACGATGTTTTTTTGGAAAACAAGAAAACCTAATTATTACAACATGAATTTACAGTCAAAAATTGTAGCCATTGGATAATTCTTTCTAACGAGGTATTGTACATGTCAAACGAAGATCACATGCAAAATTTCTGACCTCGGGAAGTTGATGTACCAATTTACCCCAACATGGCCCACAAACCTTTAGCGCTTCATATCCTAGGGTTAGGTTTTTGGATGTTTAGGGTTTTCCATTATTTCTCAATAATAAATAGGGCTTTGAGCCTCATTGTAACATAGTTCAGAAGGCATGTAGTTGCCACATATCTTCTGAAATACAAGCTACCATCGCCTAAGCTAGTTTATTTCCATTATGCATGTAAACAATTCTTAGTACTTTGTCACTAATGAATTAAAGTTTTGTTTTCATTATATCTCTATGTTTATGTTTTTATCTATATTTCATTTGGTTACTTCATAAATCTGGATCATCGAGCTAGTTGTGGCTCATGTCTGGACATGGATTATCTTGAATTTCCACGATCTTGGGTCTAGGTTAGAGTCTTAGAATCACTGATGCTACCAAACCAAGAATCTCAACCAGAACTACTTTGCATGGTGGAAAATATAAAGCAGTAAATCACACATGCACAAGTATACACAATTTTTAACAAAATTGATCAATAATGTATAACCCAATCTTCATTATATTAAACCAAATCTGAATAACTCAATAGTCTATGGTATACAAGATACAATGAAAAAATTCGTTGCGTAGACTCGATGTTGTATCTTTTCTAGTCGGTCCTTCGCTTCTATACTGCTCACTCGCTGCCCCTTAGTCCTTCAAAGGAAAACACATCGAGACTCCAGGAGGGCTCCCACTTAACACTGCTACAAGTCACTTATGCTTGGTGTACATGGTCTAATCCAATATTCTCTCTAGGTTGGCCAATTCCCGAGCTCCAAACCTCCAGGCTAGTAGTCACCTTTGTCCATCAAGGTGTTGCACTTCGACACCAATCTTCACCCAACCTTCAGCTCTTCTTTGTCACATCAAGATAGATTTTCTAGGGCTACTTTGGGCTATCAACACACTACCCTCTGCGAGACCAATGATGACCAATACTTCGCTGCAAGTTATGCTCCTAGGATGGAATTTTGACCTCCATGAAAAGTTCTCCAAATGGCACCCACGGGCTTCAAGGTAAAATGATCCAAATCTGGCCCAAAAATCATGGACCTAACACATATCAAACTACTACTCCAATTCTTCTTGATTTTTCTTTCTAACTGTGACTGGTTAGGGCACCCACATGCTGCAACAACCCTTAAATAGGTCACTAAACAACCTTCAAATTACTGCAGCCTCTCCTAGTGTGACCCTTCTCCCTCTACGCTGAAGTTTAGGGCACAAAACAATCCCCACAACTGCCCATGATAACACTTAGTGTGGTGGTATGGCCTGCGGCCTACCACACAGGCTTGTTGTAGCTTATGACACCCTCCAAACAAGGTTCCCATACCATACATAAGCCCTAACATACTTGCATACATCTGCTCAAGGTCTCAACCTTCCAGCAAGCAACCTCAACCTTCTCTCCAACATTTGGATCCCTAAAACAACCCCGAAAACAGTCATTTTCCCTTGTTGTTCCTTCCTCCTAAATGCGGCCAACTTTTTGGCTTCTTCTCTCCCCCATCGAGCTCCCTTTATCTTGTGTGTGATGCACAAATGGATTCTCGCTTCCACCCTCTATCATCTCATGGCATCACATGTCCAAAATTCTCCAGGGAAATGCCCCAAAACACGATTGGTGCAATACCCCATGCTTGGGTTCGAAGCCCACAAGTGACTCTTGTGGCGCTTTTCCCTCCAATCTGCGAACTCTAGTGGTTGGAGTACCTCCCAATCTACTAAAAAATAAACACTCCCTCTTAGCAAGGGAGGTACTTCCAAGACTAGGAAGTAACTCATCATCATCATCACTACTTACAACACTTGCCCAACTCTTGGCACTCACAATCACAACAATCCTTATTATGTGAACTACTCCTCTCTTAGAAGTGTCACTGTCACTACTAGAAGCATCTTGCTTCTTCTTATTTCCATGATCCTCAGGCTTACCCATCAACCTGTAGAGACCATGCTCTCTAACTCTAAGTATAATCCCATCGGAGCTAGAGCCTCTAGGAATGAGTCTTGCCTTCCCATTCTCGAACAAGACCTCAAACCCCTTCTTCTCGATCATTGAAACATAAAGAACGTTGTATCTGAGTCCTGGTACAAACAATACATCCTGGACCCGCATCACTCGTCTTGTCTCCATCTCTAATGGCACAACACTCGATCCTCGGATCTCCAACTGACTCTTGTTGCACAACACCATGTGCAACTTCGAGTCCCATTCAGCTAGAGTTTCAAAAACCTCTTGCGACCTTGTCATATGTTTCATCTCACCAGTATCCACATACCATCAATCCTCATTGATAGTACCCTACGAGAAATGAGAGATCATAGCAAAGCCCTCCTCCTCCAATATTCTGGTGAGATCATCTATCTTATCTGAAGTGGAAACACCGGCGACCTGCTTCCCATTCTTCTTCTCAACATCTACCTTCTTCTTCATCGGACATCTCGACGAAAAATGACCCATCTCTCCAGAGTTGAAACACTTTACTTTACTCAATTCCTTCTTTTACTTACCCTTCATTCGTGTTGCAAGTGCCACGTCCTCATATGCCCTCTTTTTTGGATGAAGATCCTTGTCTCACAACTCTTCCTCAATGAAGTCGTCCCACAACCTATTCCAATCTAGCAATTTCTCTCTGGAAAAGACCCCTTTGATGAAGGGCTTCCATTCCTCGGTGAACCCTATCAAGGGAATCCTCGCCATATCTCCATCTGAAAATTTCACACTAACGATAGTAAGCTCATATCTGACCTAAAACAATCTCTTCAGATTCAAATTCACTCCTTCACCCTTTATCATCTTGGTGGAATTCAACTTATCCTCCAATACTAGTACCCGATTCTCGTTCTTATTCTGGAACAAATTTCGAAGAGCCATCCACATCTCATGTGCAGTGTTCTTCCCAGAAAAATGAGGTATTAGGGCATCCTTCACACCATAGGATGATCAATCTCTCCTTCATATCCAAATCTTCATATATTTCTAGCTCCTTAGGGTCGGTTGGCTTCTTTATGGATTTCTCGGCAAACTCCCAGATCATGTTGACCTGCAAGACCAATCTGATCCTTTCCTTCCAAGGTCTATAATTGGACAAACCCTCCAACCTGTCCTCATACCAGAGACCTTCCTGCAACTTCGACATTATCACCTACAATGTGACCAACTCCCTCATACGTTGTACTTAGTTGGAACCTGTACCTTACCCTCTGAATCCGCACTCATTTGAAGGTTTTTTAGTGACTTGTTTAAGGGTTGTTGTAGCATGTGGGTGCCCTAAGCAGTCACAGTTAGAAATAATAGTCAGGCAAACTTGGAACATTTGTTTGATGTGTGTTGGGTCCATGATTTTTGGGCCTCATTTGGATCAGTTTACCTTGCATCATGTGGGTGCCATTTGGAGAACTATTCGTGGAGGTAAAAATTCCATCCTAGGAGCATAACTTGAAGTGAATTATTGGGTGAATATTGGTGCTGAAGTGCAACACTTTGATGGACAAAGGTGATTTCTAGCCTGGCAGTTTGGAGCATGGGAATTGGCCATCCTAGAGAGAATATTGTATCAGCCTATGTAACCAAGCAGAAGTGACTTGCAGTAGTGTTAGGTGGTAGCCCTCCTGGAGTCTCGATATGTTGTCCTTTGAAGGACTAAGGGACTGCTAGTGAGCAGTACAGAAGTGACAGACCAACAAGACAAGATACGACATTGAGTCTGCGTAGCGAAGTTTGTCATTATATCTTGTATATCATATATTGTTGTATTATTCGTATTTGTTTTAATATAACGAATATTAGGTTGTACATTATTGTACAATTTTGTTAAAAAAATGTGTATACTTGTGCAAGTGTGATATACTGCTTTATATTTTACATTGTGAAAAGTAGTTCTGGTTGAGATTCTAGGTTTGGTAGTGTCAGTAATTCCTAAGACTCTAAGCTAGACCCAATATTGTGGAAATTCAACAGATTAATCTCAGCATGGTAAAAACATAGTGGGGTGACATGAGTTGAAATATTATTCTCTAGAAGGTCGCATGAAGTAGGGATACATGACCCTTGAAAAATGAGGCAACGAGGGAGTGACCACTATGTTTTCCCATGAACCCCCTCCAACTTGTGTTGGAACATCATTGCATAGTATTTAATTGATTTGATTGAAATTTTAAAGTAACAATACATATGATGTTATTCACCATACATCCACAAACACGGATCCCACTAACGCCTCTCTGCCACATAGCACAATTAAATTTAATCTATTACCACGCACCCTTTTAGATGTATGCAATTTCCTGAATCTCGTGCTTGAGTACAAGCTCTAATATTTCCAACTACTCATTCTAAAGATCGAGAAAAACACTTTTCAAAGCCAAAAACAACACAAGGCTAAATGATTTCCTGTTTTCTTACTATACTTTCTTTCAGCAATTATTCTCACCGTACTTTTGTGTGGGCGAGATTTTAGTTTTAGGCGAAATATTGTTACCAAATGATAGGAAATGGCATTGAAACAAATAATAAATGAAACAAAACGATGATGGAGATGTCATCGAAAGATGTAATCATATTGTTACAATATTGTGAATATCATATTTTTTTTGAGTTCATCATGGACTTGATACTTTGCAGTTGATCAAGAGAGTTTAAAACCAAGACACAATGAGAAGGAAGGATCTTATGAAGTCGAAGCTTATTTTTCGTACATGAAAACTACTGTGCCTAACTTGTATAACCAAATTTTGAACTTTATGCTTTATGAATTAAGAAAAGTTGTAGTATTTGCTTATAGGTATAGTTACTGTGATTTCTCTACAATTATATGTGTTGGGTTTATGGTTTTAGCTTCAATACAAGCCTTTAGGTAATTTTCCCTTATAATTTTTAGGAAACCTAAACCAAGTGGATTTTAATTTTATGTTTTTTCCCTTATAAGTAACACAAATATTTAATTTTGAAACCCATGTGAGAGGTTGTGAGGGGGTTTATCTCAAAAGAAAACTATCTGATTACCTCATCCTCTTCATGTTCCCTCGACCTATAGATTGCATGGTCTTGTAATTCTCTTCGCATTTGAAAGACATGTCACTAGCATAATGAATGTCACAAGACTTGAAGACATATTGATAAGTTCATGGTTGTTATTTCTTTTCTCTTTCTCAAACATTTTTATGGTTATTATGGATTTTGCAGAGTAACAAGTTTTTTATAGAGAAACCATGAAGGTGAACATTATAAAGATATCAACAATGAATTGTAAATATATCAAAATTAATTCACACAGCCCTTGCTTCACACAGAGGGAAAGATATGAAGGCCCATGTTCTAAGAATAAAATTGAACTCCTTAAAGGAATGACAAATTGAGAACAAACAAGGTTGGTTTCAACTTCAAGTTCTGGTTCCAACCTTACATTCTTATAATAATTAAGGCATTCTAAATGGGGGAATTAAATCAAATGGTTTCCATTGCTTTCTTACTTGGAGAGCAGGGAGTAGAGCTAAAAAAATTCTATGAATTTCATACTTCATCCTTGCCATTGGTTTCCAGTAGCTAGGTGGAGCTTCATGGAAAAAGATGAAGGAATTCTAAATAGGGGAATTAAAATAAATTGGTTTTCGTTGCTTCTTACTTGGAGAGCATGATGTAGAGTTGAAAGAAGTCTCTGAATTTCAAACTTCATCCTCGCCATTGTTTTCTGGTAGCTAGGTGGTGCATCATGGACAAAGATGAAGAAGTGGAGCCAAATATCAACAATATACAAGAGGCTTACATGTCCTTTGAAAATGAAAATTTCTTTCATAAATAGTTGTCTTGGAAGAAAATATGAAAGAGTCCAAGGTTTGATAGGTAGCAGAGGTTTGTAACCCACTTCTAATGTTGTCTTTGGAGGTTCTAAATGTGTCATTTTACCTGGCAAACAATTGTTGGAGGCTTCTGGTAAATTATACTTGTTGGACAAGATGATAATAAAACTTAAATATCAATGACATAGAGTAATTATCTATTCACAATTCCAACATATGTTAGACCTATTAGAAGATTATCTCAGTTACAAGGTATTTGTTGGATTCTTCTCATCTAGTGCTTTTGTTTGTATGAGGGCTTTATACTAATGGTATCATGGTCTTGTGGTATAATTATTCTTGCATGGATAAATGCGTATATTTTTCACCATTGCTTCTTGACATATCAATGTTTGATTGAATCAATGGAACTATGAAAAGATCGTTGGAAAATAAGTGGAGTTGAAAGACAAATATGAATTGATCGGTTCAATGTACCTAATACTATAAGGTTTTGTTTTATACTTTCAACAGGATCAAGAGGATTGGGGATAAACCTCGTTGCTACAAATATTGTTATAATATATGACATGTAATACTTGTTGATATATATTTTTGTGAGTGCACATTTCATGAGATCATATGATTGCTTCATTTTTATTTTTGTAGATGACAATATTGAATAAACATGGGGAGCAAGTTTCATTATGACTGCATGCTCTTTCTTATGGACATGTTCAAAATAATGTGTAGTGACTGGAATCTACATGAAATTTGTAGGCAATGGCTAGGTATCATTGCCCTGGATAGAAAAATAAGGTCCAACCATTTGTGCTTTAGGTTCCTACAATGAAATGGTTATCTTTATCTGAATGCTAAGGTTGTATGGGACTCTAACTAGAGGTTTAATTGAATTTCTATGACCACATTCAACAGGTGATTATTTTCATACTTGTTAATAGGGGAACTATTGATGATTGAATGATGCAAATGACAAAAAACAAAATGATCCTTGAGCACCTTGTGCATAAATCTTGCATTTGCAAATGACAACATGCCAAAGGACATCATTGGGAAAACTTGGTATATGATAACAACAACATGCCAAAGGACATCATGGGAAAATTTGTTGTATGATCTTTGCATCATTATTCTATAAAATTGTTATCTATATAGAGATTGGTTTTTGGTAGCCGGGTGGAGCATCATGGACAAAGGTGAAGGAATTCTAAATGGGTAAATTAAATCAACTGGAGAGAAGGATGTAGATCTTAAAGAAGTCTTTGAATTTCAGAATTCATCCTCGCCATTGGTTTCTGATAGCTAGGTGGAGCATCATGAACAAAGGTGAATGAAACAAGCTTTCCAAAAATGGTTAGTACTCTTTACCTTCTGCTTTTCGGTGCTCCAATATATTATGTTATTTTGAGTAGCAGTCCTTACTGTTACCACTCATTGTGAAATCATGTAAGGTCTTGAGGCCCAACCTTCCCACCCTATTCAAAGTTGTGCTTAACGGATATAGTTTTATTGGTCCTCTAGTCCTTACAATGGTTTACAATAGAGATAAATAATTTTGGTGATCCTTGTTGTTATTCGTCCTCGAGGCCCAACCTTCCCGACTTATTCAGAGTTGTGTCAAGTGAGATAGATTTGAATTGGTAGTGGAGGTAACATTGTATTAGTAGCCATGGGAGCCATGGCATATGGTTTACATACGACCATAATGAGACACTTGGCTACATGTAATAGCCTCACATGTAATAAACCCAAAGTCTTTTGTAACCCAAATTTTTTTAAGACGAAAGGAAATAACATTTAATGTTTTAGATTAATGCTAGAAGTAATGCTAACATTACTCGATGATGGAAAAATGACTTGCATGTATGTTCTTTAAAGGAAATTTTGTATGTGACTCTCCGCCTTGAGAAGAGGCCAAATAACATCTTTAAACTTTTCAAACTGTTCATTGGCTAATACAAAGCACTGTCAATATTTAATTGCATGGACAAAACGCATAGTAAAACATTTGTATTAGAACTTTAGGTTTCATGTCATAAGTTTTATGAATTTTCATGCAAGGACTAATAACAATGTATGTGCCTCTCCGCCTCGGGAAGAGTCCAAATAAGATCTCTAAACTTTTCAAATTGTTCATAATTGGCTAATACAAAGCAGTGTCAATATTTAATTGCATGGGCAAAAAGCAGAGTAAAACATTTGTATTCGAACTTTAGGTTTCATGTCATAATTTTTATTACTTTTCATGCAAGGACTAATACCAATGACCTCGCTAATTACTATAGTCCGTGCTGCCTTAGGGAAAGGAATAATAAGAAAATTATGAATGAAATTGTTTTTTTTTTTCAAGTTTTTGAAAAATCGAAAAGTTATTTTTATTTATTTAAAAAATAATAATGATTTATATGAGGATAATTTTTTTTTATTAAATTTTGAGAGAGAAAAGAGAATTTAATTATAAATTATAAAAAAATATTTTATAATGTAAATAATCATATTTTATAGTTTATTACATCTATAAATGATAAATTTTGTTATTTTTTTGTGTGTGTAAATTAGGCATGTAGAATTTTATATTATATTAAACTAATGTTATATACTAATGTCCGCATGTGATAGTGTGCCACTAGGGAAATCAAACCAGCTGCACCTCAAATAGACCTTGTCCATCTAAAATGTCTAAAATTGTAACAAAAATTTAAACAATATTGCATGATAACACTAACATAATTAGCCTTGCCTATTATATCCTCATCATTTTAAATTTCCAAACAAAGAAAGGAACCTGACTAATTGACAAAATTACAAAACATGGTTGATCATTCAGAGGGGGAATCCATATGTATGGTGACAGGTAGGATGTTATCATCCTTGGGGTCTATGAGCTCTAAATTACGCAATGTCTACACCATATTTGTCAGCTTCATTTCCAATTTCCTCATCTGCTTTTGGTACTAGTCTAGGTAGAGGAGGATTTCTTGTTGCTCCTAGGATCTCTCCACAAGAACTTGTCCCATTATCAGTTTGATCTGCTAATAGATATCTACAACTTTCATGTATTTTGTATTACAATTCCTTGTTGTCCCAATATTGGGGATCCATTTCCCCACTTGCACCAACACGAACCCTCTTTCGACTCAGGCCTCCTCTTCTTCCTTTTCAATCTCATGCTAAGTAGAAAGTGAGTGGAACTATAACATCTGTGGGATAATCTCTCTTCAACTATTTGAGTTTGAGACTATAAGAAAAATAAGTCCATGGTCAAGGGACATGTATTCCAAGTTGAATCTTGGGCAAAAACATAGTGACGGGGATCACTTGTGATCAATTAATGGCTATGGAAAATGGCATAGGCAATGGCAAAGGCTTTGGGAAGGAAAAGTGGCATTTATTGGCATTTGTTTATGAAAATATGAGGAAAGGAAGGTGAAAGGTCAAAAAATTTCATGTGAGGAGGAAATTGAAGGAGAACAATGGAAAATGAAGAAAATAGAGGCATCAATGATAAAAATGCTTCTAAGTATCAATACACAAATTTTGTCAGTTTAGTTTTTGACAGTTCAGTTTTGGAGCTCTCTCTCTTCTATCTCTCATAATCTTGGACACTTAGAGTTTTCTTGGAGAAATCTTGGACGAGTGTGGCATACTTGGGATTTGGAGAAAGAATTCAAAGGAAAAGTAGGAAAGTGCAAGATGACAGTGGGATCAATAGCTACAACGGGTTTGACTTGTAGGTATTAAGTTTCATGTGTGACTTCCTTGATAGTTTTGGCATGTAAGACACATGCATGTGGTTTCTTAGTTATGATATGTCATTGGCATGTAGGTTTGCCTGGATTGACAGTGGTTTTTACTAGCCTTTCCATTTTCTAGATAGCCATGGCGTTGTGGATTTACCTTGTTTTTATTATTGGTGTTCATGTTCCTTATGGATGTGGTTTGAATTACTATTTCCTGGAAGCCTTGGTTGGACAAATGCTCTAGAATCCCTATAACAACTTGGGTTGAGTTACTAGTCCTAGAAGCCTTGGTTAAAAAATGCTCTAGAATCCCTTTGTGGGTTGATTTACTAGTCCTAAAAGCTCTGGTTGGACAAACGCTCTGGAATTCTGGCAGCACCTGTGGGTTGAGTTACTAGTCCTAGAAACCTTGGTTGGAAAAAATTCTCTAGAGCCCTGGAAAGCTTGGGTAGAGACCAATATGGTGATGGTTAGTGATGTCCAACCGTGAGGTGGAATCATTGGTTGAGGGTTGAGGTGGTTTAGCCTCTAGAAGCCCTGGTTTGGTTTTGTTTGGTTTATTCCATGAGATCCCACATTCATGCTTGGAATATGGCACAGGGGTGATTGGATGAAATAAATATTTTGTTCAGCCCAATCTATGATCAGGTGGTATGTGGAATTCCTAGACTTGGTTGCATTTTTCATATGTCAAAAGAGCTCTTTTCCTCTTGTATTTTGTGGATAAGGCACTAGTATTTATGTGATCTTAATGGTGTATCTATCATTGTTATTCTGCTGGTTATATGTTGGTCATAAGTATGGATTATGAAATTCTTGAGTTATGGCTCTCATCATGTTTTGATTAGTAAATTAAATGTTAATGAATGCATGACCTAATCGATTATCTTACAACTATTATAAGGAGGCATAATTCCTTCTTGACAAATCTCATATAAGTATGAAGTCCCTATGTTCAAATGTATTTATATGACCTGTAAATTACATGTTCATGTTGTGTTTGACAGAACGTATGTCATGGATAAGCCTTTTTAGATCAGTTCCTTGTTCAAGTTTTGCATTAGAGGCCTTTTCATCTTTTTATTTATCCTTTCTAAGAAATTCATTAATTTCTGGGCATAGGCCTGAGTCTTGGCCCTCAAAAAGTGGCTCAGAATCTAAGGTCACTAGAATAGAATTGCCTGAGAAGGGTTGCAGATGCATGGATTCCTAGTTGTGCATGCAACTAGAGGGTTTCAATCATATGGAGGGCTTGTCATCAGTGCGGCTAGGGCTCTAGTTCAACAAAAAAATGTTTTGTCTAAGGGGTTGGAAACCTGGAAGGGTTGGTTGGTTCCTGAAGGTTCTATAGCACCCGAGGAAGGTTAGATTGGTCTTGTCCTATCGGTTCCACTTCCTTAACTTTACTTTGGGAGTTGAATCATATCATAGTAACTCTTTGTCACATGTTTACCCCAGTGGACCGGTTAGCATGGTAAATGTGGGAGGAGGAAATTACAGAGATATAAAAGTCCTTGGGCCCTCTCCTCGCTCCTAATAATGTCTACCGCCCCTACCTCATGCCATGATTGTTATACAGTAATTTTTCACCCTGTTCCCTTCCTATCCCTGACCATGAAGTGCCCTATGATGAATATTGTGCAATATATCCACCTTGCAAAAATACTTTGTGATATCCTTTAAAGACTAAAAGAAAGTTGCCTTGAATAATTCTTGAAGAAGCTTAGCTCAAACCCTAAATTTATGGGTCAGCGCTTTTCTCCAATTATATGCCTGTGGTAATGGCAAGTTTCACATTCGAGCCTAGCATTTTCAGCGCCCTTCTGATTGGAAAAACTGCATTGAACCCTTTCTGGAAGTGTTTCCTCAAATGGAGGATAAGCTTTGAGCTCTAGAATATTCCAGGACGACGAGCTGGATATTGTTCGGTGGAGATATGGTTGAGCTCTCTCATTTGGAGCTTTTTATCTTATCAATAGGGGATTTTCCCTTGAGAAGCGGGCCTTCCTCCTTTCATGGGCTCCTAACTCACTCTCCCTTCCAATAAATTGATCCCCATCCCTCCACTATTGGTTGGTCATTGTTGGGTTGGTCTGATCATTAATCCTTTGCATCCCTATGTTGTGTTAATGCCTAAATTTCTACTTGGGAGAAGGATCGCTTGAAGAGCCTCGATTTGGACTCAGACTACATCAAAGGGAGTCCTCCAACATCAAGGCCATGGTTGTAAGCTTCCTCTTTTATATTATCAATAATACATCTAGTGTTTCACTTTTTATATTTGTTTGGATATCCATACAAGTAGCCTAATGCTCCTTGATCTGTTAGGTAGTTTATGTTCAATGTATGCTTTGTATTGGATCATGTTTGATGTTGTCTCTTGATCTCATACAGGTATTTGAACGCCACCAATAGCGAGGATTGAGCGTGAAGGATTGTGGATCAAGGCCTTCATCAAAGGGTTGAGCATATAATCAGGAAGAGGTAGGACATTTTCCCTTTCTCATTGTGCTTTGAATATTTACTAAGAAAGTGCCCATTAGATAGAATCGTATGTTGCTAGACCCACTCTAGGGCTAGAGAGATCACCTCTGTCTGCAGAGGGGATTGTCTTCACAACAAAATTGGCAGATTTCATTTTCTTGTGTCAAGCTCCTTAAAAAATGAAAGAAGGTCTTCGGAGTAGAGTTCCTTTCTTCTGTCAAGCTCCTTAAAGATGAATCAAGGATCTCCGGAGCATAGTTATTTTCTTGTGTCAAGCTCATTAAAAAATGAAACAAGGTGTCACGAGGATATTTCTTTTACTGTGTCAACCTCATTAAAAAATGAAGCAAATCCCCTTTCAATTTGAGCCTTTGACTAGATCTCGTAAAATCCCAGTCAAATCTTTCACTTGATCTCGTAAATGAACCTTCATTCCATCCACCTGTTAGTAACCAGTAGTATACTTAGGTGAATGAACTGAAGCGTGATTGAAGCTTGGGGGGCATGTACCTCGAATTGAGTCACCATGTTGGGGGCATGCAAACTTATTTCAAGCATAGTTTGTCTCTGTTTCAAGCTTGTGTAAAAATGAAACCATTATCATTCTACCTCTTGTGATTTCCATTTTTCAGCTTGTTTTTCCAGATGAGTCTTGGTTTTCTCATTCCATCATCACCGTCTGCTTGGTCGATCATACGCTCTCACTTGGTTATTTTATCCCATGCTTGGGGAGCCATTGTGATGAGTGGTATTGTTAACCAACCTCTTGAACTTTACTTGTTTTGAGTAGTTCCATCATCACCGAAACCAGTTGCTACCTTTTATACCACTCATTCCTCCAAGAAGAGTCAAATCTAAGCTCTTTTCTGACTCTCGAAAAATGAAAATATTGTCGAGTACTTGTCATTTCGAACTCGTTAAATTAAATGAATTGACATCATCTCAGTATATGTTTACCCCTTTTTCAGGTTGATATTGATTATTTACAAAAAAGGAATAGCTTGATCGAACATGATCAAGAGGTTCTCTCAGATATTGTTTTCTGCCTTTTCGGATTCGAGGGACGATTTACAAAAAGCAACATGATGGATTTTTATTTTTCGTTTCTTTTTCAAACTCCCTAAACATTAAAAATACATTGAGTTATTCTTCCGTCGGACTAGTAAAAAATTAAACAGCGAAATAATTTTCACCATGACAAGACCGAGTTCCTCCTTCCTAGGGCTTGTTAAAATTACTAGGATGGATCCATTCAAAGAATGAACTTACATGCTCAGCATATGTTATCCTCTTCGCATTCGCTATCAAAATTAAAGAGGTACTCGTTAGCAATAAAAGATGAAAACTGAAAGTGGAACGTCCTTTATATTAGGCAGCATGTTTCTCTTGAACATTACACTCATCTGCATTTTGTGTCAGGTTGGGGATATCCATCATTCGTCACTTGCCTTCTCGGGTTTGGGAAATCCATTTTCCTGTTAGTCGATCATCCTTTTTTTCATCATGACCTGTGGTCCCATTTTAAGTCAAATTTTTCCACGCTCCGGAGTCGTGTCGCCTATATGTTCAAGAGAAGTCCTTTTTGTCAAAGTCAAACATCCGATGTTTATCTGATACTCTTTGCAAGAATCCTAAATCGCTTCTTTTATCTTGAGAAATAATTTGTTTCATGCCAATGATATGGGAATCATCATGGCCCTCCTTCGACGAATCACTTCCTGTCGACTTCAACTCATTATCTGGGTAGATGATATAGAAAATCCTTTTTAGTACCTTGGAGCTTGCATGCCTCAATGGAAATTTATTCGCGTTCGACGACAGGTTCACCTCATTGGCCTTTGATCAAATGATTCAGCAAGTGTTCGATGCTACCATATTTATTCACGCTTATAGATTGTGTTGTTGTACCTTGAGGTCCATTATCATTATTGGTGGTATCTCTCGTGCCTGTTAATGGTTTTCATCACTGACCAATAATCAGGTTGTTTCTACCATGTTTGACATCAACATATTTGTTCACAGGGTTATATCCGTACATCAGGTAGAATGAGATTACGACGAAGACCCTGGATCACATTTGTTATTATCCAAGTTGCGTGGAGTTATTGAGTATTCATGATTGTACACATGATCCTTTCTATATTGATGGTTGTGACCATACTGTGGATCCATTTCCATGATCTCTTTTAGATGGATGGTTGTGACCATGCCGTGGGTTCATGTGTTATTTGATGCTTATTCATAGATATGTTATTAGGAATATTCATATCAGAGAGGTCATATATTGTATTGTGTTTTATTTGGCAGGTTTCTTGGCATTTCTTTAGTCCTTGCCTTGGTTCGTAAAGCATTTCACCCATCATTCCTTGTTTTGCCTTCTTGCTTTAGGGGGCATCTGTTACACAGTAATTTGTCACCCTGTTCACTTCCCGTCCCTGCCCCTGAAGTGCCCTATGATGAATATTGTGCAGTATATCCACCTTGGAAAAATACATTGTCATATCCTTTAAAGACTAAAAGAAAGTTGACTTGAAGAATTTCTAAAGAAGCTTAGCTCAAACCCTAAATTTCTAGGTCAGCGCTTTTCTCCAGTTGTCTGCCTATGATGATGGTAGGTTGCACATTATACCCTAGCATTGTTAGTTCCCTTTTGATTAGAAAACCTGCATTGAACCCTTTCTGGAAATTTTTATTCAAATGGAGGAGAAGCGTCGAGCTCTAGAAGCTTCCAGGACGACGAGTTGGATATTGTTCGGTGGAGATATAGTCGAGCTCTCTCATTTGGAGCTCTTGATATTATCAATAGGGGATTATCCCTTGAGAAGTGGGCCTTCCTCCTTTCATGGGCTCCTAACTCCATCTCCTTTCCTAAAAATCGATCCCCATCCCTCCACTACTAGTTGGTCATTGTTGGGTTGGTCTGATCATTAATCCTTTGCATCCCTATGTTGTGTTAATGCCTAAATTTCCATTCGGGAGAAGGATCGCTTGAAGAGCCTCGGTTTGGACTCGGACTACATCAAAGGGAGGCCTCCAACATCAAGGCCAAGGTTGTGAGCTTCATCTTTTATATTATCAATAATAAATTTGGTGTTTCTCTTTCTATATTTGTTGGGATATACATACAAGTAGCCTAATGTTCCTTGATCTGTTAGGTAGTTGATGTTCAATGTATGATTTGTGTTGGATAATGTTTGTTGTTGTCTCTTGATATCCTACATGTATTCAAACGCCACCAGTAGCGAGGATCAAGCCTAAAGGATTGTGGATCAAGGCCTTCATCAAAGAGTTGAGCATAGCATCAGGAATAGGTAGGTCATTTTCCCTTTCTCATTATTCTTTGAATATTTACTAAGAAAGTGTCCATTAGATAGTCTTGTATGTTTCTAGACCCACTCTAGGGATAGAGAGATCACCTATGTCCACAGAGGGGATTGTCTTCACAACAATGATGAACTTGAGGGGACCGAGAATGAAAATCTAGCTAAGGAAGATTTATGAAAACTGTAGTGGACACCCCACTAGCAAACACCTAACAAGAAAGAACAGGAACCAATGAGAGAAAATGGGTGGAACCCCTGTGTAAAAATTTTGAAGAGGAGAAATTCAGGATGGCTCAACCTTGACTAATGATTGCCAACAAGGGAAAGAGGAGGAAACTGGAGATGACTTCTTGAGTGTTTCTTTGAGGATAATTTAGGTCATAAAAGGGAACCAAACCCAATGCAAGGAGAAAGGGAGCCAACAAAAAACAGGGAGAAAGAAGGGAGGGGTTGGATAAAATTCTACCCATGTGAGGAGAGAGAGAATGAGCCTCAAGGAATTGAGGTCATAGAGGGTGCAGTGGTTTGTACAATAAGAAAACAAAAAAAATTGAAGCAAGGAACTACTTTGGTAACCTACGTCCCTTTATATCCCACTCCCTAGTTGTGGGGAAAATGACCAAAGGTTGACCTATCTAAAAAGAAAAAGCATAGAATAGAGGAATTTGAAAAACTAAGGCAAAAAAAAGTAATAATAAACAACCAAGGGTGGAATGGAAACACTTGATCAAATAACAAGTAGAGAGATCATGAATCATCCTACCAGTCAATTCCTTGATTTTCACATTTTTTGTGGTCTCTAGACCCCCTAATGTGATGTTGATGCTTGTGGTTTCCCAGTAATCGACCTCTGGCCCTCCATAACGGAACCATACCTTGAAGCCTATGTAGAATTGTTGACTCTCTAATGAATTATGATGGCTACATTTGATCTACAAACACCTTGAATGCTTAAGGTGGCATAACAAAGAATGGAAACAAGGGTTTTCAAATTAAAATCAATAATTGTGTAACAAGTGGAAGGCATCATCCGCTCCCATCTTCTCCTTCACTAATGAGCCATAAACCTAGTTATGTCTACTTTGGGGCACCTACCTTGGGGTGATAAATTATCTTATTAACGTCCACTTAAGTTATTAATTTGGTGAGCTAGCTACCTTTTAGAGTCTATTTAATGATAAAAGGTAAGGATAGCCAATTTTAGGAAGCCAAACACCTTCCCTCACATATATACAAGGTCTTTACACTCGCAAAAAAATGAACTCGTGCTTAGTGCATGGTGATGCACCATCTCAACTATTAAATCACAATTTGACAAATTTATAGATTCATATTATTAGCATAGATTAATCGTAACTTTAGATATATTGAATATCAAGATGGAAGAGAGAAAATGGGATTTTAAAGCTGCAAAAACTATTTTAAAATGCTAAACATTATAGATACTATTATTTATTATTTAGACACTGATATGTCCCATTTATAGGTATATTTTGAATTTCATCATGCTATCCTTCAGCCCTTAAAGCTATAATGTTCTCACATTAATTCACATTTTTAGTCATAATATGCTTAGTAAGAATAATAAAATGTGTTTTTCATATTGTGTGGCCTAATGTGATTAAATTGTAGGAAAATAAGCATTTTTTAGGCACTTACTATGTAGGGTCTTGATGGAGACAACCAAGAGAGAATATATGGGGACTTTTCCACCTCCTTAGCTCTCTAACTCAGCTTGAGTTCACAGAATCCTCACTTACAATCTCGAATTCACTGACAGTTGAGTAACTCCAAGTACATGTGAAGCTCAAGGAGGACCAGATCCACAATTCTTGAGAACTTGGAGGGAATCACTCCTATTTTCAAGAGATATTCCATCATTTACATTTTTGTATAGAGCTCTTTTCCTGTTGTATTTTATGGATAAATGTACTTGTTATTATGTGATCTTAATGGTGGATCTATCATTGTTATTTTGTTGGTTTTAAGTATTTTTTATGAAATACTTGAGTTATGGCTCTCATCATGTTTTTATTAGTAAATGAAATTTTAATGAATGCATGACCTAATAAATTATCTTACAGTTGTTATGAGGAGGCATTAGTCCTTCTTGATAAATCTCAAACAAGTATGAAGTCCCTATGTTCATACGTGTTTATATGACCTATAGATTACATGTTCATGATTTGTTTGACATAATATTTGTCATGGCTAGGCCTTGTCAGATCAGGTCATTGTTCAAGTTTTGCATTAGAGGCATTTTCATCTCATTATTTATCCTTTCTAAGAGTTTCATCAAGTTCTAGGCAGAGGCCTGAGTCCTAGCCCTGAAAAAGTGGTCAGAATCTGGGGTCACTAGCATATATCTGCCTGAGAAAGGTTGCAATCGCATGGATGCCTTGTTCTGCATGCGACTAGAGGGTTTCATTTGCATGGAGGGCTTGTCATCAGTGTGACTAGGGCTCTAGTTCAATAAAACAACATTTTGTCTCATGGGTTGGACACCCGGAAGGGTTGGTTGGCTCATGAAGGTTTTGTAGCATCGGGGGAAGGTTAGATTGGTCTTGTATTGTCGGTTCCACTTCCTTAATTGTGCTTGGGGAGTTGAATCATATCATAGTAACTCTTCGTCACATGTTTACCCTAGTGGATCGGTTAGCTTAGGTAAATGTGGGAGGAG
Source organism: Pinus albicaulis (assembly GCA_034641835.2). Lineage (NCBI taxonomy): Eukaryota > Viridiplantae > Streptophyta > Pinopsida > Pinales > Pinaceae > Pinus > Pinus albicaulis. The sequence goes on from CM076572.1 coordinate 603,467,595, forward strand.
GTGATTACAAAGACAAAAAAGTTCATGGTCCCTCTCCTCGCTCTTGATAACATCTAACTCCCCTACATCATGCCATGTTGAACTTGAGGTGATCGAGAATGAAAATCCAACCAAGGGAGATCTGAGAAAACTGTAGTGGACACCCCACCAGCAAACAAACAACCAAACTAGCAAGAGTAGAATCTAATGAGATCAAATGGGTGGAACCCCTGTGTAAACATTTCGAAGAGGAGAAATGAAGGATGGCTCAACCTTTATTAATGATTGCCAACAAGGGAAAGAGGATGAAACTGTAGATGGCTTCTTGAGTGTTTCTTTGAGGATAATTCAATTTAGAACAGGGAACCAAACCCAATGTAAGGAGAAAGGTAGTCCACAAAAAATAAGGAGAAAGAAGGGAGGGCAACCTACCTCCCTTTATAGTCTACTCCCTACTTGTGTTGCAAATGACCAAAGGTTGATCCATCTGAAAAGAAAAAACATAGAATAGAGGAATTTTCAAAACTAGGGAAAACAAAAGTAATATGAAACAACTAAGGGTGGAATGGAAACACTTGATTAAATAACAAGTAGAGAGATAATGAGTCATCATACTAGTTAAGTCCTTGACCTTCACATTTTGCATGGTCTCTAGATCCCCTACTATGATGTTGATTCTTTTGGTTGTCCAGTAATCGACCTCTACACCCTCCATAATGGAACCAAAACTAGAATCCTCTATAGAAATGTCCACTCTAATGAACTATGATGGCTACATTTTCTCTGCAAACACCTTGAATGCTCAAGGTGGCCTAACGAATAATTGAAATAGGGGTTTTCAAATTAAAATCAACAATTGTTTAACAAGTGGAAGGTCGTCTGCTCCCATATTCTCCTTCACTGATAAGTCATAAACTTAGCTCAGTCTATTTTGGGGCATCTTCCTTGGGGCGATAAATTATCTTATTAACGTCCACTTAAGTTATTAATATTGTGAGCTAGCTACATTTTTTGTCTATTCAATGATAAAAGGTATGGACAACCAATTTTAGGAAACAAAACACCTTCCCTCACATATATACAAGGTCTTTACACTTGCAAACAAATGAACTTGTGCTTAGTGCATGGTGATGCACCATCTCACCTATTAAATCACAATTTGACAAATTTATAGATTCATATTATTAACATACATTAATCTTAACTTAAGATATATTGAATATCAATATGGAAGAAAGAAAATGGGATTTCAAAGCTGCAAAACTATTTTAAAACACTAAACATTATAGATACTATTATTTATTATTTAGACACTGATGGGCCCATTTATAAGTATATTTCGAAGTTCATCATGCCATCCTTCAACCCTTAAAACTATCCTTTTCCAATATTAATTCACATTTTTAGTCATAATATGCTTAGTAAGAATATTAAAAGGTTTTTGTCATATTGTGTGGCCTAATGTGATTAAATTGCAAGAAAAAGAAGTATTTTTGAGGCATTTACTATGCAGGGGCTTGATGGTAACAAGCAAGAGAGAATATAGGGGAGCTTGTCCACCTCCTTAACTCTCTAACTCGGCTTGAGATCATAGAATCCTCACTCACAAGCTCAAATTCACTAACAACCAAGTAATTCCAAGTACATGTGAAGCTCAAGAAGGACCAAATCCATAATTCTCGAGATCTTGGAGGGTCATTCCTATTTTCAAGGGAACTGCGGTCATCTACCTTTTTTTATAGAGCTCTTTTCCTCTTGTATTTTATGGATAAATGTACTTATTATTATGTGATCTTAATGGTGATCTATCACTATTATTTTGTTGGTTATATGTTGGTTATAAGTATGGTTTATGAAAGACTTGAGTTATCGATCTCATCATGTTTTGGTTAGTAAATGAAATTTTAACAAATGCATGACCTAATAGATGATCTCACAACTATTATAAGGATGCATCAGTCCTTCTTGATAAATCTTAGATAAGTATGAAGTCCCTATGTTCAGATGTGTTTATATGACGTGTAGATTACATGTTCATGATGTGTTTGACATAATGTTTGTCATGGCTAGGCCTTTTCAAATTAGGTCCTTGTTCAATTTTTGCATTAGAGGCCTTGTCATCTTGTTATTTGTCCTTTATGAGAGTTTCATCAAATTATAGGCAGAGGCCTTAGTCATGCCCCTTAAAACTATCCTTTTCTCACATTAATTCACATTTTTAGTCATAATATGCTTAGTAAGAATATTAAAAGGTGTTTTTCATATTGTGTGGCCTAATTTGATCAAATTGCAGGAAAAATAAGCATTTTTTAGACATTTACTATGTAGGGGCTTGATGGAGACAACCAAGAGAGAATAATCCTCACTCACAAGCTTAAATTCACTAACAACCAAGTAACTCCAACTACATGTGAATCTCAAGGAGGACTGTTGACTTGAGGGGTCCTGACCCAGGTTTAGAGTTAGCACGTAACCAACAAAACCCTCTTACTACTAGCCCTTTCGGCAATGAGCTACTTGCGTAGGCCAAAGTCTCACCTGAAGCAATATGTGGGGGGGGGGGTGTTGGAACCAAGTTTCCACACCCTGAAAGAGAATTAAATGAAGTGGACGTCTTTAGATATATCTCATTACATAGACTGTCTCATGCACCAGAAACCCTAGGTCAATTAACCCAGGTTAACCTTACACGCGTGCACAGGCAGTTTATCTGCAATCCCTTGAATTGTTCTATTAATGTGATATTCGACTTTTACAGCAACGGGTCTATGTAATTATCATTCATCAACAATAAAATAGGTATGCACCTGATTCATTCATAGTTAAATGAAATCATATGCAAGAAACAGAAATCATATGCAAAGATAGAACACAGAGTAAACCACAGATGCATTTGATACTCATATTTGCAGAAAAAAAATCTTTATTCATCAGTTTTTCACATAAACCCTTACAATTATTCAAATCTACCCGTGCACATAGCCAATGAGATCCACACACAGCCGGACTAAGGTCTCCACGCACAGAGCCAGAAGGAGCCTTTGAGACACAAACACTTACCACAGACTTACTTCAGAGTTCTATCATCCACATGCATACATTAACTTCCATAAAAAATTGACTTATCCAACTTGATCTAGACTTCTACTTATACTTTTTCCTACGCTCATACTATGGTCCTCAAACCATGGTTTGACACCCCTAGTGTTGAGGAGGTAAATCCCCTCTGCGGACAAAGGCGATCCCTACTAGCCCAGCAGGGGTCTAGCAACAATCACGAAATGTTACAACGCAAGTTCCTAGTTACGAATGAAAAGACCAAAGATGGAGGCCTACCTGGAATCCAATGCTATGATCTGAAGAAGAGAGCGTTCCCGTTCCTCAGCCTCGGCAGATCACGATCCTCCACGATCTCCGCGGATGGACACCTGTACATGCAAGAAACAAACAGATACAAGCATAAAATCCAGCATACGCAACTAAATATCAGTCAGAAAGGATACTACTCATATTAACATAATCGAAAAAAAAGTGGAACCATAATCGTAATCATTCATTAAATAACAATCGAAAGAGATTAAGGTAAACCAATGTTCTCGACGTCGTGGTCTCCTTCTGGGATGGGTCTCCGGTTGCTCAATGCCTCCTCGTGTGCTCGCCAGGGAAAGGGAAACCTCTCCAGAGTCTCTCGACGATAGTCTCCTTACTTGAGTCGGCCTTAAGGGAAGAAAGAGGGCTCTTACAGCACAAAGGCTCTTGGGAATTTGGAGATTCAAAGCTTAGGCACTTCAAGACTAGCTTGCAATGGCAATGGGAAAGCTTTTATAGATGGGGAAGGAGGGAGTTGGGATCCCTATTATTGTGGGATTGGCCCTATCATCAAGGAAGGTTCCATGGGAGGTGGCAAACCACTTCCCTTCCATGGAACTCCCGCAGCCAAACCTCCCAACTCAAGATAGGCAATGGTTTCTGAGTTTGTTGAAACACAACTTCCGCTATCTTTATTTAAAAAACACTCCTTAAATTGGCTGGCGCGACTACTGCTCTGGGACAGAGCGCCAGTTGGCGTGACCTCTTTGTAGGATTTTCCCCATTGGCGCGAGTGATGAACTGTCTGCCCGCGCCAATGCAAAAGGAGATGTTTTTATGATTTTTTGCAAGGAGATGTCTTTAGGGCAATTGAAGCTCATGCTTAGAGGAATGCATTGATGATGTTTTCAAGGCATGACAATGTTCACAGGTCACAAAATGGGTCCTCCATTATGCGGGACGGGGAATGGTAGGGACGGTGAAAAATTACTGTGTAACAGATGCCCCCTAAAGTATGAGGCCCGAGAGAGAGAGGGGTGAAATGCTTTACGAGAACATGTTCAACTGAAGGCTCGCCGTCGGAAAACCTGCGCAGAAAAATACAACTGATATCTCAAGTACATGATGTATATGTGGTATGGGCGCAGCCATCCGAAACAGAGTACACTATAATCCGGATCCAGGGTATGGGCGCAGCCATCCAGCGAGGATCAAATAAATAGACTCAGGTATGGTCGCAGCCATCCAATCAGCGAGTCATATACATAATGATAATAATCCACAATCGCAGCCTAGATTACAACAAACACCATCTAGGGTCTTGCGCTCCATCTCGACCCAAACAAAGTACAAGTTCAAGCATGCGAATATGTGAGCTGAAGTCGAACATGCAGGAACATCATCTGATTACCAGCCAATGAGGAAAGTTGTTAACAGACGCGAGAGGAACCACCAATAATGACAATGGTCCTTAAGGTACTACAGGTACAATCTACAGCGTGTGAATCAATGAGTTGGCGTTGAACACCCGCAGAATCACTCGATCGGAGGCCAATGATGAAAACCTCATGTCGAATGCAACGAACCTGCCATTGAGGCATGCAGGCTCCAAGGTACCATAAAGGAGTCTCTAGATCAAATTCCTGGATAATGAGCTGAAGTCGACAGGAAGTGATCTTGATCGAAGGTGGGCCATAATGTTTCCCACATCATCGACACGAGACAGAGGAACATGATGTTTCGTTGTGAATCAGGATCGTATGAGAATCAGAGGAAGGTTGATATTTGCAGAGGCCAACTTCTCTTGAACATATAAACGGCACGACAGTGGACTTGGCAGTATTTGACATCAACGGATCAGAGGTCATGGTGATGAGGCAATGAGCAGATGAGAGGTCAAAAGGGATTATCCAAACCCACGGAGGCAAAGTGAAGAAACGAGATGAGATGTCCCCAACCCGACACGAATGCAGACAAGTGCCATGTTCAAGAGCAACATACTGCCGACGACAACGACGATGGTTCCATTTTTCCCCCACCATTTCTGGCGAGTACCCCAATTATTTTTATAACAAGCTTGAAGGGGATAGCGTATGCTTGTAATATATCTCATTTTCCGCGAACCATCCTAGTGGCATTTAACGAGTCCTAGGAAGGAGGAACTCGAGAACGTCATTTCGACTGGATCCGATGTCATCAGGGTTTAACGAGTCTGACAAAGGGAGAACTCGGCGTCTTTTCATGTTTAGAGAGTTTGAAAAGACAGCAGAAAAGTAAAATCCACAGGTGCCTTTTCGTGAATAGTTCCTCAGATCCGAAAAGGTAGAAAACAATATCCGAGAAAACCTCCTAGTCGCGATAGGCTAGGGTATTCCTTTTTCATAATCGATCCATCCCAGCCCGAAAAAGGGATAAACGTATACTGGGTAGATGTCGATTCGTGTCCATTTTAACGAGATCGAAACGACAAGGGCCTCAGCAATCTTTTCATGTTTAGAGAGTTAGAAAAGAGCTGAAAGATGACTCCAAAGTGACTTTTTTGTGTATTTACCGAGTCCGAAAAAGTATAAAATACAACTCGTTTCCATCGTCAAAGTCGCAAAAACCTGCTGCTGCACATACCAAGCAAGCGTAAAACCCATTTTCGACATAACATATTGAAATATTTGATAAAAATAACTTTTTACAACTCATTTTATGTCAAAAAGTTATAAATATGCCAAATTGGTGAAAATAAAATTACATTTACTATTTACCTTGGTAAAAAGCAACAGTGATCCATTTGGAGCAGAAACTTCTGACGGTGATTGCGACAGATCCGGTTGACCATTCAGTTTCTCGTCTGCTACAGGTAAGAGGCGCTTCCCTGCTCTACATTTTCATCCATTTTTTAATAGTTTTCCCTTGTAAATCAGTTCTCTGTGGTCACTTTTGAAATTTTAGGGCCGCGCTCATTGGCGCGGGTATCGGGCACGGACCCGCGCCAATGGGCTCTTTTATACAAAGGGCTCGCGCCACGTGGCGCGACTGTTCACAAAACAGCTGCGCCAGCGGCCGAACCTAAAATTCCGCCTAAAAAATCAATATTTAAACCAAATTGCATGGAATTTGAGGCTTACCAGAGATCTAACTAAGGGTTTATGACCATATGGATGCAGGTAATCAAGAAAAATGGTGATTGAATGGAAAGAACGAGAGCATGGAGAAGAGGATGAACAGGCCATCCAAAGTGAGGCTTGCATGAATGCCCTCAGAAACTGTGGGTTGAAGAAGTTCTTCCTTACACCCTGTCTACGAGCTCAGCCCGAGCTCCTCCAGTATTTGATCAGTATTTGGGATGAACATGAACAAGTGTTCAGGTTGCGAGATCAGGTATTAGAGCTGGAGGTTTCTAATGTTTATTCTATCACCGGATTGTCCCGCAGAGGTCCAATCCCTGTGTTGACTGGAAGCAGGCCATCTGGCGAGAAGATGGAAGAAGTGATGGCACGAGTGTGCCGAGGAGCACAAATGGGATCAGGAAGCAAGAAGGTGGATATCCACACTATCCCTGATCTGGCATTGAGAGTTGTCCTACATACCATCACGCGGGTTGTAGGGTCGCAGGCACCGCACGAGGCCACAAAGGCCCAACTCCTGCTGGCCTCAGAATGCATGAGTCCCTTACTGTTCGACTGGGCAACAGCAGTAACGATAAATATGAAAAGGCAGCTCACAAAATGCAAACAAGCTAAACTGAAACAGTTTGGCTATGGTTCCATCCTGGTATCGTTCATTCTGGAACGGTTACCAATCTTCCAGGGCCAAGGGGCCCAGAGCTGGAGGCGGCCAACAGATGTCCTGGAGGCCGGAGTTCTTTAGGTGGTTACGGCGCCAGCTGATTGTAGTGGAAGACTGGCCCTATGCAGGAACTGACTTCACCGGAGACCCAAATCTCCCACTGCCAGAAGGAGATGACTGGGACGAGGAGTTGGGTAAGACCTCATGTTTTTGATTTTATGTTTTTTTTTTTTTTTTTTTGTTAATACACATTCGTCCTAACACATTTTATATATGTATGCAGATGTGGGACCTGAGAGACCAACTGGGATGTCTCCAATCTCACAGAGGACTCAACTCGCCCCTGATCCTCAGGGAGAGGGTCCCGGAGGAGAGGAGTTGATCCAGAATCTCGAGGGCATTGCCCGAGGGATCCCGGACTATGCTCGGCTGGCGGACGTACCGATGGCATACCAGCGTCACACGGTGGGAGTTCCAAGTCGGATCCACCGAATCCTGAGATGCTTAGTGCGTGCATTCACATGCTATCATGAGCACCATGCGGATTAGCTCTTAGGATTTATACCACACCTATTTTTTTGAGAGACGTATCGTCTCCGGATGTACTTAAGACGATTATGTATATTTTGACTTTTATGTGACACACTCTATGTAAACATTTCGATATCTATATATATGTGCATATCTATTTCTGTATGGATCTTCTTTTACATGTGATGATGATTTATAAATTGCGCAAATGTCTGTCTAATACCAAATTTGCTACCGCATCTGTTAGTGTATTCAAATGCCTGGGTATATGATGATATGTAATGTAGTCAAAATTCCTTTCCAGTAATCGAATACGCAGATACAGACGTAAGATGGACGGGTTCCTTACCGAATAGTGTCCGTTCAGTTGTAACACCACAAGTTGTGAATCTAGATACACGAGCAATTCATGGATACCAAGGTTTACTGCCTCGGTTAATAATTCTAACACAACACTATATTCCGCGATGTTGTTCGTGGTACGTCCTAGACACACTCCTTGTAGGTTGATCAACTCACCAGCAGGATCATAGATTACCCAGGCTGCTGAAGACAAATGGATGAATAGACATCTGCACAACCAGGAAGACCCGATCAACAGAAAGATGTTTACAAAACACACCACACTATACATGCACACAAATGAAAATCACACACCTATGTACACACACCACACCAAGAAATCACTTCAGGCATAGTACTTTTTGAGGTACAACCCATTTCTGGGCTGCGCCAGCGGAACTCCTTCATAATCTATGAGCTCGTAGGCCCCGTTTTTCAAAACGCGTTTTACTATATAGGGCCCATGCCACATAGGCTGGAACTTACCGGCTCCAAGCTTGTCATGTGCTTGATCGTACAGGAGGACGAGGTCTCCTTCAATAAAGGAACGAGGAGAAACAGATTGATCAAAATGAGTTTTGACCCTCTTCTTTTGTGCTTCGATAACCAAAGCAGCCAGACGACGGGTTTCATCTAACCGTTCCAGATACAGAAGACGTTCTTCCTCAATAGAAGTATTAGGTAGAAGCTCCACAGCTAATTTCAACGAAGGAATCTCGCATTCAATCGGAAGAGTTGCTTCCAGACCATACACCAATTGAAATGGTGTGAACCCAGTTGCACTCTTTGCAGATGTTCGGTATGCCCAGAGAGCTGAGAACAGTTGGAGATGCCAATTGGATTTGTGAATACCAACCGTTCGCTGAAGCATAGTGACCAAAACCTTGTTCACTGCTTCAACCTAACCATTCGCTTGAGGGTAATATGGTGTCGAGTTGTCGTGACGTAAGCCCAATGTTGAAGTCAGCTCCGCCATCATATAATCTCGAAAATGAGTACCGTGATCAGTGACGATGGCTTGAGGAACCCCGAATCGTGCAATAACGTGGTTGAATATAAATTGAGCAGCCGTTTTCCCTTCAGTAGCTAGTGTAGGCATCGCCTCGGCCCACTTGGTGAAGTAGTCGACGGCGACAATGATATACGCATGCCCCCCGGCCGAGTGAGGGTTACACATCATAAAATCCACGCCCCATTTCGCAAAAGGGCCGACGGTAATAACGGGATGTAATGGTAAAGGCGGCGCGCGCATCTTGCGCTGAAATATTTGGCATGCATGACATTTACGGACTGCAGTGATACAGTCTTTGAATATGGAAGGCCATAAATAACCTGCTTGCAGAATCTTCTGGGAAGTAGCATACCTGGACATATGTCCACCACAGGCGCCACTGTGGCAGTCATTTAGGACCTTTTCAACCTCTTCCAAGGTTAGGCATCGCCGGAGCACCGAATCTACTCCAATGTGATATAAGGTATCTCCTACTATACGGTAGGGCTGGGACTGGTGCCAAATCCGATGGCGGGCAGCTTTATCCAACTCAGACCGAAACGTCAAGGTCTGAAGATACATTATTATGTCACTGTACCAAGGGTCACGAGTACTGATGAGGAAAAGCGTTTCGTCCGGTATATGGTCTTCAGAGTGTGAGGGAGCAGAGTCTGTAGGGAGAGAACATATCAAATCCGTGAAGACCAGTGATTTAGTTGACTTAGCAGTAGTGAACTCTAAGTCAAACTCCTGCAGGATCACAATCCATTTGGAGTACTTGCCCCCCAGTAATTGTCTAGAAAGAATATACGTCATAGGGTTGCAGTCTGAAACCACTGTTATTGTACGCAAAAGGATGTAATGGCGAAAGCGTTGTACAGCGTGTACTGCTGCTAATGCTAACTTCTCGACATGAGCATAACGCGTTTCTGGGTCGAGAAGGTTCCGTGACAGGTAATAAACAACATGTTCATCACTGTGATCGTCATCCTGCACCAAGACCATGGCTATGGTGCTAAATGCGGCGGCTAGATATAAAGTGAAGTTGCAGTGGTAGTTCGGAGGACGAAGCAACGGAGCATTGACAAGCAATGTCTTCAGCTTCTCAAAGGATTCCTGAGCAATTTCGTCCCAATGAAAGGGAACGTTCTGCTTTAACAAACGAGTGAATCTTTTGGCCACCTTGGCATAATTCGGGATAAAGCGTCGAAGAAAGTTCTCTTTCCCTTGCAGACTCTGTAACTAATGCAGGGAGGAGGGTGATGGAAGATTTACGATGGCCTCAACCTTTAGATGGTCAAGGCGAATTCCGTCTTTCAAGACTATGAATCCTAAAAGACGACCAGAATCAACGCAGAAGACGCATTTATGAGGATTGAGCCTGATATTGTAGCGCCTGCAACGAAGAAAGATCTGGCGGAGATGCTCAGGATGGTCCTCTCGCTTACCCGAATGGGCTGGAAAGTCGTCCAGATAAGGCTGAACGATATGGCGAATGTCATGAAAAGCGTAGGACATCGCACGCTGAAAAGTGGCTCTAGCGTTCTTCAAGCCGAACGGGAGTTTTTTATACGCAAAAGTACCCCACGGACAGATGAATGTGGTCTTGTGTTGATCCTCAGGTGCAATATTGATTTGGTTATATCCTGAGAAACCGTCCATTAAGGAATAGATCTCACTCCCGGCACATTCGTCGATGATCTGGTCTATAAACGGAGTGGGATAATTATCCTTTGGACAGGCGCGATTGATGTCGCGATAATCCACATAGACTCTAATCGTACCCTGCTTTTTATCAACAGGGACAATGTTAGACACCCATTCTGTGAGGGGAATGGGATAAATAAAACCCGCGTTCAGAAGTTTTTCAACTTCTGCCTTGATGGCGGCGGCTTTCCGAGGATGCATGGGGCGTAAGCGTTGGCGTACGGGTTTCGCACCTGGATAGGTTGGAATCTCGTGCACTACGATACTGGGATCGATCCCCGGCATTTCCTCGTAAGACCATGCGAAAACATCTCTGAATTCTTTGAAAAGATCAGTACAGACTTGAATCTCATCGAGAGAACAAGTCACACCCACATGAATATTCTCAACGATCCCTGGTTTAACAAAGATGTTGATTGGAACAGTTTGAGTAATGTTACTCAAGTTACCCTCCGAAAAAACCTCGTGCGTCAAAATGGGCATTTGAAGAGGAGGGGTAGGAACCTGAGTAGCATAACGCTCCAGACAGTCAGTCATTGCCCCCAAGCTAGGCATAAAAGAGGAGCGATGATGTCCATCGCCCCAAGGCAGCTCCTCAAGAGACATAGTTTCAATGATAGCCTCATCGAAAGGAAAAGTCTCTCTGAGAGGATCAGGTGAATCAGCCTGACCAAGCCAGGGGGATTGAGAGTAGACGTCGAGAGCCATGCTCAAAGGAGCATGCTGAGGAGGTGGAGGATTAGATGCAGCAACAATCTCACAGTAGTTGATCTCTACTGGCGTCAAAGGCATTGATTCTCCAAACTCATACACCTGCTCAGGCGTAGGAATAAGCCAGGGGTCATCAGACCTGGACATCATGTTGCCTTGAGTGGTGTGCGGTGGTGGTGCGGGAAAGATACCCATGAGGACTGGGTCTTTGAAGAGACCAGGTCCTACACTGTCCGGGGGATTCGGAATTTGATCCACGTATGGCACGTTGTTCTCAGAGGAAGAGGTGAAAAATGACAACTGATCCACCGTAACAATCTTGCCCTCGTGAGGGAACTTAATGAATCGAAAGACGGTGGACGGCACGCAGAGCATGGCATGGGTCCAGCTGCGGCCAAGAAGTATATTGTAGTTGAGTTTAGCGTCAACCACTTCCACTTCTACGTTGACAGTTTTTCCCTGTAATGTGATTGCTAGACTCTTGAGAACGCCCAGGGGTTTAGATTCCCGACCATCAAATGCCTCAAGGGCATTGGGAGATGACGACAGGGCTGGAGATCCGATGGCCTTCCAGCAAGCAGAGGACATAACGCAGGTAGATGCACCCTCATCCACGACGGCCCTATGAATTTTTAGACCGTTAATCACGACTTGAATAACCAGAGCGATTTGATGTGGAAGCCGGGGAGTGAAATTCTCCAGATCGAAGGTGAGAAGACTCGAGTCGGCGGGATCAATGCCCCCGATCGCAGACAGTAAAGCCTTTCGTTGCGAAGGACAACTTTGAAGAACTTCTAGCGCAGACATGGCAGACGGCACCTGTGCCAAATCCTCAACAATGTTGTAATGTTGATTGGCACCCGTAACCCGTACGCCAACGATACTGGGATCGATCCCCGACATTTCCTCGTAAGACCATGCGAAAACATCTCTGAATTCTTTGAAAAGCTCAGTATAGAATTGAATCTCATCGGGAGAACAAGTCATACCCACATGAATATTCTCAACGATCCCCGGTTTAACAGAGATGTTGATTGGAATAGTTTGAGGAATGTTACTCAGATTACCCTCCGAAAAAACCTCATGCGTCAAAATGGGTGTTTGAAGAGGAGGGGAAGGAACCTGAGTAGCATAACGCTCTAGAAAATAAGTCATTGCCCCCAAGCTAGGCATAAAAAAGGAGCGATGATGTCCATCGCCCCAAGGCAGCTCCTCAAGAGACATAGTTTCAGTGATAGCCTCATCGGAAGGAAAAGTCTCTCTGAGAGGATCAGGTGAATTAGCCTGACCAAGCCAAGGGGATTGAGAGTAGACGTCGAGATCCATGCTCAAAGGAGCATGCAGAGGAGGCGGAGGATCAGATGCAGCAACAATCTCACAGTAGTTGATCTCTACTGGCATTAAAGCCATTGATTCTCCAAACTCATACACCAGCTCAGGCGTAGGAATAAGCTAGGGGTCATCGGACCTGGACATCATGTTGACTTGAGCGGTGTGTGGTGGTGGTGTGGGAAAGATACCCATGAGGACTGGGTCTTTGAAGAGACCAGGTCCTACACTATCCGGGGGATTCAGAATTTGATCCACGTATGGCACGTTGTTCTCAGAGGAAGAGGTGAAAAATGAAAACTGATCCACCGTGAAAATATTGCCCTAGTGAGGGAACTTAATGAATCGAAAGACGGTGGATGGAACGCAGAGCGTGGCATGGGTCCAGCTGCGACCAAGAAGTATATTGTAGTTGAGTTTAGCGTCAACCACTTCCACTTCTACGTTGATAGTTTTTACCTGTAATGTGATCGCTAGACTCTCGAGAACGCCCAGGGGTTTAGATTCCCGACCATCAAATGCCTCAAGGGCATTGGGAGATGACGACAGGGATGGAGAGCTGATGGCCTTCCAGCAAGCAGAGGACATAATGTAGGTAGATGCACCGTCATCCACGACGGCCCTATGAATGTTCAGACCGTTAATCCCGACTTGAATAACTAGAGCGATTTGATGTGGAAGCTGGGGAGTGAAATTCTCCAAATCGAAGGTGAGAAGACTCGAGTCGGCGGGATCAATGCCCCCGATTGCAGACAGTAAAGCCTTCCGTTACGAAGGACAACTTTGAAGAACTTCTAGCGCAGACATGGCAGAAGGCGCCTGTGCCAAATCCTCAACAATGATGTAATGTTGAGCGGCACGAGCATTTGGATTATAAGAAGATCTTCGAAGGACACCTTTAGGAGGTGGCTTCACAACGGGTTCGAGAGTAGGCTTCTCGATTTCCAATGGACCAGAGACAGGTGGGGGAGGCCTCCCATCCGCAACTGCCTTCCCGGGTGCCTGCTGCGATTCGTTTTAATCCTTCGACCGCGTAGCGACAGAGATAGGTGCAACACTCTTCACCATGAAAACCTGAGACCCAAACGGTGCAGATGGTGATGGTTGTTCGACCATCTGGATCTGCTAAGATGGAAATGGCTCTTTTAAAACAACCAGAGTCCCTTTAGGGCCCTTAAGAAGTTGACTAACCTCGGATCGTCGTGGACAGTCCTTAGTATAATTGTCCCATTCACAAATGAGGCAAGGGTACTTCGGTTTACGCTGGGATCCATCCTCAGTACGAGATTTAGATTCTGGTTTCGGGGCATCAGATTTAGATTTTCCTCTGCCCTTCTTCTTCCCCTTGGAGGATTTGTCCACAGGATTGGCCTGAAGGGCATTCACCTCCGCGGTTTTTGCAGAATCGGATGAGGCAGGATTAGCAGAAGTATTGTTGGAAGAATTAGCCTTCTACTTCCCATTCGAAGATTTCTTCGAATTCTGAGAGACAGAACCAATGACACCATCCACCGTAGGGGTAGGCGGAGCCTTAGAGGTTCCGGGCCGTGGAGCATCAGTCATGATGCCATAAAACGTGCCGGATTAAGAATAGACAAGATCCAGGTATTGGGCACGCGCGATGGCTTGTTCCTCTGTCACGTACACTCCCATTGCAATATCCTGAGCGATTTTATTCACAAAGGAGGTGGTGAACCAGTGAGTCAGTATCTGATCAGGTATGTGAAACTTGATCAGTCTACGACGGCGCCGCCACTCATGAATGTGATCTGAGATGTGAGTGGCTTTATCCTACTTTAGGGAAGTCAGGAGGTGCGTCCCGGCTTCATACCGAACCGGTAACTGAAAATGCGTGAGGAAAGCCATGGCTCAAGAGTTGAAATATTGGAAAATGCCACGGGATAACTCTATGTACCACTTAGCATCAGCTCCAGTTAAAGTACGCTGGAAGAGGCGCAGGCGAATCGAATCGTCGACCCAAGAGTTAGATGAACACCAAATATGATACGTCATCACATGCGCCTGGGGGTCCTCTCCAGCTTTTTCCTCAAACTTGGGGCAATCACCTGGTATCTTGGTGGGAACTGGAGGCCAATACAGATTATGTACAATCGGATCATTGGTCAACTTTGAAACATCTGGCAGCTCCAAGGTAGCCAGGAACGGCAATGGAGGATTAACTGTCATGCCAGGCCCAGGATGAGGTCCGGTACCCATACTCCACGATGGTTGTGAATATCCTTGCCCCCACGGGTTCTGTCCTACAGGATTCTGACCGTAGGGGGCGTAGGTCGTATAACCAGACTGATTTGGAGGCTGGTAACCATAGTGTGGGGCTTGATAACCAGGGTACGGACCCTGATTATGCGTCGGCCCTGTATAAGCAGCGTTCGGATTTGGCTGCTGAGTGTAGGTAAAACCGGGTGGAGGAGGATAATACTGAGAGCCTCTGGGGTGGTTATAGTTCGGTTTAGACTGACCATGAGAATAATAACCACCCTGAGGATGAGTAGGCTGCTGAAAAGTGGAACCCTGCGGAGCCTGATAAGTAGGACGCAGCTGTTGATTTGGCTGCGACATTTAATGAATCGGCTGCTGTGCAGGGTTAATGGAATGAGCGGGCTGCCCTGAATGAATAGGTTGACCTGACTGAGAGGGCTGACCTGAGTGAACAGGTTGACCCGGATGTGAGGGCTGACCTGAATGACCAGGTTGACCCGACTGAGAGGGCTGACCTGAGTGAACAGGTTGAACCGGATGTGAGGGCTGACCTGAATGACCAGGTTGACCTGGATAGACAGGAGGCGCCGGTTGCGCAGGTTGACCTGGTTGTAAGTGAGCCCCAGGTTGTACTGGATGGGCCGGTTGGCCTGGAGGCGGGACACCGGGTTGTACCGGATGAACTGGTTGGCCCGGTGGTGGAACAGGACCAGGTGCTTGCTGGAAACCGATTTGACCTGAGGCAGAACCATAGGATGGTCCTGGCTGATATGCAACGTTAGAAAAAACAAGATACCGCTGTTGCATCGGTAAAGAAGGCGGGATTTGTCCCCCAGGACCATAGACCGGTCCCGGTTGATACCCCGGCTGAGGCTGAACAGGTTGACCAGAAGGGCTATAATACTGTCCTTGCGGACCGTACGATGGCCCTTGTTGGCCGACAGGATAGCCTTGAATGGGCTGCCCCTGTGGATCATAAAGATAGCCAGGTTGGTCCGTAGGTTGGCCTTGGAAAGGCTGTCCCTGCGGGTTATAAGCCTGGTTAAACGGTAAACCTTGAGCATAAAGATAAGCCTCAGGAGCGGGTAGACGCAAAATCTCCCCGTGCTCGTCATACTGACCTGGGAAAGCATACACGGGAGTACCATCCTGTGCATAATGCGAAAAGTAAGATCGGTAGGGATCTTGGGAGGACGGTCCAACCTCGGCGTTCGGCTGTTGCAAAGACAACCGATACTCCTCCGGAGAGATGTTCTCCAGTATAGCAGTGGCTAGATAAACATCTTCAGGAGTTGGCCCAGCCCGAGTAGCAGATGCTGAGACAACAGGAGAAGAGGTGGCCACACAAACAGTGGGCCAGACGGGAACAGAAGTGACGGGCGTCTGAGGAGACACCCCGGGTGTGGTAGCAGCTGGCCTCGAAGCAGGAGATGATATTCCCATAGAGGCTGCAGTGGAAATGATCTGACCCAGAGATTTGTATCCTTGTGGTAAAGAAGGGCTGGTTGTTGACATGGCAGCCAGCTCAGAGTTGTCTCCCTGAAACAATCTTCGTGCGAAGAGCTGATAGTCTTCACCAGACGTTGGGATTTCCGCACCAGAATCACTCATGGTTGATCCTGCCGTTAAATCTCACAAGAGACGGCGAGGACTAGGAGGAAAAACAGCAGCAACAAAAGGCGAACCCGATGTAAGAGAAAGGAAATCAGCTCCTAATCTCAATTCAGACACAGGGTCCGAAAAGGGCCAATTGAACTCAACTGGTCCTCCAAAGGGTTGCTCAGCGAGAACTGGTCCCCCGTCAGGAAACACGGAAACAACAGGCTGCTTCGGTTCAGCAGAGGATTGGGAAGCCTCTGAAGAATCGTCCGTGTAAGGAATACCAGTAGACGAAACCGAGGGTTCTGCCACTGTGGCAAACGACAAGAGAAGAAAAAACCAACACACACACGGGCTGAAAAAGAGTCAAGACACACGATCAAACGGTCAACAAGCAATATCTAAGTGGGCGTGTAATCGTGGGTGATTAATTTTTACCACATTGAAAAGTAAGAAACTTTACCGTTTCATGTTTTAAGAGTCGAGAAACGATAAAAGATGACTCTATCTCTTTCAGATTTGACACAAGTGTGAAAGGACAAGCGCTTGACGGTCTTTTCAAGTTTAGGGAGTCAGAAAAGACCAAATGACTGCTCAAGAAATACTAGGCATAAAGGGTGTACCAAATAACCATGAACTGCAATATACACCTTGGTTTTAATAATGAAGAAGAAATCAACCAAGGACTTTCCGTACGTGCAGGCAATCTCCCCGAATGTTGTGTTCGGTGTATCATGGGTATAGGGCAGCAGACTCGGGTTCCTGTGGATAAAGGATTGAAAACCTAGAGGGGTATCCCTTTATATACGCGACGGTACGGGGAGCACAAGTCCGTACTAACGCTGTCTAAAGCCAAAAGGCGAATGACAGCTGCTAGGTTTAAAGACGCCGGAACACGTCTCTAGCCTAGACCTCTAAATATGTTTCGTTAGATTTCAATGTTGCCTTAGGTTAATTGAGTGGATTTTAAAGTTGATCTTCAATTAGGTTTCAATTTCCAGGCCCTAACGAATGTATTGTTTCAAAAACTCCTAAATGCAACGCTACATGCCACAGTAGACCATTTTGTTCAATGAAAACTAGCTACAGAAGAGTTGAGAGTCTTTACACAAACAAAATGATTCGGAAGACAAACAATGAGATCTCTGATGCAACTAATGAAATTGAAAACTTTTCATTCAAATCACTAATTACTAGTAAAATCGAAAAATTTCAATTTGCACTGATTGAACCAAAAGCACAAGAGATTTTTTTTGTAATTTTCAACGTTTGATAGCTAAATGCACTAAACAAACTGAAAACAAACGGAACAACTTGAGAAATGATATTGAGAGAGCAAAACGAGAAAATTTCACTCAATGACACAAGCAATCAAATCCCAAATCGACCAAAGTCTCTCAAAACCAAGAAAAAGACTCAAAGGCCCCAATGGACCGTGTGATCTAGGCCCAAAGCAAGACCAAATGAAATTTGAATGAAGGAATGAGCAATCACCCAAAAATCGCAACAAAACAGTGAACAACTACCAAGAGGATGCGGAGGAGCAATCAGAAAGTCGACTGGACAAACGAAACACCAAAACTCCCAAGGAGGGCTCGATACACAAAGCCACTAGATGCCCTAGGACTTAAAACATGAAATCGATAGATAAAAGCAAACAACCAAAGGACGGAGGCAAATTCCCAGTCAAACAGGACTCCAACACACTCAGGTAGTCGGAAAATCAAGAAGGAAAGCACTGACCAGACCCAGAGAGCTCAAAACTGAGCGAACTCAAAAACCTTACAGGAGTGGCGCGACTGTAAGGCTGCAACTGGCGCCAGAAAGCAATTGGCGCGGGCTAAACAAAAGCAACATGCGCCAATTGGCGCAACTGTCGGGCTAAAAAGCGCGCCAGTCGAGTTTTCTTAGCCAAAAACAAAAAGAACTACTCCAGAAGCAGATCAATGTATACTAAGCAAACCAAGAAGCAAAAAACAGCAAAAGAACCCAACCCAGAAGGCTCACCAAGCAAGGAAAAATCATAAAATAATCAAAACGAGACAGTGAAATCTAGACGATCCCCAGCAGAGTCGCCAAATTGTTGAGGAGGTAAATCCCCTCTGTAGACAGAGGCGATCCCTACTAGCCCAGCAGGGGTCTAGCAACAATCACGAAATGTTACAACGCAAGTTCCTAGTTACGAATGAAAAGACCAAAGATGGAGGCCTACCTGGAATCTAATGCTACGATCTGAAGAAGAGAGCGTTCCCGTTCCTCAGCCTCGGCAGATCACGATCCTCTACGATCTCCGCGGATGGACACCTGCACATGCAAGAAACAAACAGATACAAGCATAAAATCCAGCATACGCAACTAAATATCAGTCAGAAAGGATACTACTCATATTAACATAATCGAAAACAGAGTGGAACCATAATCGTAATCATTCATTAAATAACAATTGAAAGAGATTACAACCAATGTTCTGACGTCGTGGTCTCCTTCGGATGGGTCTCCAGTCATTCACGTCTCGCAAAGCTCACCAGGGAAAGGGAAAACCTCTCCAGAGTCTCTCGGCGATAGTCTCCTTACTTGATGCGGCCTTAAGGGAAGAAAGAGGGCTCTTACAGCACAAAGGCTCTTGGGAATTTGGAGATTCAAAGCTTAGGCACTTCAAGACTAGCTTGCCATGGAATTGAGCAGGCTTTTATAGATGGGGAAGGAGGGAGTTGGGATCCCTATTATTGTGGGATTGGCCCTATCAACAAGGAAGGTTCTATAGGAGGTGGCAAACCACTTCCCTTCCATAGAACTTACGCAGCCAAACTTCCCAACTCAAGATAGGCAATGGTTTCTGAGTTTGTTGAAACACAACTTCCGCCATCTTTATTTAAAAAACACTCCTTAAATTCGCTGGTGCGACTACTGCTCTGGGACAGAGCGCCAGTTGGCGCGGCCTCTTTGTAGGATTTTCCCCATTGGCGCGAGTGATGAACTGTCTGCATGCGCCAATGCAAAAGGAGATGTTTTCATGTTTTTTTGCAAGGAGATGTCTTTAGGGCAATTAAATCTCATGCTTAGAGGAATGCATTGATGATGTTTTCAAGGCATGACAATGTTCACAGGTCACAAAATGGGTCCTCCATTGTGCGGGACGGGGAATGGTAGGGACGGTGACAAATTACTGTGTAACACCTAGGTTTACCCTTTAACCCATTACAACTCATGAAGGGACTTTGACCGCCCCAAAGCCCCTTGAATCTTAATTTCTTAGCGCGCATGACTCAAAACTACCAAAAATACTATTATTTAACCCCAAAAATGCGTTCTTAAGGGACCCTGCTCCAAGAAGGACCATATCCACAATTCTTGAGATCTTGGAGGGAATTAATCATATTTTAAAGGGAGATTCCATAAACTACCATTTTGTATAATTAGACTAGCTGAAAGGCTCGTTAGGATTTGAGTTTTTGATTTAGCTAAGAGTAGCTACTGAGCCTAATGCTTGACTTTGTTATTCTTAACTTTCAAGTGATGTATGAGACTACTATTTTCTATTAA
Source organism: Pinus albicaulis (assembly GCA_034641835.2). Lineage (NCBI taxonomy): Eukaryota > Viridiplantae > Streptophyta > Pinopsida > Pinales > Pinaceae > Pinus > Pinus albicaulis. The sequence continues at coordinate 603,487,636 of CM076572.1, forward strand.
TGAGAAGTGTGCCACTGATCTGCATCTAAGTTAGTTTTACAGGGTTGAAACCCTTGGGGTTGGGCCCAACCTAGAGGCTTTAGTCCCTCTTTTGTGTTTCTTTCTTATTCTTGTTTCATAGCATTTCATGTCTTTCTCTTGTTTCAGTAGATGTCAAGCTATAAAAACTTGTGACTACAGGCTTGCCTATCACCTCTCTTGTGGGAAGAGTGATTGGAAGGATTTACAATCTTAGTCCAAAAATATTTGTTCATGATTTCTTGGAAATTGATAGATGCTAGTTTGTGATCCTTTTAGATGCTTACTCTTTTCAACTTAGGAGTTCATGTCATTAGTTCAGCGATTAGAGTAGTGTTGTGGAATAGAATAAAATTTAGTCAAATTCAACTCATATTTTCCACGATAGTTTATCTCACTATGCTACTTGTCATTTGATGCATATATTTGGCTACCTGAAGGGTTGTGTTGATCTGCAGGGGTGGTCACATCTTTCCATCTCCACATGGACCTTTCCATCTTCTTCCTAGGCACCTCTCACTTCTCCCAAACTTTGTTTCCATATTCATTATGTTAAGGAAAATGGAGGACACCATGGGCATCAACCTTGGTTCAATATAGACCTCTGAGAGGTCCTAGGTTTGGATAGGGTGCTCCCACACCCTTCATTCACTTCATCCTACCTTCATCCATATTCTCCTACCCTCAAGACACCATTTCTAACCTCAAAAGGATATCAGAACCCCTCCTGTAGCAAAACAAGGCCTCTTTTAGCAATACAACACCTCCTGTAGCAATACATGACCTCCTGTAGCAGGCCTATAACATTGTTTTCCTCAACTAGTTTTGATCCACACTTTGACCTTTGCCTAGTTAAGATGAATAATGACCCCAACTTATCATTTGATAAGTAAGAGAATTTCTAATACCACTGCAACCTCCTCCTTTCCTCGCTACAACTATTAGATAAAAAAACAGAGTTAGAATTAGTGTTTTTATTCATAAGCATATTAAAATTTAGATTCCTTATTTTCAAGCAAATTTAAAGTAGACCAATGATACATGCAAGTAGATTACTACTTTGATTAAATGTGCAAATTAGAGTAGCTTTACTTTTTCCAGTAGACTAGCCCTTTCTCTTTCATGCAATGTCAAATAGCATTTACATTTGAATGAATAGCATTTTCACTTTCATAGATACAATTAGGTTCAATTATGCCTTCATAAGAATTTTTTAATATAGCTTAGGAATGGTCTTTGAACACCTTGATCTGATTTCATGAATAGGAGTGACATGAGTAGAACCTAACCTGTTGTGCATATAACAATGTCACCTCTAAGTGTGTACAAACCCCGGCTTGATAATTTAAGTTGAGAAGCCATTTGGAGTTGCAACACTCTTGGTGCAATACGAGGGATCATCACTTTTTGGTGTTGTTTTCGGGGAGGTGCCTAAGTAGGTGTTTTTTATGCTTAAGCATTGTTTTTTTATGTTTTGCATCAGTCTTATTGCTTTGAAAAAGTGAAAATTTCAACCAAAAAAAAAAAAAAAACTTGTTCTTTGATGCCTCGTAGGAGTATGGATAACCAAGGAAAATTCTTACCAAAACCCCCACACCCTAAAGCAGCCAACCTTCAATCTTCTTCGGTCGTTGTGAACTTCCCTCCCTGACTAGAGGGGAGTTAGAAGACCCTCTAGGTGAGCAACTTGAAATTTTTGAAGAAACTATTAGAGAAGAAGAAGAACCCACCTCTCCTACCCAAAACATGGCTAAAAAGAAGAACAATGAGATTTTCCCTATGAGATAAACTAATGGAGAGGCTAGAATGAAGAATATAAGCCCTGTTGTCCTTCCACCTTTCTATGAATTAACCTATGAGGGTCCTGACACCTTCATGTTTGAGATTTTTGTCGTGTGTAGGACCTATGACTATGCCTTTGATGAGCAGAAGTTGAAGTTGTTTCCTTTTACCCTTAAAGATGCAGCCTTGTGCTGGTTTATGGGTCTACCTGGAGGCAACATCACTACCTGGGCCCAAATGCAGCAAGCCTTCAATGACATATATCAAGGCTAATTTAGGTCCAAAGAAACAAAGGAGGGAATTTTTAGGATGAATCTTGGACCTTATGAGTCTCTATAGGACTATGAGGAAAGATTTAAACTCAATTATAGGAGGGCCAACTGTATCCTTGATCTTGAGTCACTCAAGCTAGTTCTTCTCTGAGAGATTAGGGAAGATGTGATAGAACCGTGAACATGTTATCTATAAGTGACATCTACTAGTTACCTTATGATGACATCACAACTATATTCAAGAATATCTCTAGGGTTGCTAGGAAAAAATTTAGGTCTAGCCAAAGCTTGGACAATTCCTCTCCCTCCACAACCTCCATCAAGCATGAGATATGGAATATATGTTGGAGGATTTCAAGGGTGAAATGTTGCATACCTATGTGTTGCAAATGGATACTATGAAAATCAGAATAAAGCAAGAGGAAGCAGAAAGAGAATTGGATATCTTTTGCCTTAGATGTACTAAAAGACATCCTAGGAATGAATGTCCACTGAATGTCATAGAAGTCTGCCTAGTCTGTGAAAAGAATCATGCAACAGATAAATTTCCCTCTCTTCTAGGCCTAAAGGTTGTATATCAGGGAGGAGTAGAGAGTGGTCATAACAAATTTTCTTCATTAACCAAAGGATACCACTCCAACCTCCTCATTTTCTCAATGCAACCATCAGACAACAAAACAAAGTTAGAATTAGTGTTTTTATTCATAAGCATGTTAAAATTTAGATTCCTCATTTTCAAGCAGATGTAAACTAGACCAATGATACATGCAAGTAGGTTACTGATTTGATTAAATTTTTTTTAAAAGAGAGTCCATACAGGTGAATTAGTTTTCAAATTAGAGGAATAATCTGTTCCGAGTATTTTTAATAACCCAAAGTAGAGTATCCTTACTTCTGCAAGTAGACTAGCCCTTTCTCTTTCATGCAATTTCAATTAGCATTTACATTTGAATTAATATCATTTTCACTCTCATAGTTAGAATCATGTTAGATTATGCCTTCATAAGAATTTTTCACTATAGTTAGTTGGAGGAATGGTCTTTGAACGCCTTGATCTGATTTCATGAAAAAGAGTGACATGAGTAGAACTTAACTTGTTGTGCATATAGCATTGTCACCTCGACGTCACCTCTAAGCTTGTACAAACCCCAGGTTGATAATTTGAGATGAGAATCCCTTGGGAGTTGAAACACTCTTGGTGCAATACCAAGGCTCATCACTTTTTGGTGTGGCTGCCGGGAAATCCAAATAAACTATCATAACTCATATAAACTACGTTAGAGTGAGATAAAATATCATAACGCATATTTAGATCAATGGCACACTTCTCATTAACAAAAAATAATAGTCTCATACATCACTTGAAAGTGAAGAATAACAAATTCAAGCATTAGGTTCAGTAGCTACTCTTAGCTTAATCAAAAACTCGAATCCTAATTAGCCTTTCAACTAGTTTATTTATATAAAAAGGTAGTTCATGGTACCTCCATTATGTATCATTGGAGAGAATCACTCCTATTTTCAAGGGAGTTGCCATCAACTACCTTTTTGTATAAATAAACCAGTTGAAAGGCTCATTATGATTCAAGTTTTTGATTCAACTAAGAGTAGTTATTAAGCCTAGTTCTTGACTTTGTTATTATTAACTTTCAAGTGATGTATGAAACTACTATTTTTTTTTTAATGAGAAGTGTGACATTGATTTGCATCTCAGTTATGATAAATTATTTTAGTTATGATAGTTTATCTCATCATATTGATTGCAGCCCCAAGATCAATCAAGGTATTAGGGACCATAATGCCATCGATGTGCACATCCACTACTCGGATACCAGGGTCTAGGTACTTTGGGGAGATAGCCATCCCAAGCATCAGATCAAATAGTTATCCAACAACATTGATGGTGGGGGTATCTCTTTTTCTTCTCTTAGAACTTTTGAAACATTTTTCCTTAATAAGCTTGCTGTAGATGGGAACGTATTTAATGGTCTGGATAAGGGGTATCTTGACACACATATTATTCAATTCTCCAAGAAGTTAAACCTCTTCTAGGGTGTGTTGGTTAGGGTGGACCAACCTTTTAGGAAAGGGGAGTGCATTGACTTGAGGGGCACCCTCTTCCTTCTCTTCTTCAAACTATTCGGGTGGAGAAGGTGGGTGATTATCTGGAAGCACCCTCCCAGACCGAAGGTAGATCTCTTGGATTTCCACAACATAAGCAGGATAATATGTCTCTCCATTGTAGACCTATTGTGCCTGCTTATTTTTCCTGTTCGGATTGGTTGAACAAGCATTTGAGGTTTATTAGGTGGGGTATGATGAGTTAGTTGTGGTTAAGATTTGGGTAGATGAACTAAAGCAGGATATTGGTTGGTTTGATACCTCCACCCTTACAAGGGGTTTCCATATTGGAAATATTGGGGTGGATATGGCTGAAAAGGAGGGTTGATAGGCTGAGGAGGATATGGAGGAACATAAGACCAAGGAGGAGGTGTGGATTATGATGGATGAGTGGAAGGGTACCAAGGTTGGAAAAGTGCATTCTGATTTGGATTGTAGTGAGGATAATGTGCACCTTGCATGCCTTTTTGATATGGTCAAGGTCTTGGGGGTACCTTTTCCTATATATTTCTTCCATTCGATTTGTGCAATACCCCTGCTACTTTTCATAAGGCAGTTCTAAGTATATTTGTTGAACTTGTTCATGAATTTGTTGAGATATACGTGAATGATTTCACTCCTTATGGATGTGACTTCCAGGAAGCTCTTTCTAGTTTGTGCAAAGTCTTGAAGAAATGTATTGAAATTAATCTCTCCTTCAGCCTTAAGAAATGCCAATTTTTGATGAATGCAGGGGTTGTCCTTGGCTATTCCATATCACAGGAATGGATACATGTTGACCCAAACAATATGGCCATTGTCAAAAGGGTCCCTATCCCTCAAAATCAAAGATATGTCAAGAGTTTCCTTGGATTATATGGGTATTATAGAAGGTTAATTAAATATTTTATTAAATTGGCTTCACCCTTGTTTGCATTGTTGATTAAATATTTAGATTTTTTTTATACAAAAAACTCTCAAGAGGCCTTTGAAATATTGAAAGAAAAGCTTACCACTGCACCCATCCTTAGGACTACCAACAGGGAATTACCTTTCCATATACACACATATGCCTCAGACAAAGTTGTAGGGGCTTCCTTAGGACAAGTAAAAGACAAATTTCCTTACGCTATCTATTTCATCAGTAATAATCTTTCTAAATCTTAGTTAAATTATACTATCACTAAAAAGGAACTATTGGTTGTGGTGCATTCTTTGAACAAGTTTAGGCATTATATCATTGGTTATCAAACTTTGGTTCACATTGATCATACAACCATTAAGTATTTAATGAATAAACCTAATTTCAATGTTATGATAATTAGATGGTTGTTATTACTTTAGCAATTTAATTTAATTATTGTTGATAAACTAGGGAAAGAGAATGTGGTTGCAGATTTCTTGTCAAGACTAACCTTGCCTGTAGGAAAGGAAGAAATGATAGATGATCAACTTCTATATGAAAATATCAGTGCTCTCTCCTTGGTTTTCTGATATAGCCAACTATTTGGTTGTTGGAATTTTCCCTCCTAACCTATCCTCTAACGAGAAAATCAAGAGTGTTAGGAAAAGTGCCCCATTCACTTGGATTGGGAGAAATATTTTCATATTAAGGCTGAATTAGATCCTGAGAATATGTGTGAGAGGAAAATATGTCTTTGACATCCTCTTAGCATGCCATGATGGACCCTGTGGGGGGCACTTTATTGCTAAGAGGACAACCTTCAAAGTTCTACAATAATGTTACTATGTGTGATCAGTGCCAAAGGATGGGTAAGCCAACAAGCAAGGATGAAATTACCTTACAAACTGAAGTGACTCTAGATCCATTTAGAAAGTGGGGCATGGATTTCATTGGACCTATTGATCCCCCATCAGGATAGAAAAGGTATATCATTGTATGCATTGATTACTTGACAAATGGGCTGAAAAGTAGTAAGGAAAACAACTGAGAAAAATGTGGTTGAATTCCTAAGGGAGAACAACTTCTACAAATTTGGTTTTCCAATGGAATTAGTCCCTGATCAAGGATCACAATTTACATAAAGTTTGATCGAAGATCTTATGAGGCAACACCACATCAAGCATAGGAAATATACTGCTTATCACCCTCAAGAAAATGGGTAGTTGTAAGTCACAAACAAATCATTAGAGAGCATTCTTACCAAGGTTGTTAGCAACAACAAAAGAGATTGGACAGACAGACTTGTGGAAACAACTTGGGCCTACAGCAACACTTGGAATACCACCACTAGATTCACTCCATTTGAGTTGGACTATGGGAAGAAGGCCCTAGTATCTATTGAATTTGATTATAACACCTTGAGGATGGTAGCTCAATTAGACTTGGATCTCACTACATCATAACAGGAGAGGTTTCTCCACCTCAAAGGTCTAGATGAATTTAGGATGCAAGATTTCCTACACACTACGTTAATTCAGCTACAAAGGAATATTTGGCATGACAAGCACATCAGATAGATGATTTTTCAAGAAGGAGATTGGACCCTTTTGTATGATTCCATATTCAAGGATTTAAATGTAAATTTAATGACAATATGGTTGAGTGCCTATCTAGTAGAGGAGTGTCATGAGAATGGTTCTGTCCATATCACAAAAATTGAGGAGGAAGAGATCCCCTTACTTGTCAAGGGCTATAGGTTTAAGTTTTAAAAGAAACCTCTATCCAAGGAAGAGTTTGTCAGTTCAGTCAGCAGATAAATAAATGTGATTGGGAGGCTCATAGCCCTCGGTCCACCAAATTCCTAAAAGAAAACAAGAAAAGGAAAAAATAAGAGGGCCTAGATGAAAGCCTCCAAGGGGCATTTGAGGCCAACTCCTGGGTTGAAAAACTCTTTGAGGAAGCCCATGAGCAACAAAAAAGAAAGAAAAAATAAAATATCTCCAGGTGAAAACCTCCTCTGAGGAGCCTAGGGAAGGCATGCAGGTTGAAAACCACTACAGAGGCAGCATGCTTGTCTCAAAAAAAACAAAAAAAGAGAAAAAGAAAAACACAAGGAAGGATTTCTTACACTAATTTTGCTAACAACACCCAGGGCGTGCACACAGGCTGAAAACCATTGCAAAGGCAACATGATTGTCTGAAAAAAACAACAACAAAGGAGAAAAAGAAAAACACGAGGAAGGAGTTCTTACACTACTTTTGCTAACATCTTTTTTTGCAGGACTCCAAACAACAGACAAAACCATGGTTACAATATAGAACCTACTAGTGTATCCCTACATTATTATAGTTATACATTTCATTTCCAAATTTTCCACTCACATACCTACCTCTCTCCATCATCCAGCCAACAAAAGAATTAAATTTTTCCTCCTCGTTGTAATGCTATAGGAGGCGCCCGAAATGCTACAGGAAGAAGATCCGATGGGAAAAAGAGACCAGTGGGTCATGATTTCTTTAGGGAATGTTGAGAGAGGTCCACCAATATCAATTCCATCACCCATCCACTCCATCTAGCCAAATTTAGCTCAAATTTCCACTTTTAATGCATCCAGAAACGCATAAAATATATGTTTTCCATTCTTCTATCACCCACACCACTTCCTCATGATCCTAATCCTATCACCATGCCTTTCATGACTTGCTCTCAATCTAATATGAAAAATGAGGTCTTAAAAAAGGAGATTAAGTGACTGCTACGAGAAAGAGACTCCTCCTATAGCAACATGTACAGTTACAAAATAACTCCTTAATTTTGTATTTTTTTTCACCCACAAAGAGCATCATGGAGCCATTTTTGAAACAGATAAGAGGCACGTCATCCTTAGGAATAATTCCATCCACTCAACTGACAACAACTTGGACACTAATAAAGAACCTACACACAATTTTATGAGGTCCAACTCCAACATGCAAGCATCTCCAGCAATTAGATCCACATGTAGGCTTAGGTATGACAACCCTCACCTCTTGCCTATGCATATGTTGTGAAACCAGCTCCAAAAATAGAAAAAAAGAAATATCAACGCCCTAGAAATAATCCACTTCGAGGGGGAAACCTCCAATACATTACATGAATGAACAATTCTTGGATGATACAAATGACAAAACCTCCTTTCTATATATAGGAGTCCATGGGGCCACAATGTAATCCTAGTGGGGCCACAATGTAACCCTAGCCGACCTAACAATAATAATGAAAGGGCACAATAATAACAATATAGGGGTTACAAGGGTACAACAATAACAATAAGGGGGGCTACACTAACATAATAAGGGACTACATTATTAATATAGGGACTTAACATGCCCCTCTCCTTCAAACAAGTGTTGTCCTCAGCACTTGATTATTTCTTGATGCTTTGGTATAAAATTCTCATCCTCCCATGTGGAATCTTCTACATGAAGATTCTTCCACTTGCTGAGATACTCTGAAATTCATCGTACTTCTTGAGTTCTTGTTTCTGTGACTGCTTCAGAACTTCTTTCGATGTGATGTTGATCTTCCTATTTTTTCAATTGATTCTGCACTAAAGTTAGGTTATCCTTTGAGAGTTGGAGAACTTGTTGTTGATGCTCGATGTGATCTTCCACTACTTTACCATCCATATTAGATTTTATTTGATCCTTAAAACCATCCAACTTAGCCTCCATTTCTGCTTTTAAACCATCTATGTCATCTTCGGTTGCTCTTTGTAAGATCGAAATTTGTTGCACTTGGTACCGTAATTTTGATATCTCATACTGCAATTATTCCTCTTCAGGCATCATAGTATAGCTTTTTTAGGGCTTAATGGGTATGGAATTATTTTTAGGTGGCATTTTAGAACCCAATACTGATATCTATGCTTCAATATGCCCTTGGAATCACTTCAAACTAATTTTTCACACAAGACTTATGCAATTCGAAAAGAAAAAAAATACACACATTTTTCTTGCTTTTGAGGAGCACAATATTGAAACTGAACTATCTTTGTGATTTAGGATTTTCAATATCTAAAATTTGGCTCTAAGGTAGCCCTTTGAATCCTCTTTCGAATGCCACAGGTCTGACCTGATTTGGGTTCTTCAAGGCATATTTATGTCCAATCTCCCACAATGACCCAATTATGGATTGGTTCAGTAGAGCGAACTTGTATGACTTGCCACGTGTCACTGTTTCTTCCTTTGGCTCTAAAATTAATAAAAAAGGAAACTACATTTTGTGTACTTGTGGCCACCTTTTACAGAATTCCAATATGATGCCCAGAGTGAGAGTTATGAAGCTTTTCCCACGATCACCTCTTTGAGATGAAATTCGGGAGCCTGCAAAAGACCTAACTTCCATAGATCATATCTCTGAAAATATTGTGAACCAAGCTCTGAAATTTTGCGAAAATCTTCCTTAGGATTTCATATTTGCTCCCTAAACATTTCAGCTTCTAAACCTTTGTAGAAAAAATGTTATAGTGCAAATTCCACGATGACCTGTTTAGGTTGAATTTAGGAGCCTGCAAAAAGACCTAAATTCCATAGATCATATCTACGAAAATATTGCAAACCAAGCTCTAAAATTTTGCGACCATGTTCCTTAGGATTTTGGCTTTGCACTCTTAAAATTTCAGCTTCTGAACCTTCGTAGAAAAAAAGTTATAGCGCAAATTCCACGATTACCCGTATGGGGCAGTGAAACCCTAGAATCCAAAGCTTTGATACCAAATGTTGTGAAACAAGCTCCAAAAATAGAAGAAAAGAAATATCAATGCCTTAGAAATAAGCCACTTCGAGGGGGAAACCTCCAATACATTACATGAATGAACAATTCTTGGATGATACAATGACAAAACCTCCTTTCTATATATAGGAGTCCATGGGGCCACAATGTAACCCTAACCGACCTAACAATAATAATGTAAGGGCACAATAATAACAATATGGGGGTTACATGGGTACAACAATAACAATAAGGGGGGCTACATTAACATAATAATGGACTACACTATTAATATAGGGACTTAACATGCCCCTCTCCTTCTCTCCTTGAGAAGCAGTGTTTCAGTGTCCTCAGCTTGCTTGATTTCCAAATTGTTGTCCTCAACGTGTATAAAATTCTCATCCTCCCATGTGGAATCTTCTACAGGAAGGTTCTTCCACTTGCTGAGATACTCTGAAATTGATTGTACTTGTTGAGTTCTTGTTTCTGTGACTACTTCAGAACTTCTTTCGATGTGATGTTGATCTTCCTATTTTTTCATTTGATTCTGCAGTAAAGTTAGGTTATCCTTTGAGAGTTGGAGAACTTGTTGTTGATGCTCGATTTGATCTTCACTACTTTACCATCCATATTAGATTTTATTTGATCCTTCAAACCATCCAACTTAGCCTCCATTTCTGCTTTTAAACCATCTATGTTATCTTCATTTTCTCTTCGTAAGATAGAAATTTGTTGCACTTGGTATCATAATTTTGGTATCTCATACTGCAATTCTTCCTCTTTAGGCGTCATAATATAGCTTTATGAGGGCCTAATGGGTATGGAATTATTTTTAGGTGGCATTTTAGAACCCAATACTGATATTTCTGCTTCAATATGCCCTTGGAATCACTTCAAATTGATTTGCACACAAGACTTATGCAATTTGAAAAAAACAAATACACACCTTTTTCTTGCTTTTGAGGAGCTCGATATTGAAACTGAACTATCTCTGTGATTTAGGATTTTTAATATCTAAAATTTGGCTCTAATGTAGCGCTCTGAATCCTCTTTCGAATGCCACAGGTCTGACCTGATTTGGGTTCTTCAAGGCAACGTTATGTCCAATCTCCCACAATGACCCAATTATGGACTAGTTCAGTAGAGCGAACTTGTACGACTTTCCACGTGTCATTGTTTCCTCCTTTGGCTCTGAAATTGATAGAAAAGAAACTAAAGTTCGTGTAATTGCGGCCAATTTTTACATAATTCCAGTTCGATGCTCAAAGAGAGAGTTATGAAGCTTTTCCCACGATCACCTCTTTGAGATGAAATTCGGGAGCCTGCAAAAGACCTAACTTCCACGGACCATATCTCTAAAAATATTGCGAACCAAGCTCTAAAATTTTGTGACGATCTTCCTCAAGATTTTTTCTTCGCTCCCTAAAAATTTCAGCTTCTGAACCTTTGTAGAAAAAAATTTATAGCGCAAATGCCACGATGACCTGTTTAGGTTAAATTCAGGAGCCTACAAAAATACCTAACTTCCACAGATCATATCTCTGAAAATATTGTGAATGAAGCTCTGAAATTTTGCGACGATGTTCCTCAGGATTTCGGCTTCACACTCTAAAAATTTCAGCTTCTGAACCTTCATATAAAAAAATTTATAGCGCAAATGACAAGATGACCTGTTTGGGGAAGCGAAACCCTAGAATCCAAATCTTTGATACCAAATGTTGTGAAACCAACTCCAAAAATAGAAGAAAAGAAATATCAATGCCTTAGAAATAAGCCACTTCGAGGGGGAAACCTCCAATACATTACATGAATGAACAATTCTTGGATGATACAAATGAAAAAACCTCCTTTCTATATATAGGAGTCCATGGGGCTAGAATGTAATCCTAGTGGGGCCATAATGTAACCCTAGCCGACCTAACAATAATAATGTAAGGGCACAATAATAAAAATATGGGGGTTACAGGGGTACAACAATAACAATAAGGGGGGCTACACTAACATAATAAGGGACTACACTATTAATATAGGGACATAACAACATACAATGCTAAAATTTGTTAATGGCCGAGAAAGTATTTTTAATAGGGTATAGGTGACCAGTGAAATTGGCCACCCTTGACTAGTAAACTCAAGTTCATTTAGTCACACATGCAACATGGAAAAGTCAACTCAAGTGAGGTGGTGATTACGAGGAGTGAAGTGATGATCAGAAGGAGCAAGGTAAGGATTACAAGGACTTGGGAAAACGGTTTAAAAAAGGAAATTCGTGTAATATCCATGTCACCAAAGTGCTCTGAGCCTTTACCACAAAATGGAATATTAAGTACAAGGCTTGAGCCTGTTTGCACCATCGCTCATTTCTAGAAAATAAAAAATAAAAAAGTTAGAGGAAGGATGAGATAACACTATCAGACTGCATAGGGTGCACCAAGCTACTTCGTACTGTGTTTGCAGGTGCTATAGGAGAAGCTATAGGAGGGTATGAACTGCTACAAGAGAGTTGAGAAGAAGCTACATGAGAGAATTGAAGGGAGAAATGGATCCAAAGTGACCCAAAGTTGTCCTCAAACCCTCATGCACATGACAAAGCTATTTTGAAAAGGAGTAAGTGGCTATATCCCTCTCTAATTTCCATACAATTGCATGGGAAATTCTGCTTGAAGTTAGTACCCTGTAATAAACAATTGGGTAGTAGTTCCCTTTGGAAATTGTTGCATGTAAAGGCAAGATAGGGATAGAAAAAGAGTTTATTTTGACATAAAATTTGGCATCCTTCTCCCTCACTGACAAAAAGGAAGTTGTAATATTGTTTCCACCAATGAGATTGCTTCAAGGAAACATTGAAATTTAGACCTAAGTAACATTGAGAAGGAACATTAGAAGAAATGGGGGGAGGATTCAATAGAATAGAGCCCGCAGACACAAAGATAATTCTCCAACACTCTCCTGTAATAAACATTTTTCAAAGACATCAATGGATGAGTTTCTTTGAACAACTGAAAGAGTACGACGATGACATCACCCAAGAATTTCCATGGCACTACATTCTCAAGAAGAAGATAGTGCCACTACTGTTGTTAGAGGATTGGCCATCTCTTTAAGTCCTAAAACCATAAGCAGAGTGACCACCTTACCCTTAGGAATTTGATGGAGCAAGGAGAACAAAGCAGTAAGTGTTACAACTAGGAAGAAATTTTTCATTCTCAGAGAAAACTTTATGGAGGATAAGGATGGGGTAAGAAAAGAAGTCCTACCTTACCCCTGGGATGAAGTGGTCTACCACATTCTTAAATATATATCATGTGAGGGGAGGTTGAGCATTTTATATTCTTATCATTTTAGGCTACTCCATGAGCTAAGATTCAAAGAATATTTACCAATCCCACAAAGACTAATTGATCCCCATTTCCTCCTATAATCAATCATTGAAATGAGCCAGAAGATGAGGGAAGGGAAGCCTCAACACATTACCTGCCATGGCCTTATTAAGTTAATTGTGATGGATGCTTTAAGTTAGTTAAGGAACCCTGTGTTATGGACTGATATTTTAGACATGGAAAGGGAAATCTTCATTAAAACCCAAGCCATCACAAATGGAGAAACACCGACCTATAGCACTAGAGGTAGAGGATGAAAAAAAAGGAAGAAGAGGCATTTGAAACAGAGGAAGAAGAGGCAACATAAACATAGGAAGAAGAGGAAGAAAAAATAGAGAAAGAAGAAGAAGAGACTAAGGAAGAAGAAGGAGAGAAATAATTAGAAGAAAAAGAGAGGCATAAGGAGACTTTTATGCCCCAACAGATAGATAAGAAAGGACATCAAACAAGACTCTCTCTAGGGAATACTGAGAAAGAAGTGGTTGAAACATTGGCTACATTGGGCACACCCTTCAAGCCCAAAAGGATGCAACCAAGGCTAGGTATCCTATACTTCAAAACAAGAAAGAGTGTCAGGATTGGGCAAGGGAAACCACAACCCCCTTCAAAAATCCCTATCACTATTGATGAGTCACCAAGAAAAATGGAAGAAGTAGGACCTAGTGAAGGAAAGATTGAGAAGATTACCTCTCCTAAGGCCAAAACCAAGCCACCTATGATACCTATGGCACCCACCACTAGGGCAGTCACCTTTAAGAAACTCGAGGCACAAAATTCCATTGATCAAGCAGAGAAAGAGGAGCTATAGGAGGAAACAATGCATCTACAGGAGAAACATGGGCTACTACAGGGGAAACAAGGGATGCTATAGGAGCAAAAAAAGGAACTAAAAGAAGGAGAAACCACCTCAAAAAAATATGAAAAATGCCTCCAAGAGCTACAAGTGCCTGAGCCACAGCCCAGTCTAGTATCCTATTAAAAATTTGTAGAGGGAGGTATGATTATACCCAAGAAGTTCGTTATCCCACAATTCTTTGAGTTGGAGAAGGAAAGAGGAAGAACACATAGATGAATGAAAATTTCCAAATCCAAAATTGTAGAATATGTGGGCCTAGTGGAGGAAAAGATCAATGAAATTGGAAAGGAATTAAGTGACCTGAAACTAAGGGAATGGACCATGAGGGAGTAGCTATAGGTAGAGAACACAAGACTAAATGAACTACTGCAATAAAAGGAAACACAACTTGCTACTATGGCAAGTCTCTCCATGGAAGTCACACAATACAGGAAGCCATCCAAATCCTATGCTTTATTCCTCAAGGAGCAGTGACTACAATTCTAGATAAAGAAACTAGCATAATATGGGTCTTTTCCTTTCCAAGACTACATATAATTTATTGAGTTGGTGCAAAAAGGCAAGTATGGAGGAGAGGGGAAAATTGATTGAGTTTTATATGCAAAATCTCATTCTAACAGGTCTGAATGTCTGGGACCCCAATTCAAGATTGGTAGACATGTAACTCATGGAATTGGCATCTTGGTTGGAACATGAGGGGGCAACAACCTAGGAAGTAAAGAATGTGATTGTAAAGGAATAAAAGGATCCCTTATACATCAGGGTTGAATCGATAAGCCCTACAACTGTCATCAACAATCACAACCTGATCTCCTCTGATTCTAATTTAGCATCTAAGTACATAAAAATAGAAGATTAATCCATTCTATATTTTGAGGAAACTTTTAGGATGTTAGGAACAGAGAGTCTACAAGCTTGTCAGAGAAGGTGGCATGCCTTACCTCACAGTTTACAAATCAAAGAGTATCAATTTCCATAAAGGTTAAGAAATTCCTTGTAAAGAACCTTGTTGTACAAAAGGATCATGCAAAGACTGAAGATCAAATGGATAGGACTCAAACTCAGTCCTCCCTTGTTGTTGGGCTTACAAGAAGGAAGAAACCAGGCAAAGGAACAAAAGGTATGGATAGACATAAAGGTAAATGCAATTTTTTATCCACAGGAAGGCATACCATCTAAGATGCCTTGGGATGTCAGAGAGGCCACCAAGGCCATGAATGATATTCATATGGATGACTAAGTTCCTTATAGGATGAGAAACACCTTCAGCAGGGGGGTGATGATGGGTCCCATTTATATGTATATTTTGAAGTTCATCATGTTATCCTACAACCCTTAAAAGTATCCTTTTATCACATTAATTCACATTTTTAGTCATAATATGCTTAGTAAGAAGATTAAAAGGCGTTTGTCATATTGTGTGGCCTAATGTGATTAAATTGCAGGAAAAAGAAGAATTTTTTAGCCATTTACTATGCAGGGGCTTGATGGAGACAACCAAGAGAGAATATAGAGGGGTTTGTCTGTTGGGTGTGTGTTATATTCTTTCCATGACTACCTTGGGTTTGTGTTATATTAGGTGGGCGGAAATGCCTATGGTTTTGTGCATGGGTTTGCACATGGTTTTGGGCATGATCGTTTTCTGCCCATGGTATTTTGTAGATCCGATCAAGGGAACTATGATTATGTTCTAATATAGGGTTAATGGATTGGGGTTTATGAACACTTCGACATGTATATATATGTGTTGTAACCTTGAAATGAATATAATGAAAAATCAATCTGGTAGTCCCAGTTTTGGGATCCAGGGGAAAATCTTTGTGTATACCTATTTTATGTTTTATGCTCTCCCTATTGTTTTATTTTATGTTTTAAGAGTTTGTTTACAGATAGTTTCCATACAGGGTTAAAACCTACATTGTCCACCTCCTTAACTCTCTATCTCGACTTGAGATCACAAAATCCTCTCTCACAAGATCGAATTCACTGACAACCGAGTAACTCCATGTACATATGAAGCTCAAGGAGGACCAAATCCACAATTCTCAATATCTTGGAGGGAATCACTCCTATTTTCAAGAGAGATTCCATCAGTTACCTTTTTGTATAAATAAACTAGCTGAAAGGCTCATTGGGATTCGATTTTTTGATCTAGCTAAGAGTAACTAATGAGCCTAGTGCCTGAATTTGTTATTCTTAACTTTAAAGTGATGTGTGAGACTATTATTTTCTGTTAATGAGAAGTGTGCCATTGATCTACATTTGAGTTAGTTTTAGATGGCTGAAACCCTTGGGGTTTGGGCCCAACCCAAAGGCTTTAGTCCATCTTCTGTATTTCTTTCTTATTCTTGTTTCACAACATTTCATGTCTTTCTCTTGTTTCAATAGATGTTAAGATATAAAATCTTGTGATTGCAGGCTTGCCTATCACCTCTCTACTGGGAAGAGTGATTGGAAAGATTTACAATCTCAGTCCAAAAATATTTGCTTATGATTTCTTGGAAATGGATAGATGTTAGTTTATGATCCTTTTACATGCTTACTCTCTGCAACTTAGGAGTTAGTGTCATTAGTTCAATGATTAGAGTAGTGATGTGAAATATAATATATTTTAGCCAAATTCAACTCATATTTTCCATGATAGTCTATCGCACTGTGTTACTGGTCATTTGATGCATGTATTTGGCTAGCTGCAGCATTATGTTGATCTACAGGGGTGGGCACATCTTTCCATATCCACCTATACCTTTCCATATTGTCCCTAAGCACCTCACACTGCTCCCAAACTCTATTTCCATAGTCATTCTATTAAGGAAAATGGAGGACATTGTGGGAATCAACCTTGGTGCAAGATAGACTTCAGAGAGGTCCTAGTCTTGGCTACGGGGCTCCCACACCCTTCATTCACTTCCTCATACCTTCATCCATATTATCCTTCCCTCAAGACACTATTTCTACCCTCAAAAGTATCTTAGATACCCTCATGTAGCAAAATAGGGCCTCATGTAGAAGGCATGTAGCAAAGTTTTCCTCAAGCAGTTTCCCTCCACACTTTGACCTTAGCCTATTTAAGATGAATAATGGCCCCAACTTGTGATTTGATGATTAAGAGAAGCTCTAAGACCAATCCAACCTCCTCCTTTCCTCACTGCAACCATCAAAAAACAAAATAGAGTTAGAATTAGTGTTTTTATTCATAAGCATGTTAAAAGTTAGATTCCTTATTTTCAAGCAAATGTAAAGTAGACCAATGATACATGCAAGTAGGTTACTGATTTGATTAAATGTGAAAAGTACAATAGCTTTACTTCTGCAAGTAGAGTATCCATTTCCCTTTCATGTAATGACAATTAGCATTTACATTTGAATGAATAGCATTTTCACTTTCATAGTTAGAATCAAGTTCAATTATGCCTTCATAAGAATTTTTCACTATAGTTAGTTGGAGGAATGGTCTCTGAACACCTTGATCTGATTTCATGAATAGGAGTGACATGAGTATAACCTAACTTGTAGTGCATATAGCACTGTCACCTCTAAATTTATATGAATCCTAGGTTAATAATTTGAGATGAGAAGCCCTTGGGAGTTGCAACACTCTTGGTGCAATACCAGGGCTCATCAGACACATCCACATAACATGTCACTAAGGGGAGGTCAAGAATATGTGCATATATTATTATTGTAACCACGTTCCCTCCCACATTTACATATTTTCACTGGCCTACAAGGGTAAACATGAGACGAGAGCTACTATGAAATAACTCAACCTCCTAGATCCAATTAAGGAAGTAGGGCTGAAAAACTAACCACAAGCTGACAAACTCACCTCATTCCTCAAGGCTACGGGACACTCAAGGGCCAAAGAACCACCCCACGTGACCAAACCCTGAGATGGAGCTCATTTTCACACACTTTAACCCCCAACCACATGGATGACAAGGCCTCCATGTGGTTATAGGCCTCCAATCAGATGCACAAGCCTGCGTAGGTACGGTTGTGACCCAAATTATCCAGTTCATAGGGTGCGGTTATGATATCTGAGCCTAAATTCTAGGGCAACCTCCAAACCACTACCCAAAACTTCTCAAGACTTTCAAAAAGCATATTTAACATGGCAACAAATTTAAGCATTAAATCCCAACTCAAGAACTTGACCTAGACTACCTAGAACATAATTGACATTTCATCAAACAAATGGAAAACATGTAAGCTACATGTCATGAATGCATATCTAATCATAAAAGTCCGAGATTCATCTGAGAATCACAGAGAAGGCCATATGAAATCTCCACATAGATGCAACACCACTCATTAGTACATACATTTATCATTGATCAATAGATAAACAATTCATGACAAGAGCCATAGAAGATACACATCATATAAACAACATATAACCATAAAATAACTAGCATATAAACCATGGTAATCTAGCCATACTATTACCAACATATTGCCAAAAAATATACACGAATCATCATACAAGAACAACTCTTATTAACATGTAAAAATTCCAACCAAGTCATGGACTTCCACGTACCACTCGACCATAGGTTGGGCTGAACAAAATATCTCTTTCAGCTAATCACCCCCGTGCCATATTCCAAGCATGAATGTGGGATCTCATGGAATAAACCAAGAAAAACCAAACCAGGGCTTCCAGAGGCCAAACCACCTCAACCATCAACCAATTATTCCACCTCATGGCTGAAAATCATTAACACCAACCAGATCAATCTCTACCCAAGCCGTTGAAGTCTCTAGGAACTAGTAACTCAACCCACAACCTTCCAGGGCTCTAGAGCATTTTTTCAACCCAGATCTAGGGACTAGTAACTCAACCCACCAAGGGCTCTAAAGTGTTTGTCCCAACCCAAGATCTAGGACTATTATCTCAACCCAAGTTGTTCCATGGATTCCAAAGCATTGTTTTCCAACCCACAACCATAAGGAATTATGAGCACCAATTAGAAAACAATCAAGTGGAAAAATCCACAACAACATGGCGATCCAGGAAATGACAAGGCAAGGCTAAAACCACTATCAATCTAGGAAATCCTCCATGCCAATGATAGCACATAACCAAAAAACCACATGGATATACCATGCATCCATAAATCAACAAGGAAATCACACATGCGACATGTTACCTTCAAAGTAATCTAGCTATAGCTGCTAAACCACCTGTTCACTTGCGCTTTCCTGCTTTCCTTTTCCTTCTTTCTTCAAATCCAAAGTATGCCCAAGTGCTCTAAGAATTATCCAAGAATACTCTAAGTGTGTAAGAGTATAAGATAATTAAATAATGAATGAGAGAGGCAAATACTGAACTGAAAAAAGCTATGAATTGATCCTCATAAGCCTTTTTATCATTGAGGCCTCTATTTTCTTCATTTTTCCTTCAATTTCCTCCTCATGAATATGTGACCTTTCATCTCCCTTTTCTCCTCTTTTTCTTTATTTCATAAATAAATTCCAATTAATGCCTCTTTTCCTTTACCAATGTCTTTGCCAATTTCCATAACCATTAATTAATAGCTAGTGATACCCATCACTATGTTTTTCCCAACATTTATCTTGGAATACGTGTCCCATGACCTTGGCTTTATTTTTATTTACATAGGAAATCAACCAGGGGTTGTTACAAAACCCTCCCCCTTGAGGGAACATCATCCTCGATGTTCAATAACACATATCAATCAACAAAACACATGTTGCCCATGGAGATTTATGACACAACTCGATGCAACATTTAAATCATATCATACTGCCAAGACCACGACCATCATAATATGAACACCATACCGCTTATTGGAGCTTTATAACAAAACTTTATGCAACATTTACATCATATCATATTGCTAAGACCATGAAAATCATAATATGAACACCATATCGCTTAATGGAGCTTTATATCATAGCTTTATGCAGTATTTACATGCTTATGCATATATAGACATAACCAAAACATATATCAAAATACATCTTCTCAATCAACGAATAAAGAAGGATAAATAGCCTACATATAATAAACCATCTCCCATGCAGCTTCATCAAGCCCAAATTGCTTCCATTGCACTTTAACTTGCTTGATTGCTCGATTCTGGAGCATGAGCATCTTTCACTACAAAATGCATTGAGGTTCCGGCTAGAATTCCCCTTCGGGTGCCACCTGAAATACAGACTAGTCAATCATATGATCAACATATTTCACATAATTCTTAAGAAATGATACATGGAAAACATCATAGGCTTTCACTATCGGAGGTAGTGCAAGTTGGTAGGCCACCAATCCAGACCTCTCAAGGATCTTGAAAGGCCCACAATACCTAGGTACCAACTTGGCACATGATCCAATCCTAAAGGAGCTCTTCTTGGGCTTGATGTGCAAGTACACATGCTCCCCAACATGAAACTCCTTAAAAACCATGTGTTGATCTGCATAACTCTTCTGCTTGTTCCATGCTACCTTTAGATTCTTCTTGATAGCTTGTATTTCCTATTCCATCTTTGCAAACATATTCGGTCCAATCAATACCATGTTCACTAGATCACTCCAATTGATGGGAGTGTTACAAATCCGCCCATAAAGTGATTTAAACATACTCATCCTCAAAGATTCCTGATACCCATTATTGTACGCAAACTCCAACAATGGAAGATACTCTTCCCACTTCCATTGTTGATGCATGACACACATCCTCAACATGTCCTCAAGAATATTGTTAACCCTCTTTGTTTTTCCATTTGTCTCTAGATTATAAGATGTATTGAAGGCCAACTCTATCACCAAACCTGCAAACAACTCCTTCCAAAACATGGAAGTGAACTTGGCATCTCTGTCGAACACAATCTTCCTAGGAATACCATGTAACTTCGCTATCTCCCTGATGAAAACTTGAGATACCTCACTAGATGAATTTGTAGACCTCATTAGAATGAAGTGAGCTACCTTAGTCAACCTGTCAATTACAACCACAATAGAATCATGTTGTCTATATGTCCTCAACAAACATGTAATGAAGTCCATGGAAATGAACTCCCATTTCCACTATGGAATCGAAATTGGCTGCAATAAACCACATGGATGCTTACACTCTACTTTTACTTGTTGAAAATATAACAACTCAGCCACCTCTTTCTTCAAATTTGGCCAATGGTATAGCTTCTTAACTAATGTCAATGTCTTCTGATATCCTAGGTGACCTGAATATGGCTTGAAATTAAATTCCTACAAGATAAGCTTCTTTAGCTCATCGTTGTCCGACACATAGATCCTGTCCCTAAATCTAACCAAACCATCTACCGCGAGATGATAGTCCACATCATGTTCACCTGTACCTTGCTACTGTAGCCTATGCTTAAGTTGGTGGTACCTATCATCCCATTTTCCCACCTGTAAGATCCGATCTTATAAATTTGTCCCATATGAACTCATATTTGCAATGTGATTTACTTGTACTCTTTTACGAAGAGCATCTACAACCATGTTCTCTTTACCCTTAATGTACCCAATCTCAAATTTAAAATCACTAAGTGTAGCCAACCACCTAGCTTTCCTAACATTCAGATTAGGTTGGTCAAACAAGTACCTCAGCCCACTGTGATCAATCATCAAGATGAACCTCTTTCCAAGAATATTGTGTCTCCACATCTTCAATGCATGAATGATCGCTACCAACTCAAGATCATGTATTATTTAGTTCTTCTCATGCTCATTCAATTTCCTTGACTCATAGCATACTACCTATCCTTCATGCATCATGAATCCACCAAGTCCTCTCTTGCAAGCATCTATACATACCACAAACTCTTTATCTGGATATGAAATATTCAATATTGAAGCATTTGTAAGCAAATGCTTTAATTGCTCAAACCTAGCTGTGCATTCCTCTGTCCATTCATATTTATTTCTTTTTCTCTACAAAGATGTAATAGGATAGGAAATCTGTCAGAAGTTCCTAATGAACCTCATGTAATAACCTTCCAACCCCATGATATATTTGACCTCATCCTCATTCCTAGGAGTTTCTCACTCAATGATAGCTTCGATATTTTTTGGGTGCACTGCTATACATTCCTTGGAAACATTATGTCCCAAGTAATGAAATTATGTCTGAAATAAACTACATTTACTAAGTTTGGAATACAACTGATGCTCTCTTATCAATTTAAACATTGCTGCTAGATGTTCTGCATTCTCTTCCTCATTATTAGAATATATCAATATGTCATCAATGAATACTATCACAAACTTTTCCAAATAGGCACACAACACACTATTCATCAAACACGTGAAAGTAGTTGGAGCATTAGTCAAAACAAAAGGAACCACAACAAACTCATAATGCCCATACCTGGTCTAGAAAGCAATCTTGTAAATGTCCTCTTCTTTGATGCGTACCTGATGATATCCTAATCTCAAATCAATCTTCAGGAACATTGTTTCTCTCTTCAATTGATCAAAAAAGTCATTGATCTGCGACAAAGGGTACCATTTCTTAATCGTCACCTTGTTCAACTGTCTGTAATCAATACACAACCTGAGAGTACCATATTTATTCTTCACAAGCAATATTGGTGCACCCCAATGTGACACACTTGGCCTAATGTATCCCTTGTCAACCATTTCCTTCAACTGCAACTTCAGTTCCACTAATTCTAGAGTGCTCATCCTGTAAGTTGCCTTTGATGTTGGTGTTACTCCTGATACCAACTCAATAGAAAATTCCACTTCCCTGTGAGGAGGAAAATCTAAAATCTCTACTGGAAATGCATCATGAAACTGCTATAAAATTAGATACCTCTTCAAGACTTCTCCATCCTCGACATCCTTCCATTTTTCACTAGAAATATGAACTGCAAACAATGCACATCCTTTCTTGATACTGCACTTTGCCTGCATAGTTGTGACCATTCTCACTTATGTAGGCTTCTTCTTACCCTGCAAGATTCTCTTCTCTACATCATCATCCAAGCACTCGATAGCCTTATCATAGCAATCCACCTTAGTCCTGTGAATGTACAACCAATCCATACCCAATAACGTATTGTATGATACCAACGGAAGCACATTTAGATGTGTTGATGTAGAAATACTGTTCAAATCAAATGCATAAGATATTACCTAATGATGAACTCTTTTCTTTGTACCTGTAGCCAACTGCACTAACCAATATTCTGCATGCACTTCTTTATTCAAGCAACACTTATCCACCAGGTCAGGACTGATATAACTATAGTTAGATCTAGGGTCAATCAAAATAGAAAAAATTTGACCACAAAGCTTACCTTCCATCTCGATAATAGATACCTGATGATTAACCTACCTATTATCCAATGCTACATAAATCTGAGTAATACTCTGTCCAACATCCCCAACTGTCTATGCCTCCTAAGCACTATAAATTTTTGGTCTGCCATCTTGATGTTGTGGACAATCTCTCCTACAATGATCCTTGCCACAAGTCCAACACTATAAAGGCTTCATGCCATCACCCTTTTTCTGCTCCTTAGACTGAAATCCCTGTCCTCTATCAACTGCATTGAACTTCTTGTATGGTGTTGCATTTTTCTTGTCATTTGTATCCTGAGGTTTTCCTCTGTTCTTAGCCCACTTTCATTTATTCTTATCATTACCTTTCCAATCCCTCTTAGACTCAACCTTGGCGCTTCGATTTCTCATAACATTTCTTCAACTTTATGATGGCTTCCTCTACTGTTCTAAGCTCATCAAACTCAATTCTATCTTTGTATGATACTGACAACCCACTGATGAATCTCTGAATCTTTGCTTTCTCCTCCTTAAGATAAGGCACATATCTCAAAAACTCCAAGAATATGCTAGTATACTTCTCATTGGTCATAGATCCCATCTTCAACTCATAGAAATCCTTTACCATGTCATCATAGTATCTTTTAGATGGATGCTTCTTCCTGAAAAGTCTCTCGAACTCACTCCAAGTCAACTCCTCTTCTCGAATGCCTCTGACATTCTTTACATATCCCCACCAAATGTTTGCTTTTCCTTTAAGATTGTAAGTAGTTATCCTAGCTTTCATATTCATTGAGTGGTCTGTAAAATTTCATGGATATTCCACTAGATAGTTCGTCACAACAAATCTGACAATATTATATTAAAAATCAAAAGTTATACACTATTACATTTTTATTTAATTTTTAGATATGTAGATTCTATTGTAATTAGTGCATGCATGGAAATGGAAATTATGTAGAAAAGTAGAGAAAGAAAAAATAAACTCACACAAACACACATAAGACACAAAATATGCTATGGGAAACCCTTTTGGGAGAAAACCCAACTAGAAGGTGAGGTCGATTCGCTCTCTTTCTCCGTCTGGAAAATACAGCTGTAGGTACAAAGAAGTAATGTCTGTGGCCTATGGGCTACTACAATGCACAAATCATCTCTATATTCTCTACCTCCTATCTCTTTTGGACATATTTTCTCAACTATGGAACAAAATTCTCTTGAAAGAATGGAATGCCTATTCCTCCTAATGGCTCGCTTATAACACAACCTGATAGATTATTATTGGTTAATTTTGACTACATCAACTCTTAACTACAATTACAATATAGACTCTTCTAGAGTCTTTTACATCACAAACATGTGGCTAGCCCATTTTCCATGAATAATGGGAGCTGACCCAACATCCTCTTGAATTATAGGTGTGAAAATAAGAAGGTCAACTTCTGAGTGACATAATTTTTGCATACAGACTACGATTGACACGCTTTTTGTGCCATTGGAAAAATCTATGTATGTATAACAACATGAAATGGAAATTTACTAAAGTGGCAAAGTTTTGCCCCTAAAAAACATCATTTGATGCCTCAAAATGCTCCTGGAAGGTTTCATACCTCATTTTCCAAACTGGGTCCCGTCGGTGAAAACAATCTCGTGAGTTGATTCCTCCACTTTTTCCACTCTAAATGCATCAGGATGGATGAAAAACAATATAATGGTCCAATATAGGTCAATGAGTAACCATACAATTTGAAAAAATTATTCATCCCAAGCAACCAAGCTTCTACATCTTGCGACTTCTTCATTTCTCTATCAAATGTAGGAGGATTTGCTTTCTTGAACTACTATGGAAAGTATTGCTTCTCACCCCTACTATGCGGATGGTGACTGTGATGGCAATGCTATCTCTTTGATCCATAACTAGAATATAACTAATGGTCATTACACCTCCTGTTAGGTGTGTCCAAGAACCTACCATCTCTGACTGCATCGTCCTTATCAAACCTGTATCATGATTGAGACTTTCTTCCATATGCCCCATTGGTCCTTTCCTCCTGTCCATGACTGATCCTAAGTGGTCGTTGTCTCTACAAATCTAATAAACTTTGAAGAATCATTGCATTGACCTATGCTTTCTTTTTTTGTGCTCTGGAAAGTCTTTCATGTGATTGAACGATTCTATCATTATCTTCCTTACAAATTCTGATATCTACTTTCAAAATTCTCAATGTATCTGCTATGTGAGGGGAGTACTCATCACCATGCTTCTCATTTGACCTATCGAGAGAATCACGTGAACTTCAGTCCACCATTTTTCTTGTCATCTTGATCTTCTACTTCCTGCAAACATACCATGTCAGATAAACCAATATAAACAATCAACATACCTCAGTGAAGTTCAGGGGAGGCTATCTCATATGCAAAATCAACCCGGATTAACACAATATATGTATATATAATGAAATCAACATATTAATAATCTCAACATCAACATTGTCAACCTCTACTTGACGACACTATTACAACAATGACTATCACAATGCATGCATAACGAACACATAGACAACTAACATGCATGTAAGACAAACACATTCCACCCATCCAGTCCAAGTTCTTGAGCCTGAGAGCTATGATACAAATATGTAACCACCTCTCCCACATTTACCTAGTTTTACTGGTCTGTAAGGGTAAACATGAGACGAGGGCTACTGTGATATGACCCAACCTCCTAGATCTAATTAAGGAAGCGGGGCTGAAAAACTAACCATAAACTGACAAACTCACCTCATTCCTTAGGGCTACATGACACTCAAGGACCAAATAACCACCCCATATGATTAAACCCCAAGATGGGGCTCCTTTTCACACAATTTAACCCCCAACTGCATGCATGACAAGGCCCCATGTGGTTATAAGTCTCCAACCGGATGCACAAGCTTACCTGGGTGCGGTTGTGACCCAAATTGTCCAGTTTTGAGGGTAGGGTCCCGAGATCTAAGCCTAAATTCCAGGTAAGCCTCCAGACCCCTGCCCAAAAATTCCTAAGACTTTACAGAATCATATTTAACATGGAAACAAAGCTTAACATTCAATTCCAACTCAAGAAATTGACCTAGACTACCTAGAACATAACAAACATTTCGTCAAACACATGGAAAACATGTAAGCTATAGGTCATGAATGCATATCTGATCATAAAAGTCTGATATTCATTTGAGAATCACCGAGAAGGCCCTATTACATCTCCATATAGCTGAAACACCACTCATTATTCCATACATTCATCACCAATCAATAGCTAAACAATTAATGACAAGAGACATAGAATACACACATCATATAAACAACATATAACTAGAAAATAACCAACACATAAACCATGGAAACCCAACCATAATATCACCAACATATTGCCAACTAATATACATGAATCATCGTCGAAGAATAAATCTTATTAACATGTAAAAATGCCAACCAAGTCAGGGACTTCCAAGTACCACCTGACCATAGATTGGGTTGAACTAAATCTCTCTTTCAACCAATCACCCCCACCCATATTCCAAGCATGAATGTGGGATCTCATGGAATAAACCAAACAAAACCAAACCAGGGCTTCCAAAGGCCAAACCACTTCAACCCTCAACCAGTGATTCCACCTGACGGTTAGACATTACTAACACCAACCAGATCGGTCTCTACCCAAGCGATCTAGGGCTCTAGGAACTAGTAACTCAACCCACAACTGTCTAAGGCTCCAAGAACTAGTAACTCAATCCACAACCTTCCAGGGCTCCAAAGTGTTTGTCCAACCCGAATCCAGGGACTAGTAACTCAACCCACCAAGGGCTCCAAAACGCTTGTCCCAACCTAGGCTCCAAGACTAGTAACTCAACCCAAGCTGTTCCAGGGCTTCCAGAGTGTTTCTTCCAACTCATAACCATAAGGAATTATGAGCACTGATTGGAAAATAATCAAATGGAAAAACCCACAACACCATGGCTATCTAGGAAATGACAAGGCAAGGCTAAAACCATTGTTAATCTAGGCAATCCTCCATGCCAATGACAACACATAACCAGAAATCCACATGCATATACCATTCATCCATAAATCAACATGGAAATCACACATGCAACTTGTTACCTGCAAAGCAATCCAGCTGTAGTTGTTGATCCACATGTTCCCTTGCACTTTCCCGCTTTCCTTTGCCTTCTTTCTCTAAATCCAAAGTATGCCCAAGTGCTTCAAGAATTCTCCAAGAATACTCTAAGTGTGCAAGAGTACGAGAGAATGAGAGAGCCACAAACTGAACTGAAAAAAGCTGTGAATTGATCCTAAAAAGCCTTTTTTATCATTGAGCCCTTTATTTTCTTCATTTTCTTTCATTTATCCTTCAATTTCCTCCTTATGGAATTTTGTTACCTTTCAACTCCCTTTTCTCTTATTTTCCTTTATTTCATAAATAAACGCCAATTAATGCCTCTTTTCCTTTACCAATGCCTTTGCCAATTTCCATAGCCATTAATTAATCACAAGTGATACCCATCACTCTATTTTGTCCAACATCCAACTTGGTATAAATGTCCCATGGCCTTGGTTTTATTTTTATTTAAATAGGAAATCAACTAGGGGCTCTTACAGTTATCACCCTAAGTGGGGCCTATATTGGGTTAAATGTATATGGTATGACCCCAAGGAGGGGCATATAAGGGATTGAATGTAAATGTAATATGTAAATTTATATGTAATAGAGTCGACCTAGTGATGAAGGGGCTACATGGGCAATGTGAAAATATGATAGAGATCATACAATCATTATCGAGAACATGTGATTTAGGATGTGTGAATGTAACTGGTATATAAAGGAAGTTCTCCTATTCTTAAAGGAGTTATTGAGTAACTTGTCTCTCTTATCTATATTGGAGTTGTGCTCTATGCTCACATTGTTGTGCATGTCACACACTTCGAGTTTTTATGTCTTTTCATCTATATTGGAGTTGAATGTTATGATGAAAAGACATAATATAAATAAGAGAGAGAAGTTACACAATAAATCCTTAAAGAATAAGAGAACCTCCTACAGAAACCAATTACATTCATACATCCCAAATCACATGTCTTCAATAATGACTATATGATCTCTATATACACCTATTCACACATTGCCCATGTGGCCCCTTCATTACGAGGTCAACCCTATTAAATATACATTTACATATTGCATGCATATTTGACCCCATATTTGCTCTCCTGCCCCATAATAATTTTATAAAAAATATTTATTTATTTAATTATTATTTTAAAGTATTAAAATTTAGCAAGGGATTTTTCTCGAGAGTATATTTGATTTTGTTTTTGTTTTATCTATATTTAAATATCGATCACTTTTATATTTTTTACTATAAAGGGCACCTACCTCGTTTCTCCGGCCCCCACACTTCTCGAGGGCATTGCATGGTTCCTCTCTTTCTCTATTTTTTAATCTCTGCACACCTCCCAATTAAGGTTAACTATTTTAACTCAAGGTAAACCCCTCCTTCCGGTTTCACAAACCCCTTTTTAGCGCATTCTAGTTCTCTTTCAGATCCATTTTAATGCATTCATGGGTTTAATTCTTCTACATTATCCAACCCATTTCAATTCGCTCCACTGCGTTGTATTAAATGGGGTTTTCTCACATAAATTCTTTTATCTTTCAACCCTTTACTTGAATGGGACTAGCAGTATATATAGGCAGAGGATATCTTATGAGCTTGGTTGCCATCAACATTACAATTTAAAAGAAGAAGACGAGGAAAGAAGGGAAACAACGCTAATCTCTGGGTGGATTGAGACAATTCAAGGGGTTTTTAAGGGGTATTGAGAACCAAATTCAAGAGGCAGTTTTACTATTATTACACAAATACTTTAGTGACAAGAGGGGAAACCATGTCTGCAGTAGGGGAAACCTATTAAATATACATTTACATATTGCATGCACATTTAACCCCATATTTGCCTCTCCTTGGGGTCATACAATATACATTGAACCCAATAGAGGCCCCATTTGTGGTCATAACATATACATCCAACAACCAAAGAACCGCTATGTTATTAGGAATGCCACTATCCTTGAGATGAATTTAAACAACCTATAATTGATTTTTAGGGAAACCCATCATGCACCTCCCCTCATTTCGAGGATGGTACCCAAGGTAAATTGTGTTCTTTAGAGCTCAAGGTTAGGTCATCATTTCAACATAATGGACTCGTGAAAAATGAATTTCACACACACACACACACACACACACACACACACTGAGTTTTGTTTGCACATTATACATTCGATACCATTTTTTTCCATTTTAGTTTATTAACATTAAAAATATATGTATATATATGGGAGCTATCTAACCTAGCAAACTTTCCTCTAATTATAAGAATTTGATGAAATAAAGAGCTTGAGTTCCTATTGATTCAAACCTTTAATAAATTTCATAATTGGAAAAATCCTCAAATGTATTGTTCTACCATGCATAAGCCTTTTAAATCAGTTACTTATTATATGAATTCCGATTAAATTGGTGACAAAAAGAGAATATATTTACTATAAAATTAGCATACTTATATGTGTGAGAGAAAGAAAGTGTGTGCGCGCGCACACCTTTTTTTCTAGAAAAGAAACATAGACTGTATCTTGCTATTCATTTAGAATCAAAGTACATTACAATTTTTTTTTACTGATCACACATTGGACATCATAAGACACATAATCAGTGTTATATGCTTAGACTGAGTAGACCAATTCTAATAGCTATAAGCTCTCAACCTAGGAAACTAACTGTATTCTAAGAGGCCTCGAGAAGCCAGATATATCATTATCAACAAAGTATCTACATTGTCACATTATACATCTTTTTATTGAAGTTTATAATATGGGGAATCAAAAGAAAAACAGAGGAACAAAAGATAGGAAAAAACACTTTTCTTTGAGAAACAATCAACAAAAGTGACACTGAAAAAATAATTTAAAATAGTTGGAAGAGACAAGAGAAAATGTTGTCCCTGTTTCTCCATTCCTCAAGCTGAATTGTTCTTGCTTTTAGTAGAAGCCATTGCTTTGAAAATTCATCTTTCACTCTATTCTGTTCCCTCCACCATATATGTGTCTAAGAGAAAGAAAGAGAACAAGACATCTCTTTTACCAAAACTATTAACAATCTTCACTTCTTTGAATGAGACAATGAAGTGGTTATTAAAAAAAAATAATGCCTTGCAAAACAATCCAAGTTCAAATTCAATAATAATTATTAAAACAAAAATAATGCCTTGCACAACAATCCAAGTTCAAATCAAATAATAAATATTAAGACAAAAATAATGCATTGCAAACCATCTAAAACCTCAAATTAATTTAATGTAAATGTTTGAATAAATTCTTCACATATATTAAAAAAAATAAATCAATTTAATTTAAATATTTAACATCTTAAATTGGGTGAAACTTTTTTAATAAAATCAAATAAACTTTAATAAAATTTTATATTTTTAAACTTTAATTATAAATCAAATTAGTTTAAATTAAATAAACCTCAGTATCATACACATAAATTAGGGAAGGTGCACAAACTTGTAACCCTAACATAAAAAAATTCTCTTCTTCCTTTTTAGCTCTCCAACCCCACAAGCATTTTATAAAAAATATTTAAATTTGTTTTTTATTATTATTTTAAAGTATTAAAATTTTAGCAAGGGCTTTTTCTCCAGAGTATATTTGATTTTGATTTTGTTTTATCTATATTTTAAATATCGATCACTTTAATATTTTTTTTAACTATAAAGCGCACCTCCCTCGTTTCTCCTGCCCCCACGCTTCTGGTGGGCGTTGCAGGGTTCCTCACTTTCTCTATTTTTTAATCTCTGCACACCTCCCAATTAAGGTCAACTATTTTAACCCGAGGTAAACCCCTCCTTCCCCTTTCACAAACCCTTTTTTTTGCGCATTCCAGTTCTCTTTCCGATCCATTTTAATGCGTTCATGGGTTTAAATCTTCTACACTAGCCACAGCCCATTGCAATTCGCTCCTCTGCGTTGTATTAATTGGGGTTTTCTCGCATAAATTCTTTTATCTTTCGACCCATTACCTGAACGGGACTGGTAGTATATACAGGCAGAGGAGATCGTAAGAGCTTGGTTGCCATTAGGATTACAATTTAAAAGAAGAGGAAAGAAGTGCAGCAGCGCTAATCTCTGGATGGACTGAGGCAATTCCGGGGTTTTTAAGGGGTTTTGAGAGCCAAATTCAAGAGGCAGTTTTACTAGTATTACACAAATACTTTAGCGACAAGAGGGGAAACCATGTCTGCGCTAGTCTGCGGAAAGAGGTCACTTTTTGAAGATCTGCATACTCCGCCACCCATCTCCAAGAGGCTTCGCTGTTCTGGTAGTAATTCGCCAATCCGCTTCTCTTCCAATTCTCCCACAAGGAGCCCCACAGCAATAGATATTCATAACCAAAACCACTCTACCGAGATTCATCATCTTTCTCAACTCAGAGGGCTTTTCCCCGATATGGATGAACAGGTATGTACCGATATTGTTTGAATCTCATGTTTCTTTCTATTGATTTTGTAATTCCAATACGGATATCTGAAACGGGTTTGTGATTGCAATTTACTTGATCTGATTATAATGGCTGAATGCCTGTCTTGTTTTTTTAAAACTAAATATCATTTTCTTTCTACCTTGTTGTTGTTGTTTCATGGGATTCGGGGCGTATTTTTGATTATGCTGATTCCATGAGAATTGGGTTTTTGTTCTTCTTGGGTATTTTCTTCCGCCTTTGTCACTATGACGGTTATGATAATTGGGTTTTGGTCATTAGACTGGAAATGGGCCTTTCTCTAACCTTGCTATGACGGCCGTACAAAAATTTGGTCATTTCTATTGTTATTTTTATTTCTCAGTGGAGTTGGGTATGTGTGCATCTTTGCGAATGAATGCTTAATGTATGGTAGTAAGTCGTGAATAAGGATTCTTAGGGAAATTGTGTCTGTGCCGATATATATAGCCGAAATTGTGGTAAGGTTAACGTATTATTTTTATTGTTAGACTCTAGGAGGTGCAATTACTAGGTTATCCACTAGACACCATCAGGTGAGATTACAATAATGCTCAGTACCTGTTAATTACAACAGGATGCACTAGACACGGGTGTATGAGATTATCAGTGTTCAGTAGCTGATAACAGGGTACCTAGGCACAATAATCCATCAATGACTTTATACTGGATAATTGCTATTGGCAATAGGTGTTCTGCTTAATGACCATTGTAAGAGTGTTTCTGTCATTAGAAAGGATGGAACTCAAACAACAATATACATTTGAGAGCAATTTGGCAAAAATATTAAGATATATACGAAAATATTATGACATTTTCAAAAATATTGTATATTGCCAATGCATGCAGAGAAAGCCTATAAAGGGGAAAACACAATTTTATTATTACTATTCTTATTTTATATTTTTTAATGCTTGCTGATGTTTCTCGATATTAGCCTGATTTTTCTGATATCTTGAGTTTATGACCACCCACTTATGTTAGAAACTAATCTGCCTGGATTCATGGGATGGTGAAGGGGATGCCATTTTTGAAAATCAGGGTGTGTGGGGCACTTAAGAGAGTATAATATATGTAATTTTAAATATATTAAAAATAAAAAAGGAACTGATATTTATGTGAATTAATACATTTTAAAAACATAAAATTATATGGTTCATTTATTAAGAAAGTTATAATATGCTACAACAATCGTGATTCAATAATTCATCAACAATTTCAGATTCAAATTTTAGTACTCGTAGATTCATAAATGACAACATCATAGGGGTCATGAGTTCAATTTTCAAAATTTTAACCTGTAATTCGTTTTTTGCCCCAGCCCATTGAAAATGTCTTTTTATTGCTTGTTTTGCTACTGGCACAGTCAAAATTTTGTGCCCAAATGAAGAAAAACCATTCGGATAAGGTTCTTTTTACTTTTGACGCTTCTGCTTGCCACCATTTTTTTATTTTTATTTTTTGGCTAAATATCTGATTGAAAAACCAAAAACGTCTTCTTGTTTGCTGCTTTTGGAAACAGGAAAAAAATTGGATGGTAAAAAATTTCTAGGATTTTTTATTTTTCCAGATGCAATGTGCCCAATGCAGATGCCGAAATGTTTTCTCCTGGGTCCCACCTTTTGTCCTGAAAAATCCTTCTGTTTTTTAACCAAATTATTGCAACATGCTCTCAATTTTGGGATTTCTGCTTGGGAACATCCCCGGCAGGAAAGGGGATGGCCCTGGCAGCTGGGGAATGTTTCTGTCCCTGTGGATGCTGTCTGTGGCTTTTGCTATTTTGCTTTGAAATTTAATAAGTTTTGTCCTCTGGTTTCACGAGTAATTCCTTCAAGAAGTTTTAGTTATTGCTTAGGGTGGCTCTTTCACAATTAGCATAAATAATCACATTCTTAACAGGCCAATATTCTTTCTAGAAGGTAAACTGTACCTCTTGCTATATTATATGCTCATTTGTTTGGGAGTTATTATTGATAATCTGTTATATGATAATCATTGACTATGAGATTTGGATAAATTCTGTCAGTGTAACAAAACTGATAAAATTTGCTGTCGGGTTTATCCAGATATATATTTCAAGATTTTCCCTTGCTCTCATTAAAATGATAAAATACTATGTCTTCAATAAATATATATGACACATAATAGAATTCGATGGCTGTAGTGTCACAGATCTAGGCATTTTTTTTTGTTTCTTTTCTTTTGGTTTATCAAAAATTTAGAAGATAATGAATTTGAATTTTTGTTGAAGTTAGTTGAAGTTTGACTATCAAATTTGATTCCATTTGTTTCGTTGTCAAAGTCAGGCTATCAAATTTGCTGAATCTCAGTGTGGATTATTTTGTTTGTATTGAAGTCTGGCATAGTTTGACTGACAAGAATTGCCCAACCCTGTTTAGGGTTACATAGTGGCATTGCTGGATTTCACAGCCTCCTTTAGAGTTAACATCTGTTATAAATGTTCAACATCTGAATCTTCCTACAGTTTGACAGCCTTGTTATGAAATGATTTATGTAATTGTGTTTCAGATCTATAGATTAGATTTTGGTTGACCATGATATGCCATGTTACAACTATTATTTTCCATATTGTTTTTGACAGAGTTGCCCTTTGGTTTACCAATTATTTTCATTAACAGTCTTTTATCTGGTGCTTATAGTGGTTATATTATTTATCAAAATGTTTCCCTTTTTTTCAGTGACAATTTTTTTTTGGGTGTCTGCTACAACAAATTCTAGCATTCACGAAGTGTAAAGTCCCAAGTCCCAAGTATATTCTTGTGTAACGTAGCGAGGCTACCCACTGTCACCTCAGTAGCTCTTCCTCTTACATTTGGCTGGCTCTTCTCCAAGATAAGGGGGTATCCCTAAGTAGGATTGCTAAGGTAATTGAGTGAATGCTAATGAGGGGGTGTGCTCCATCTAAGTGTTGTACCATGTAAACAAAAATTGTTCTTTGTAGCTAAACTCCCCAATGATACCAACATGACAACAAAATATAAGCACTACCTAGGCTTGAACCCATGTTGCACCACTGTCAAGGGTCTAATACATCATTCAACCTTAGAAGGCTAGATTACCATGAATATGTGTGCCAATGAAAGAGTGCTATATCAAATTGTTGTACCATGTAAATCAAAGCTGTCTCCCTAGCAAAACGCCACCATGATACGAACATAACAAGATACATATTGTCACAGATATAAGCTCTACCTAGGCTTGAACCTAAGGCACATCACGACCAAGAGTCAATACATCATCCAACATCAGGAAAATGCTAGATCATCCAACATTAGTAATGATAGCCCCCCACAAAGGAATATTCTGCATGCATCACCACACCACATCAACAACATAGGGGAAGGAGTCATGAGAGTTTTAACTACATCAAATATAAGAGGACCATATAGACAACCCCCTCCTAGTGACATCAATAATGTAGCATCACTATCATGCAAGATAACTAGGATATTCCAAATTGAAGATAACACTGATATAGCAAACATCCATACATCAAGAGAGTGATCTTACTGAGAAAAATGCTTAAGATTGAAGATATGCATGAAAGTGCTTGTGAAGGTTTGTGGGCAAGATATTTATCTATGCATTTATAAAAAATTATAATAAAATACTGCAAATACTATGCAATTTATGGAAATTTCAAAATTATCATGATGCAGCTTTTGTGTCGTATCCTTCCCAAACCCATGCTTATATGTGTATCTATGTGCACCTTAATGAATGTCTGACACTGCACTTTATTAACTCTTTTTCATTCTGTCAGCATCTTGAAGCAGTGTTGGAGTCATGTGGTAATGATCTTGCTTCTGCAATCAAGAGTTTGAATGAGCTCCGATTAGGACGTGAAAGAGATTCAACTCCTTGCAAAAGCACAGCAGATTCAAGCATTGTTTCACATGTTGATCAAACCACAGAAGGTATTCCCTGCATTTAACCATCTTGGTTTTCATAGTTTTATTGGCACTATTTTCCAACTGGGTGATATAGAATTGTTAAAATTATTAGAATTGCTTCTGGTCATTTACAATGATAAATTATAGTTAAACTATTTTCTTAAGTTGCATGAAATGTGGAAGTGCAAGTTTCTAAAATGGGAGCACCCACAAACTTGCCCACCCCCCCAAAAAGGTTATGTGGGGAAACACAATATATAGAAAATACCATATATATATATATATATTTCAAATAACCAAAATATTAAATATATGTTCTTTTGTCAGATAAAATGAGAATGCTACACAAATGAAATTTTAGGAGACCCATTCTATATCAACTCTCATAGTCGATTACATGATTCAAAATCCCATACCCTTATACATGATAAAATCCACTGGAAATTCTGCAATCTTGCCAAACCTGAAATCTTTGAAACTGTAAAGTCTGCTGAACTTCATATGAAGTCTGATCAGTTTGGAATCACTCAAACAATCTGAAACAATGCATTGTAATGTTAAAATTTTAAGTAAAATTATAGAAAAGTAAGATAAAGCCTAAAGGTAAGATAAAGGACAATGTCAACTGCCATTAATTACCAAGGTGAAACTCAAATCTCAATACCTATCTCTGTTCTGTCCTGAAGGATTGTTGGTACAGGCAAGGTGATATTTTCATATGGGTCCCATGACCCTTTTGGGCACTTAGGTGCGCCTTTGAAACTTCCAAAAAAGTGCCCAAAATGGTAAAATGTCATAGGAAATGGCTGAAATGCCTTGGAAATGCTGCCAGCTATACTTTATGGTGTTTCTAGATTTGGAAACACTGTACGGTATGACTGGTGACATTTCCAAGGTGTTTTTTACCTGTTTTGATGTTATTGGCCATTTTGGGTATTTGAATGTGGTCAAGCTATGTGTTTCCTGCAACTTAGCTATTTTCTCTATTTTCAGAAAAGACTGGTCAAAAGTGAATCTCAGAACATTGGCATTATTGGAATCATGCATGTGAATTTTGTTACCATGCATAAATTTGTAGTTCTGGTTTCTATGCTTGTGTGATTTAGAATACATGTCATGATTACTGTTGTTGCTAATTGTCTAGTTCAGTTGATGTCTATGAATTGTAAACACCGGGCAGAGTATGGTATTAGCTTTTCAAAATGCAGTGAAATTTTGAACTTAGTAATGAGTATTGCCAACGTTTAGTTTACATAAAATTACTTACCTCAAGATTCAGGACAGAATTGTAGAATTTGAGTTGTAGTGATTAGGTTTATCAGAGCTGGTACCAAATCCAAACCACTAGCCACCAAACATGCAAAATCTGCTCATGGATATAGTATGATAGGGTGAAAATAGCAAATGGGCTCAAGATATAAGTTGTGGCACATGTAAATGTGTTTTTGACATTCAGGTTGGGTCTTTGCTATAAGCTGAACTGGTTGATTCTGATGACTTTGGTTAATAGTATGTGTTTAATTCTCTAGAGGTTGGTATATGTGTTGTTGGAATTATACATGCTTATGATTCTGAGTCTAATGCTTAAAGATATGTAGGTGAACATTCTGTAAATTCATATAGTTTACTATTACAAATTATAAATTTTGGTGAATATTACAATATAATTATATTTTATGTAAAAAATAGATGAAATTTAAAGAGAAAAATAGCCAGTTGGGGAAATTTTGCTGTTAAATAAAACCTGATATTATGCTTATCTTGAAATTATGCTCTACTTTATTTGGTATGCAATGCTTGGGCAACCGTAATTCAGGTAAATGAAATTGAATATACATGAAACACATTTCATTCATAACGTTATGGAAAATAGTCAAGGTGTTAATACCCAACTTATTAATCACTACACTTTTGATTTCTCACTCCAGGAAATACAGATATTGGCATTCCAGTTGAAGAACGGGTTGCTAATGACCATGTGGGAGGGGCTGCTGCAGCCATTCCAGTTAATGGTTCTGACTGGGTGGAGCTTCTTTTGCAAGAGATGCAGAATGCATCTGATATGGATGATGCAAGAGTACGTGCTTCGAGAGCATTGGAGGCACTTGAAAAGGCAATAGTTAGTCGCACGGGTTCTATTGCCGAGGACTTGCAAAAGGTATTCTGTTTTTTTGTTTTGTTATGTTCTGTTGTTTTTTTAATTATATATTTAAATATTAATGTTCAAATTGTTTAAATTGTTTAAAGTTTAAACTTTGTTTAAACTTTAATGTTCACTTGTTTTTGTGTTCATCTATCTTGTACTTGGATACAGCTAATATTGTACCAACTGCAGGAAAACATGGTGCTGAGACAGCAAGTCGAAGCTCTTTCTCGTGATAATGGCATTCTCAAACGAGCTGTAGCTATACAGCATGAGCGGCAGAAGGAACATGATGAAAGGGCCAGTGAATCACAGAATCTGAAGCAGATTTTATCACAGTATCAAGAACAACTAAGGACGTTGCAGGTACAAACAAAAATTAAATCTCAAAAATTTAAAATATCCCATGTGGATAGATTTAATAGCATAGCAACTGGAATGGTTGAGAATGCATAGGCTCGAACACCATCCTAACACCATCCTCTGTTTTGTAGGTAAATAATTACGCTCTAACACTACACCTACGGCAAGCTCAGGAGAGTACTTCCATTCCAGGACGCTTTCACCCTGATGTCTTCTGAAAGCTCAATCAACAAGGGTTTTCTTTAAGGATTGAAAACAAATCAAGCAGAAGTTGAAACATATCTTATGTTTATAAGGTGGTTATGTTAATTAGTTGTTTGTTATTCATTTAAGATGTTGGTCTCGCTTAGTATTCTTGGAACTAAGCATGTAAAAGTTTCCATACCTTCCTCGTATCAACCTGCAAAGAGTTTCATGATTCTACCATTAATAGGATGCATTATTGAAGTTTATAAGAAAATGGTGAAATTCCAGCACTTAAAACTTGAATGATAGTACTAAATGTTTGGGAGCTACTCTCTTCTCCTACAGAACATAAGATGCACTTTTGAGGTAAAAGACGCAGCAGGTTTAGGAGGATGTTTAATTAAAATAATGAATTACATATCTTTTGTGATGATGCCTTGAGGCTTCCCACTTTGGTGGCTTCTAGAATTATTTGGATTTTGTAAGGTTTGTTGTTCAAACTCTAATTGATACTCTAATACCCATGTTGTTCAAACTCTTGTTTGATTGTCTTCTAGAATCTTCTTTTAAAGCTAATTTGATATTTAGTAGATGTTGCAATATTGCAGTTGCATTTCGTGGTAGGAAATATATCGATGGCTAATTTCTCACAAACGCTGACTGATGATTAAACATCCATACCATGGTTATTAAAAAATGAATGAATGTACTATTCATCATGGCGGCCTGTAATTGTGACTCAACATTTCCTTGTTTTAACGGTTGCCTGCATTATGTGGTTTCTCCGGAAATTTCTCCTTCCGACATGTTGCATTCGTTTCATCTTTTTGTTATCACTGTTGAGAGCTCTTTTTATTAGTTGGTTTTTATTGAATAGATAATATGTGCGTTACAATTTATATGATACACCAGTTATTTCCCAAAATCCTTTTGGAATAAATGTATGTACTCTTCATCATGGCGGCCTGTAATTGTGACTCGACATTTCCTTGTTTTAATGGTTGCCTGCATTATGGGGTTTCTCCAGAAATGTCTCCGATATGCTGCATTCGTTTCATCTTTTTGTTATCACTGCTGAGAACTCTTTTTATTAGGTGGTTTTTATTGAATAGATAATATGTGCATTACAATTTATATACGTTACACGAGTTATTTCTCAAAATCTTTTGGATCCACCAAAGAACACTTGCACTTGATTTAAAATTTTAGGATTTCCACTGAAATGAGTGCAACTTTAGAAACCAATATGCTGTAGCTTTTAATTTATAGAGGAGCTATTGTTTATGATTGAGCTCAATTATATGCAATTGTTGTTTGACATTTACATTATTTTTTGTCGCATTAAATGAGGTAGCAATGAAGGTTTTAAGGATGTAGAAAAATATTTTAAATTTTGAAATCTTCAAAATTTTAATCATAAAGAAAAATATTTAAATGCCTAGAGATTTAAAAAAAAATTGATAGTTATTCGAGAAATTTCTTTTTCACAATATAAAATGTGAGAATCATTTTTTGAAATCTTACTAGCCACTTGCGGTCCTTCGCCTCGAAACTTTCAAATCTATTTATTGCTCTATGAAGCTTGAACATGGGTTATTTGATCTATCTTTCACTTTTAGATTTCATCAAACATTTGAACTTTAGATGATCACAATGGTTTTGACCAGGACCATGTAAGGTTCTACAAAAGAAAAGGTTGTTGCTGTGAGGTTATCTAAAGGCAAGGGTTTTACAGAAAGTTTGACAAACATTACTAAAGGCAAGAGTTTTACAGCAAGTTTGACATACATTACTAAAAGTACAAGTACAATAGTAGTAATGTAACATTGGACTAAATAATATTTGTGCAATAGTAGTAATGTAACATGGACTAAATAATATTTGTGCAATAGTAGTAAATGTAACATGGACTAAATAATATTTGTGCACAAATCTAGATGTACACAAATCTAGATGTACACAACAATATTTAAAAAACTTAATCATATAACTATTAAATTAGGAACTTAATCATATAACTATTAAATTAGGGGGCATGTGAGGCAATTGTGCTGGGCACTGTTTGAATGTCTTTGAACATAAAATAATAATAAATTGAATGTTTTTGACATAAAATAATAATAAATTCAACGTGAATCTAAATGATAACTATCACAACCACATTTATAAAGTTGAAATGTACATTTGTAAAGTTGAAATATATCTATAGGTATCATTTTTTCACTTTTCATCCCCTTTTTATACAGATTTTTCATGTCTATTGAGCTTTCAATATCAACAAAGTCTATGCCCATGCTTTATCATTTTTTAACTTTTTATCCACCTTTTATACAGATTTTTCATGTCTCTTGAGCTTGCAATATCAACAATGTCTATGTCTATGCTGTCAAATAGAACATCTACAATGCAGTAAGACTAATACAGCTCTTGTAGGTATTGAAAAAACATTGTAAATGCCAACAGCAAACCATCTGTAGATGTGAACAATCTTGAAACATGAAACAGTTTGTAGATTCAAACATGATGTAGATGTAAACAGTCTATCGAACAGTTTGTAGATTCAAACAATATTGGAACAACAGATAGTCTATAAATACAAACTGTCTCGAAATAACAAATAACACAAATAACAAACAGTCTCTTGCGTTACATTTACCACTATGCAGCAAAATGGAGATGCAAGTGCAACCACTGGGCACTAGAAGCTTGGTGATATGTTTTGAAATGGTTTTTGAAATTGAAAGGTGTTTTAAAATTGTTTGAAATTGAATGCTCAGATATGTTTTGAAATAGTTTTTGAAATTGAAAGGGGTTTTAAAATTGTTTCAAATTGAATACTCAGATTTTGCATATGACAAAGAATATTTTAGATATATTAGATATGAATCATCCATTTAATTTTTAATATTTAAAGAACAAAAAATTGACAACCCATTCAATTTTTAAACTGTTTTTCTCTGATGTAAGGAAATACGTTAGCGACCTACACCTAAAGTTGTTTTTGATAGATTAAGAGCTCATATTTTTTTGATGTAAGGAAACAAGTTAATAGTCCAAGACTTTTGAATTAGTGAAAATCCCCCCTTTATAGATTGTCAATGGTTTATTTTAGGTGGAGTTATTTTAGGTGGTGGTTTTTCTTGATTAGTGATAATGAGCTAGCACACTTTTACAAATTGTAGTGCCTAAATGTTGTTTTTACTATTTGTCAACCATTGAGTTATGATAGTCAAAATCTTTGAAGTATGAATTCAAAGTAGGGATATGGCTCTTAGTTTTTTTGGATATAGATAGACAATAATTTACAATATTTAAAACTTGAGAAATTCACATATTGGTTGTCTTTGGATTTTGCTTGGTGTTTAATAAATTTGCAAGTGACATTGATCTATATTGGTTTAAATTAACATGGCAAAGCTTGTGATTTGATTTGATGTCGTCCCCGTCCACCACCACATGTTTAAGGAGTAATCCAATGTTATTGTGATGTTTTCCTTGTCAACCACCATTAACATGTTTTAGGAGTGTTACGGGGAATGTATTATATATATGATATATTGTGTCTTCTCGAGGATGGATTTACTCCTGATATCTAAGATGCATTCTAACTTTGAGGAGTTGGCTTATAAACTCTCCATTGTTTCCCAACTAAACCTTCTTGTCCAATCTCTGTTGGAGTCACGATTGTTGTTCGACCAAAACCCGTAGGTGCTAGTCTCTGCTACAATCGCTAGAGTTAGGATCCACCAGAGGCGGTTAGTCCATGCCACGAAACACACAGGGAGCGTTGAACCCAATGTCCAACAATCCCCCCTCCAACGCGAGCTGGGTGAGTTTCGAACACACGGGGAGCGCTGAACTCAATGTCCAACAATCTCCCCTCCAACGTGAGCCGGGAGAGTTTCAAACTATAGACCTGTCGCTCTGATACCACTTGTTGGAATCACGATTGTAGTTAGACCAAAACCCGTGGGTGTTAGTCTCTGCTACAACCGCCAGAGTTAGGATCGAGGAGAGGCGGTTAGTCCATGTCGTGAAACACACGGGGAGCGTTTAACCCAATGTCCAACAATCTCTTGGAGTGGGTACTAGATCGCTATTGGGGAGTTGATGTTTGGGATGACTAGATATAGATAATATAGGTATCTATACCATAGAGCACCTTATAGTTGCATAGATATGGACTATTTCAAATCATGGCTTGGCCATTTGTCTCTACCAATTCTTACCCTTGAAACATCTCCAAGTTTTCATTATAGATGATCAATAATGGTGTTGGATTTTAGTATGAAGGCTTTCCAAAAATTAGGTTTTTCCTTGATGTTGCTTGTGTGGGTCTTGAGTCTAGTACTCGAGACATTTGGCAAAATATTTGCTATAAAAACCTCTCGACGAAGGCCTCTATTATTGATGAGTTTCCATGTGCCTTTTGCTACCAAAGTTGAATCAAATGTGCCAAAATATTTTATACACCATTCCCATATATCTATTTGTTGTGAATAGGGATTCCTAAGAGATGAGAGGAAAGCCACCCTTCATTATTTCTTTTTTAGATATATTTATAGTATATATGTTCGACCTGAGTAAGAATGTACATAGTGGGGAGGACAATTAGCTAGAAGATAGGGATTGTATGAAGCACACTTTTAATTAGAATGATCCTATTAGATCTAGACATCTAGCTATGGGTCCAATGATTTATTCTTTCTTTTACCTTGTTGATGATCCAAACCCAATATTGAATCCAATAATTTTTGGGGTTTAGATGAAAATTTAGGCATGTTAATTTCACTTGAAAGCTCTCTTATAAAAAGATAAAAATGGGGGACGTGGTTGAAACTGATGAAGCATTTGGCCCTTTTTATTTCCATATTGGACGCTAAGAAAAAAATGTTTAAAATTATATGTTGAGGTGTTGTTTAAAATTATCTTAGTCGACTAGAGTTCAATTGATCAATTGACTAGTTGGGTAAGATTAATAGGAATGAACCTTAACAAGTCTAGTCAAGAACAATTGAGAAGGGACAACTAGTTGATAGGAAAATCAAAGTCAAGTTGATGAGAAGATAATATGACGATTGAGTCGATAGGATGATGGTTAGGTTTATAGAAGTAACCTCAGTGAAATTCGGTGAGCATTCAAGGAATCAACATATGTCGATCATTGGTTGGAGTAGTTGAAGGGATTGTTGTTGGGAAGACATGCATAGTCAATAAAGATTGGTAGTCGAATGGAAATTGTTTATAATCAAAACTAATCAAAAAATGGTTAGGAATCCTGATATTCTTGAGATCTTGGCAAATGATCTTTATCCACCTTTACTAATTTAAGAAGCCAAAAGTTACGGTTTTATGTCCATATAAAAAGGGCATGATGAAATGATGATAATTATGAGAGAGATATGTATG
Source organism: Pinus albicaulis (assembly GCA_034641835.2). Lineage (NCBI taxonomy): Eukaryota > Viridiplantae > Streptophyta > Pinopsida > Pinales > Pinaceae > Pinus > Pinus albicaulis. Next base: position 603,531,590 of record CM076572.1, read on the forward strand.
AGCACATTTGTCTTAGGTTAGGTGTGGACCAAGTTTGACGTTCATTATAATTTGGGTGTAATATTTGGTTGAGAATTTTGGAGCGGTTAATCTCAAAGGTTGGCTGGATTTCTTGGTTAAGGGTTTCCAGGGTAAAATTTATGTGTTTTATGAATCTTTATTGAGCCAAGAGGCTCATTCTACAATCCAATATGAGAGGCATGTGTAAGTATGTCACGACCTCAAGAAAATAATAAAAATATTTTTCACTCATGTCGATCAAACAAAAAAGATAAAAATTAAATAACCATATAAATAAACAATTAAAAATCTATTAATAAAACAATTAACTCAGTTGTTGATATGTCAATTTCACTCTTCAAGTAATAAATACAATATTTTGATGTTTATCTTAAATAATATAATTTTACAGACATAAAACATCCAATGTGAGTTATGAATAAAATATTTTAACATGAATTAATATAAAATGGCTCAATACACATGTTATGTAATCTTTATAACATTAAAAAAATGCAATTTTCTTTTTACAAGAACGGGTATGGATTTATATTAGAATTTGGCCAAAATGCCTTTCACCGGTTACATTTGATCGGGCATAGCCCTTAAACTTTCTTCCACTAACTGATCAAAGGCCCCAAAACTTGGGAAACCACAAGATTTACTCGAGACTATCGAGTCTATCTCCGTTATTTTCCCTATCTTAAATAGACAAACAAACTGATTCAGTAAAATGCAGAAAAACATGACAATCTTTATGGAATGGAGTCCCAGTTCTCAATTTCGTCTGCCAAGAGACAACCAGCGGGAAGTGGAACTGCCCTGTTGGCTTCCAAATCAACAGCTTTATTATTTTCCCTCAAAACGTGGAGGAAGGTTGTAGTCCGGAAAGATTTCACCAGGGTTCTGATTCTTGAAATCACTCTTGCCAGCCTAATGTTTGCAGGAGAGGAATCCTCCACTAAGACTTTGATAATGGATTGAGAATCTCCTATAATACTGACATCTGAGAGACCAATAGCCTTTGCTTGCTTAAGACCTTGAAGAAGTGCCAAGGCTTCAGCTTGCATGCTGGTAGACTGCCCTAATCCCCAAGCGAACTTTGCCACAGTTATGCCCTCTTTATTTTTTATAATTCCTCCTGCCCCAGCCAATCCAAGATTGCCTTTCGCTGCTCCATCAAAGAACAAAGAGAATCTGGATTGCCTGAGGAGCAAATCCGATAGATCATTCTCCTTCCCTCTGAATTGCCACTCTTTTATGACCTTGTGATGCCTTGTTTCGCCAGAGAATTGGAGGTCCATCGAGGCACCCCATTCTAAGTCTTGCTGTCTCAGATTCAAATCCGGCAAATGTTCCCCCAGACTTTCTTTCCAAAGACATTTTGTTTTGGTGATGATAAACTGTGGATTTAGACTTTCATCTCTGAAAACTCTTCTATTACGCTCGAGCCAGATTTGCCAGCAGACAAATTTCGGCAAGGAGAGCCATGCAGCTTTGAAATTTTCATTTTTTGGGAGCATCTCTGGGTAGTAATTCCGCCAGTTTGCAAAAAGATCGGATATAGACATGGGTAAAATGAAATCAAATTTCCAGTAGCTCAAAAGGCCATGCTAGATTTCTCTTGAAAATTTGCAGTCCAATATGATATGCTGGGCGTTCTCCTCACTGTCACAGCATAAGTGGCATCGAGAGGGACCATGAAATCCTTTCTTCTTCAATCTATCTGCTGTTAAAATCCCTCTGTGGCATAACAGCCAACAAAATGAATCAACCTTAGGCATGGATTTGAAATTCCAGATCCCGTTCCACACAACAGGATTAGGAGGGACGTTAGGACGATCATGAAGGCATTTATATCCCTGCGCAACCGTGTAAAGCCCTAGGGCGGCTCCCCAACCACGGGCATCCTTCTTACCCACGCGTAGAGGCGCCATACCGTTTAACAAAGAAAGGAGAAGATCACGTGCTTGAGACAGCTCAGGAGGGACGGGAGGGAGTCTCCAACGCAGCTAGTTTCTGCCTTCCCATTGTGAAATGTCCCAAAGAGTAATGCAACCTGTGTTGTCCAACCACAAACGCAGCGCATGCAGAGAGCAATGGGATGATAAAGGAGGGTGCATCATAATGCTGTCGTCCCATATCTTAATTTCTTTGTCGTTTCCTGGAATCCAATACGCTCTGTCTCTGATTAAAGGCGCTGCTTTGTGACAGAGTTTGATCAGCTGCGAGCCTGTGGTGGGTAGGGCATCCAGACATCTCTTCCTCTTTCCCATGAAATATTTCCTCCATAGAGCTCTTTGCGCCCAACCTGGATGTGGTCCAATGATTCTCCAGAAGATCTTGGCTCCCATGGCTATGTTTTGGAGGCTGAGATCCTTGAAGTTAAGGCCTCCTTCGCTCTGGGGCTTGCAGATTTTCTCCCAACTTACCAAAGGGATTTTCCTGTCATTGTGATTGCCCCCTTTCCAGAAGAACTTGCGAATGAAGGCTTCCATTTTTTTGATGATGCCTGAAGGGGCAAGAAGAACAGAGAATTGAAAAATGGGGAGGCTACTGAGAACGGATTTGATGAGGACAGTTTTGCCGGCAAGATTTAACCATGAGAATCCCCAAGCTTGGATTTTGGCCTTAAATTTGTCCAACAAAGGAATCCAATCTCTGCTGAATGCCAACTTGCGGAAGATGGGGAGGCCCAAATAAGTAAAGGAGGACCAGTTGAGGAAGGCAGTAAAGCCCAGAATTCTTGAAATGGCAGAAAGGGTGGAAGCAGAGATATTCCAGCAAAAATCTTTGCACTTACCTTTGTTTAAACTGCTGCCTGTAGCTTCACTGTAGTCGTCCAAGACCTCCTTGAATCTTAAAGCAGATCTGGCAGAGGCAGCCCCTAACAAGAGGGTATCATCCGCAAACAGGGTGTGGTTAACATTTTTTACCCCTCTGGTTATATTGAGCCCCAAGATCTCTTGGTCAACCAGTTTCTGATCCAGGTAGAAACTCAGGACAGAAACATGAAGGACGAAGAGGAGTGGAGAGAGGGGGCAACCCTGCCTAAGCCCTCTTGAAGCTTTAAAAAAACCAGCTGCTCTCCCATTCACCAGGGGGGTGATCCAAGGGTCAGCAATACAAGCACAGATCCATTTTAAAAAGCCCATTCCAAAGCCAAATTTTTTCAAGACTTCCCAAAGAAAGCTAAGTCTAACCCGATCAAATGCATTAGCCAAATATAATTTAATTACCATACCTTTCTCATTGCGAAGCTGGCTCGAGTGAATCACCTCTTGCACAAGGATGAAGTTGTCAGCAAGCTGTCTCCCCTGAACAAATCCACCTTGGTTCTTCGGGATGATGGCTGGAAGGATACCTTTTAGTCTGTTGGCAATAACCTTTGTGATTAATTTGTATCCAATATTAAAAAGAGAGATGGGGCGGAACCGATTAAATTCTTTAGCACCCTTTTCCTTAGGAATGAGGGCAAGAAAAGTTGAATTGGTGCTGTCCCCGATTTTCTGGCAATTTTGAGATTTCAAAATCATTTTGTAGAGGTCTTTCTCCACAATCTGCCAGCAGGTTTGAAGAAATATTGCAGTGAAGCCATCCGGGCCTGGGGCTTTGTCAGGCTCCATGTCAGAGAGAGCATCTTTTATTTCTTGTGTAGAGATCTTCGCTTCAAGCTATTGATTCATTGAAGGTGAGATCCTAGGGGGAACCGCCTCCAAAAATTTAGAGTTTGGGTCCGTCACACCCTCTTCTCTATACAGGTTTTGAAAGTGATTGAAAGCTGCTCTCTTTATGCTATCAAAGTCTTTGTGTGTCGAGTTGCCATCTTTGATTTCTGCGATAGAATTGAAGCTCTTTCTGGCTTGAGCTTGTTTGTGGAAGAAGGCAAAATTTCTGTCTCCTGCTTTAAGCCATAAACTCCTAGACTTCTGTCTCCAATGCTCTTCCTCCGAAAGGCAAGCTTTATGGAAGATTTGCTGGAGCTCAGCTTCCTTGTCTAATACTTCTTTAGTGATTTCTACATCTTCACTTTGGGCATGGTGCTGGGCAAGATTGAATTGGGCCTGCTTTCTCTCTTTTGCAGGGGAGGGAAGAGATTTGGCCCAAGTTTTAAGAACCGCTTTCAGTCTTCTAAGTTTTTCTTCCCAAATGAAGAAAGAAGAACCTTTCACTGGCGTATTCCAGCAGTCCTGAACCAAATTTAGAAACTCTGGTTCCTTGACCCGAAGAGGGTTGAATCTGAAGGGGATGGGGCCAAGATCTTTGTGGCCCAACATCTCAAGCAAAATGGGCTTATGATCTGAAACACTGCATGGGAGGATATGCAATCTGAATTCTAAGCCCAGCAAAAGGAAGGAACTCTGCACCAAACATCTATCAAGTCTAGCAGCAATATGACCAGGACCTATTCTTTTGTTAGACCAGATGTACTTACCATTTTCTGGGGGGATGTCTAGCAGATCCCAGTCCTGCATGAGGTCTTCCACCCATTCCCTTCCAGGGTCCCTTATGATTGTGCCTCCTCGCTTTTCCTCCATGTGCAAGGTAAGGTTTAGATCACCTGCAACAATGATGTTTTCCAAGTTTTTTGACTCTGACAGATGTCTGATGGAGTCCCAACACTCCCTTTTCTCCCCTATATTTGTTGGAACATAGACATTGAAAAGGCTGACAGCCTCCCTCGAGTCCAAACGCTGGAGCTTCAAAAACAGCCAGTGGGTGTTGTGCAGCTCGGTGACCAGCCTATACTTGAGAGGGTTCCAAAGAGATCCCAGTCACCCAGAGGCTCCCCGTGCTGAAACTGCATGACCGCTGCTTCCTTTCCAAATTTTTTTACTGATTTGGAGAAACTCCTTGTCCTCCATTTTGGTCTCCTGAATCAGAAGAATGTCTGGGGCTTCTCTTCTTATAAGGCTTCTCGTTGCTTCTTCTTTCACTTTGCTCCCCATTCCTCTGCAGTTCCAGGAGACAATCTTCATCATTTATTTTTATGATGATGGGCTCCCTTGGAGCCCTGCGCTTGATTTTTGATCAACTTCAGATTTTTGCCAAGGAGTTTCTCCAGAGTGGGCTAACTACCCTGAAGCTTGTCTTTGTAAGTTTCCTAATCTCTCTTTTCTCTAGCAAATTTGCGGCCCCTTGCAGATCTTCTGACTGATGTCTGCGTATCTCCTATTTCTCCATCCTCCTCAGACTCCTCCGAGTCATGTTCCTCCTCAGAGGCTTCTGTTTGCTTATCCTTGTTTCTTGCCGTGGTGCTTTCTTCAGGTCTGGCTTCTGCTGAAGTCATTTTTTCTAATGGTTTATCTTGCCTATCTTCTTCCTGAGGAGTCTCTTCAGTAGAGCTTAAGACCTCATACCTATTTTCTTGACTTTTTGGCTGGGGAACATTCTGGGTGGAGGCGGGCTGGGGGCCATGAACCCCAGATTTCTTGTGAGATGTCTTTGGCCTCTTGACCTGGTTCCAGCCATCTTCCTTTCCTTTCTCTGCTTCCCCTTTGTTCGGGCACCCTCTTTCAAAATGGCCATAGATGTGACATTTACGGCATTTGAAAGGGAGTTGCTCATAGTCCAGCACTTGCACATGCATCCAACTGCCAACCTTTAATTTGATGGCCTCCGGAAGCCCCACCTCTAAGTCCACCTCGACACAGATTCGGGCGGAATCGTACTGATCGTTGTTGTTTGCTCTATCAATGAATTTTCCCAAAGTATTACCTATGTGCTTGAGGGACTCCCAGTTCCAACAATGCATTGGAAGATTAGGGAGCCGAACCCAGACAGGGACAGCCGTTGGGACATCCACGGCCGGATCGAATTCAGGGGTCCATTTGTTGAGGTAGAGGCCTTGAGGTCCCATGAAATAGGGCCCATTCCTGAAGATCAGGTCTTTGTCCTCCTTTGTGTTGAACTCGAACAGGAAGAAGCCTCTGCCCAGAAAATAAGAGGTGACTTTGTTCTTGATCAGTGGAACCCAATTCTTAATGACCCAGTTTTCCGTCGATTTTGGCGAGGGCCAAAGGTCCGTGAATTGATCCACCAGGGCACGATCTGCCAGGGACAAAGCGACCTGGATCGGACCCTCAGGAGGGAGGTTTACCTCCGGAACATCGTCGAGCCTTTTGACGAACTTAGCGACTTTAGACTTCTTCTTTTTAGGCAGCGAAGCAAGTAGAAAGGAGAAGGCTGCTTCACCTTCCGGGGATGGAGCTTGCGAGGGACTGATGGGCGAACCTTGGGCCTCCATGGCAAAGAAGGTCAAATTAGCAAAACCGATCTGCACCAAGCAAATACAGGAAGCGAGGCATCTCAAGACCGGGGTGAAGAAGAAGAGGATCCGATCAGATCCTGCAGGAAGAATCTCCAAGGGTGCAGATCCAAGCAGATCTGACAAAAGATCAAGAGACCCAGAGGTCAGGAGGACCAGGGTCAGAGGCGGAAACGACCGAGAGGGCAGAGCCCAATCTCAGGCTGCGCAGAGCAGGTCGCAGTAGGAGGCAGCAGCGCTCGAAAAAACAACCTCTAAAAAAAAATAAAATTAAAAAAAAATGCAATTTAAACAGTGCAAAATTAGACATTGTTTTTTGCATTCTAAAATAAGTTTGTAGCAAAAGAAATTTGATCCCTCTCGACTCATGTTAGATCCATGCTAGTGGTATTTATTTTCTATTCTTCAAGTTATGTCATGTGCATTTAAAGGTTTGTGTTAATTGGTTTTTAGTATGGTTTATATATCTAGTTGATTTTATATTTTTACTTTTGATATATGATGTGTAAATTATGTGCCTTAAGCCAAACATTTGGTGTTAGAGCTCATTTTAGTTGCAGAGGGATGCCTTTACTGTCAAAGGTTGAGGATATTGAACCAGGAATTGTTCAAGAAAATCATTCTTGATTACATTAGAGATATGCCTATTCAAGTGAGAGTATTAAGACAACTTCAGTTAAAGAAGTATGGCTAACTATAAATTAATTGAGATTGAGAAATTTAATTGTCAGAATCTTGAGCTTCAGAAGCTTAAAATGGAGGATCTCCTCATAGATTGAGAATAATTGATCACTATGCATCTTGGAACATCTCCAATTGGAATGTCAATGGAGGATTTGAAGGAACTAAAAAGAAAAGCGAGGAGGATGATTCAACTTTTTACTTAGATATTAGTGCATGATTCAACCTTTTATTGTATGATCTAATCAAAATCGTTAGTTAACTCTATCTTTTGAAGATGAATGAGGGTGATTTAGTCATAGAACACCTACATGCATTCAATATTGTGATTAATTAGTTATTAAGTGTGGATATCTCTGTTATTGAATAAAAATGTATTATTTTGTTGTTAGTTCCCACATTCGTTGTATAGTCTAATCATGCTATTAGGAATAATATGACCACATTGGCTTTTAATGAGGTGTTATTGGAGGAGATGAGGTGAAGGAACACGGAAGGATCGACTAAAAATGCATTTTTCTAAGAGATCAAATATATGAAAAAGTAAAGGAAAATTTTCCAAAGGGAGATCTAAGTCTCTTGCTAAGTCGACAAGATATTTGAAATGTGGTAAAAGTAGGCAATTTCAAAAAGGATTGTAAGTTGAAAATTGAATAGAGCAAGAAATTTGATGAAAATCAGCTTAAGGGAGAATCTCTTTGAATGTAGGGGATGTGTATTTAGCTTTGACAAATACGCAATTAGATCATGAGGCATAGTTGATCAAATCAAGAGTATCCTATCATATGGCACCCCACAAGGAATAATTTTGTGAATATGAAGAAAATGTAGGGGATTTCTACCTGGGGGATGATTTGACAAATAAGATAGTTGGTTGAGGTAAATTTGATTAATATCGTAGGATGGTTGCAGTAGAACATCTCCAAGGGTACTATGCATTTTGGGTTTAGCTAGGAATATAATATCTTCCAATTGAATGGGCAATGTAGGTGTGAATAATGTATTCGAGAAGGATTCATGTCAGAGGGTTTTTTGTGCAATGGTGTTGATGGAAGGTGTTTAGATTGGGAATTGTACAAGTTATTGGGGCACATCAACCCCAATGGATGCATTAGTGCAACCATTCTTGAAACCAATTAGCTTGCCTCTTGTCTAGTCAACGAAACCGCAATGCAACATTGCAGGATGTGATTAATTAGAAAGGACTTTGAGTTGTGCAAAGAAAATGTATGGGTTGAATGTTTTATTGGCAACTCTCTGGAAGTCAATTTTTTGAACATTTCATTTATAGGAAATAGAATCATGTTAGATTCCCATCTAGCACTGCAAGGGAAAATAACATTCTAGAGCTAGTTCATAGTGATGTATTTAAGCTAGTACCAATATAATCGCTAGGTGAATCGATATATTGTTTCCTTCATTGATAATTTCTCTAGGATGGCATTATTTTATTTCCCAAGGAAGAAGTCGGAGATTTTTTGAGAAGTTTCAGTAGTTCAAATCTCTTATGGAAAGCAGTCTTCGATAGGAAGGTAAAGGTGCCGCGAATTGACAATGGAGGTAAATTTTGTGGTAGACACAATGAAGAATGTTGTGGATGATCTAACAAAGTTAGTGAGTGAACTCATTGTAGGTAATTTTATTTGAGCAAAGTTCAATTGGTTGATTGCCTAGTTGGGTATGGAAACTAGGAATGAACCTCTGCAAGTTGACCAATAGTTGACCAATTTAAAGTCGATCAATAGTTTACCAATTGATAGGAGCCGATGATCGATTGAAACATTCAAAGGGATCGTAGTCATGTAGACACACATAGTTAACTGGCGGTCAAAGGGAAATTGAATATAGTCGGAATTGGTTTGAAAATGGTTAGGGGTTTTAATATTGTTGGGATTTTGGCCAATGATCTTCAACCGCATGTACTGATTTGAGAAGCTACGAATTAGGGTTTTCTATGCCTATACACACAACATGATGTAAGGCTAATGAGATGATGATGATGATGATGAGAAAGAGAAGTATGAGTGCAATGTTTGTAGGTGTGGACTGAGGTTAACATTCATTGTAATTTGGCTATACTATTTGGTTGAAAATATAAGAGTAATGAACCTTAAAGGTTGGTTAATTTTCCCTGTTAAGAGTTTTGAGTGAAAAAACTTTGTGTGAATATTTATGACAACATTGATTATTTTATATTCTTTGAAGTTCACACATGTGCATATAAAGGTTTATGTTAATTGTGCTTATAGTTTGGTGTATATGTCTAGTTGACTTGTATTTGTAATTTTGGCATATGAAGTGTAGATTATTGAACCCAAAATTATATAATATACTTTGGCTTCTTGTGTGGGTTGATTTCCAAAGGGAAGTAATTAATTAACAAACCACATGTGGGTGATGATTACTCTCTTGGCCATCATGATACCTTTAATGTTTCTAAGTGAAGTTTAGTAGTAATAATTCTACCAGGACTTTCTATTATGATCAAGAACATGAGGGGTGATAGAGAGCATCCCTAGAAAAGTATTTGGGAGGTTTGGAAGAACTAGGTGGTTGAAACATTAATGAGAATGACCAAGGACACTTATGAGATGAAAGTTTATAGCTAAGAGATAAAGGGAAAAGTGGATCCAACTTCAGTGGGAATCAAATTAACGTAGAGCCAATTGGCTCGATAAAACTATTTTTAGAGATCAATATTCATGATGAAGGATATTTTTTTGAAGGGATTGTATAGAGTGATTACATCTTGTAAGCATTTTTCATGGAGGGAACCCAAACCCTTGTAATGCACATTTTTAAATTATAGGGGATTCAGGGTTTTACACCTCAATGCGCTAAATATGGGTTCACAAACCCATTTCCACATCATCTTGGTGATTTTATTGTAGGAGATCCCAACAGGGCCTCCTTTGAAAACCATCGGGGTGTAAGACTTTCGGGATGATTCGATGATAACAATTCTTGACTCAGATCATCAATCCAAATTTCCTCTGCACGTTTCAAGTTAAAATATTCGTAAACCCCTCTCTTATTGGCCTTAACCCATTATAAACACAACACATATTTCATGGTGCTCTCTTGGCACACTGGCCCACTTTTCCATGTAGTCTCAAGGATTAAATTCCTAGACTTCCTCCTAAATATCCCTTCAAAATCCCTGGGGAAAAAACTCCAAGGTCATCCAATGACTAAGGGATTCAACTCCCAACGACCCGAATTTCTCCTACCTTCATGCTTGGTCATATAGCCCAAACACATGGTTTAACTAGGTCTTAAACCTTTTCCTTTGAGATCTCTATTTTTCTAACCTCACACTTTGGTAACTGTTAATGCACGTATACCAAGGCCTTTTCCTAGGCCTCTAATGCATAGTTTATAGATATACAAAAGTATATGCAATTCCTCCTGGTTTATCTCGTAGCTTATATCACTTCTTAACTAATAATTATTTGCGAATGCATAAAATCGAGTTATCTGCTCATATATATATATATATATATATATATATATATATATATATATATATATATATATATATATATATATATGTATGTATGTATGTATGTATGTATATATATGTATGTATGTATGTATATTAAAGGTTATCTCTCATAAGATTATAAGTAATCACTGACCTAATAGCCGAGTCAATTTAATACAAACATTCATTTGATTTACATACATTTGTCTATCTCTTCTATAGTCAACCATTCAGAGCAATTTAAAGACTCGGGATGAACATAAGAGTAACCCACTCCTAATTATTAACTTAAGCAATTATAAACTTTGTTGCTATCAACTAATAATATGTACAATGAACATGAGAAAGCATTAATATATCAACCTTCGAGGATCAACCATCCCTCATTATTCGCACAACATTTATCATTATTTATTCACATGTGAATTTAAAATTCCTTATCAGTAACATAAGCATTAAACCAATGCATTACCCTATGCAAAACTCTAGCCTTTATGGGCTTATAGATTAGAAAAAAATAACCTACTAGCCATTGTTTTAACGAGTATAATCACCATAAAGACCCACCCATATCTTTGATATTCAGGAACTTAGACCATATTTCTAATTCAAGCATTTACATGATTCACACATTCCTTGCATACAAGCCATTTAGACTAGATTATGCTCAATTCAACACAAAAATTTAAACCTTCCCATATCCATGCCTTTAAATCAACAATTTTCATTCATACAGGAATGCCGTATCCCTCAACATTACAAGCCATGACCAATAATTAAATTAAGAAAGCATAAAACATTCCGAAAATAAGAGTCATAAGTGGACACTACTTGGAAACTGATATTGGGAATTCAACTCTCTACCCAACATTAGACAAGTTCAACCAAACCTTTCTTGCAGTTTCCACCCTCGATCCATATTCTAGAGTTTGAGGTGGAGTGCTTCTAAGAGGAAATTTAACCAATATTAATAGTTGAAAAATGATGTCACAAGGGTGCACTACCTTCACCCAAAAACTACACCAGCTTCCACTCAACCCTTCCAGAAATACATGATTAAAACCCATGTTAGGATACCATATTACATAGTCCTAACTCACTTTCAGGAGAAGAGGATCCACTTCAAAGGATCACTTGATCCAGGTACTTCATCAATGATATTATGACTTGAATGGACAGGTTGGGCTGTATCAACCTCCAACCAAGTGTAACTATTTCAAACCAACTTTTAACTGGAAGTTAGCCCTTCCAGTGTGAGAGGTATCTCTCAAGGAAAACAACATGATGTTCTTAATAAAACTTAATTTACAGCTGGATAACTTTGAGGTTCTTCTTCATGTGATCTTGCAGGTGAAAGAGAGTGAGATGACTGCCACCATTGGGCATGGAGTCAGTTAAGAGAAAATCAATTACAAACAACACACTTTTATAGAAGCTGAATAATTTTTGGCTTTAAAATGGTGTGGAGTGAACAGTTACAGTTAAACACAACAAATTGAAGGAAATCAGAGCAATATGACATGAATTCCAAGTAATCAATTAAGCCATGAAACTGATAACAACATATAAAGCATGAATATATAACATACAAGCCAAAACTGAATTTCAGGTGAAAAACAGGGTATTGCTGCAAATGTATGTTAGTTGGAGAATTTTTTTTACAAAGGTGGTCCTTCTCACATCATCGATCAACCCTTTCAGAGTAAAAAATTACACATATATAGAGAGAGATCCCCATTACAAAATCTGCCACATGGGCTACATCCGATCAACAACTAAGAGACCTAATCCTACTTGAATTCTAAAACATATGAGTTTTTGTAGGGATTTTTTTTTTTGTTTTAACAAAATTCAAATGCAAATAGGAGTCTTCTACCATTTATGAGCTCAAAAAAATTCTGTTGGTGAAGCTTATCGAATCCAACCAATTGCTGAATGTGCTGGATTGCTGTTGTGCTCTTGCCACGTGGATGCTAACTTGGTTGACTTGTTGACATGTCTTCTTGAAAAATAGGAGTCCTTTGCTTGATGATGTGGACACTCCTATGACCTGTAGCCCATCTAGTCGCTTTGCTTCTAATGACCAATCAAAACTGTATAATGTAGAAAAACAGAGTTTGACAGTTTCGTAGCAAAATTTTGTAGCAAATTACAAAAAACACCTTTTACTACCTATCTAACCTTTCTGCGAGTTATAAAGTATTCATCAATGTAATTTAGCTAGACTCATTCCATTAGAACTCCCTTAGCTGAGATTTCACTTTCTTTCTCCTCCATGAAAAGCTATAACAATTCCGTAGCAAATATCCAACTTAACCATGGGGAATTGTTACGAAAATGTAAAATTTCCGAGTTTTTGTTTTTTCATGATTTCTTATGCCTCCTTATCATTCTTAATATCCTTTTCAACCCTATATATTAATGAAACTAGTGGTTAAAGATAGTATAAGAAAAAATGAGGATTTTACCATATTCAAGGAGTGCCATCTACTTCAACAAAAATATTAAGATTTCTTTTTGCAAGTTCAACTTTGATCATTTTTATTTGAGTTTCCAATGTTTTGAATTGTCTCTGTAGCTTGTTCCTGTCTTCTGTAGCCAATTTTTCCTTTTGTACACATGTTTTAGAATTCCGTGCAAAGGTAGGGCTCTCTTCACCATCTTCCCGAATTCTTCTCCAACCCTTTCATAGAAATGTAGCTACTTTGATATATCCTCTTTTAACTCAAACAATAGTTTAGAATCAATCACCTCTTGTCTAGCTTCTCAAATTTTCTTGTAAAACCTCCATTTCAATTTTATAGGCTCTTTGCCTTTTCTTTTCTTTGCCGGTTTTGCATTTTCTGAAGGCACCTCAGGCATATTTTCAGTTGGTTTCATTGATCTTGTAACATGTTTCCTTGGTTTGAAGACAAAACTTGGTTCCTCTTGTGTAAAATTTAATTTCTTGGCCCTCTTGCTCGTCTTTTGAGTTTATGCCTTTGTCACTTGTACAAGTTGCAAATTTAGAATTTATTCAATATCAATGGCTTCTAGGATATCAATTATCTTTCCCTTCCCTTTACTCTGTTTTCTAGTCATTCTCCTTTCAGTGCTTGTGGAAGTCTTCAAAACAGGTTCTACCTCTGTTTTCTTCTCTTCCCTAGGGGTTACTGATTGAGATTTTGGAGTTTTCCTAGAATGTGTGGCATCATTTCACTCATAACCACTCAAAAATAAAAAGGTAAGCCAATCTCTGTTAAGCCTATTTAACTCTTCTATAACTAGTAATTTGATTAGGCCATGATGAAAAACAGAGGTATTGCTAGCATCAGGCTTGTCCTGAACCTTGTCAACCATCTTCCCCAAACTTCTATAAATGCAAAAAGGAATGTCTAGAGGCTGTTTACCTATGAAATGCAAGAGAAATCTAAAGTGATACTAATAAACCATGTTTAACCTGCCTTCACATGTAAAGTACTTTTGGATGACCATTAGAAGTTTGGAAAAATGCTCTTCGAGGCAAGTTCTGGAAATGCCAGCAAACATGTCAATCCCTTTGTGTTCTTCCTTGAGAAATTCATCACAATTTAGGAGCTAAAACTTCTGAACTTTGAACCACATTTCACCAGTCCTAGGGATCTCTGTAGCACGAGCAATTGTAATAGGGGATACTGGAAAATTCAACATGCCCACCTTTGATTTTGTCCCTGTGAAATTGATGGAAAAATATTTGGCAATATTCCCATGGTAACCCTACAACTTATGGAAAAAATGAAGGCATCCCATGCTGGAAAATGATTGAATGAAAGTAGGATCTTCCTCCAATAGCTTCATGTCCGCGAGTTCATAGCGTATAGCTGAGCCTCCTTTATATTGTTTTTTTTGTGCCATGGCTTCAACATGTTGAGAGATCCTTCTTGAAACTTGAAATTCCTCCTAAAGACAACTGGACCTTCTCTTGAAACCAACAAACCTTTCTATGACAGAAAAAACAACTCAAATGAAAAAAAGACCAAGCTAAAGTGGAATCAAAATGATGGATAATGAGCCTATACAGTGTGAATGCTTTAGGGATAATGGATAAAATTAGAATCTAACATAATTTTATAACCCATCGTGACTGTTGACCTTCATCCTTTAAAAATTGTAACATCAATATATCGTTACCAACATCAGCGTACTTTCGTAGCGGAACAAGTGTTAGAAGAGAAAAATCCGCTACAGAAGTGTCAAGAACTTCTGTAGCAAACCCTCAGTTTCCCTAACTGGAGTTGCTACAAATTTTTGCAAAATTGTCAAAGTGCCAATCAAGACCAAATAAGCCTGACACACATGGAAGTTTGGATTTTAACCTTTATTATTGACCCCATTTAAATTAAAATTGACCCCTACATAATGATAATATGACCAAATGACACTTTGTACATGAACTTTTATTTTGAGAAAAATTAAAACCCTAGCTAATTTGACCAATTGACTCAAAAACCATTTTTAATTGTTATAATGGATGAAAAATGATTCAAGAACCAAAGCTTCATGCCCCAAGGAAACTCCCAGGGCTTATAAACCCTAAAAAATACCTAATTGAATATTCCCAATCCAGTGGTTTCATTTATCCACAATATTCCAGTGGGTTCCTCATCCTTCAGGAAAGTCACTGCTCTTTATAATGTTTTCACCCAACAAGCCTCTTGAGTTTTCCTCAGCTATTTCACTTTCTCCAAAACTCGATCTCTATGATCTTGATTGATGCTATGATAATATATCACCTCCATCCCTTGGATTAATTTTCTTCCAGTGCTCACCACTTTGCATTTTTACACCATGCATGCGTGCACCTGTTCTCTCCTCGTCTACTTGTTTTTCTTGCTCCCTTAACATGATAACCGTCTATATTTTTTGAGGCTCCACATAGGCAACTTGCCTTGGATATTGTAGCTCAATATGCCTTTAATTTTTGTCCATCATTTCTGATGGTTATGCCAAAATGAGACATGGGCTTGTCCTATGTTAATTTATTACATGATCAACCCATTTAAGCCTCTCAACCAACCCATGTATGATGTATTTAAATTCACCGATTCCTCAAGCAATATCCCTCCCCAATAAACTGGAATTTGTGTTCCTTTCCCTGAGCATATACATATTACAACTAATTATAATGGGGGAAAATTTTAACTAGGGGCTATCACACATCTACAATCTATTTGTATCCATCAATCTAGTTATGGAAAGGAAAAACCACAAACAATGTACTTCTCAATGTTTCATAGGGAGGCTCAGTGTATAGTTCCTTATGGTAAGATACTCCCACATTATTGATGGAGTCAAAAGTTTCACATAGGGTATCCCTTTGGTATGAAATCCTCCATATAGAGTTGAAATAATTCTAGATGATGTATTGTTTATATAAAAAGGAGGAATTTCCCCCCCTTTCTATAACCATATGGCTCTAATTTTCAAAAACCATCATTCCATTCTTCCCATGCAAGTAAAGTATGGAGTCTTTTTGTCTAGCTTAGAGAACTCTTGTTACTATTCTTTGGTCGGGGGGTGGGTGTGCATGAACATGCCTAATCATAGAGGCAAGAGATCTATTGTTCCACTTATATAAGCCTCATTGACGGGTCCCCAAAATCCTCCTTTCACCATCCTTTGAGATCCTTTTTATGTTGTTTAGGTTCCTTTGAAATTGACCCATCATATCTTCTTGATATGCTGTGAGGGTCCACCAAGATGAGATGATCCTTCATACATAAATATTCAAGGAAAGTGAACCAATGTGGATTAAATTTGAAATAGGAAGGGAGCTGGGAGGAGGTCCTATATAGCTCAAGGATTATTAGTCATAGAAGTAAATTCTAGCAAAAAAAACTCTTTATTTATTACTTTCAAAGGATTTTAAGAAGGGATTCCTTTAAGAAATGACCACTCTTTTTCCAATGAAATATTCCCCAAATTTGTTGTTTATTTAAGTGGCTAAGGGGGAGGCTAGTTCAATGTCTATAAGAGTTTCTTTTTCAAAAAAATAAAGAAATTAACTTGCCATGGGGTCCATTCTAGCATTTTTTCCCCAACTTTCCTCACTTGAAATGATTGTATTTAAATCCATGAAGGATGAGGTTGAGTTAAGTAGTCCTTGGAAGAATATTTATTTACAAAATTAATATATCATTGAGAAATCCATAGAAATTTAAGATACTTATGTTCCATTTAAGCTCTTTTGAGAATATAGTGATAAATAATGCAATGGGGAGTATATACACTATTGATGAGGTGGAAATATATCTACCAAGCTATCATGATACCTCTTCATAGACCTACATATCTTACACATTAAAAAATACTCCATTTAGACATATTTCATAGAGTGAGCTTGAATGTAGAATCATAAATCATAGTTTATTACACGAAGAAATTATCAAGCTTATGAACAAGAATAATTCTATGTAGGAATTTCATTTTTTTGGCCAATCCAAAGCCTTTGTTATTGATGGAGAGAGGATTTCTTGCCTTCAATGCTCTAAGTGCCCTAATTATTGTTTGTTTACTACCTTACCAAAATTCTATGTCTGCTTAAGAGATCACCTTTTTCATGTTTAGTTTTATACCTACCATTTTCTTATTTGATCCTAACAGGGGGACCATATTGAGACCTCGAGTCCGGGGGGGGGGGGTAGGGGTTTTTGGGGGTGAAGGGTAATGAGGTATTCTTGGATTTATAATGGGTGTAATAATGGTGGGATATATTATTATATTTAAAGATGGTTTATGATTCAGAGTGATGAAGGGTGGTGAATTATCGAGAAAATGTCCTTAAAGAAAGATTCAAGGAATACAAGGGTCTAGTGGGAAGTGAAGGGAGGGTAACTGATACGGGTAAGGGAAATACAGGAATATAAGATATCATCAGAAGGGGATGGGTTAGTGGGATTATGTATGGTTTTCATGGATAAGGATGCAAGGTAGGACCCCAAATTCCATGATGCATTTGTTCCATTCTAGGTTCCCTTTTAGTTTTTTCAAAGCTCAAGAGAGGTCCCTCCTAAGATTCTTCAACTATTTTGGAATGATAGGAGGATAGTGTTTGTGAGGCTAAATTTGGGATTAAAGGGACTTTCGCAATATCTATTCCAATTTAGTCTTCACCTCTAGATGTGGAAATAAAATAAGGCTTACTAGTACTATGCTTTTCCTCCTCACGCTCCTTAAGATATTTCATCCACTATCCACCAAAGATAGGTGTATTGAAAGTGATGAATCTATCCATAAAATATACATCTAAAAATGGACGTTGACAAAGTCCAATCTATAATAGTGGGTGTTGTCTCCATATTTTAGACCAATACCTTTAAGAAGGCCTTATTTTAGGTACACTTCAACATATATTTTTAACGATAACAATCTAGCCATTTCCAATATGTGCTTATTAATTTTTATGAATGTACCAATTTGATCTCCTATTTGGTTTAAAATACATGTGGTCTAATATATTAGGGGACATTTGGGTAGCTTTATCCATATAGAGAACTTGGTGATTCTTTCCCTCAATAGATCAAAGCCAGTGACCTAGTCTTTGATGTAGAGTTAGGCCACCTTATGAAAAGGAGATCCTTTAGCTCTAATCATGTCCCGATCCTCTTAAATTTTTAAGAGGAAATTAGTGAAGCCTATATAGTTAAAATGAACCTTGGAAGTGTATCCTAGTGACTTTTCCCATTTTGTATCCACCCAACCTTTGATTACTTACCTAATGAGTATGGTCCCTTCACTAAATTTTCTAATTAATGCTCTATAGGACTATATAAGAATGGTTCTCTAAACCTCCACATCCTATATGCTAATTATGGGATGATGCTTGATGCACTTTGGCTAGGTCTTCTCACTTGTTTTCATGGAGAGGTTATGGGAGGTTGGGTTTAAGAGGACTCTTGGTTTGATAAAGATTGTATTAGGCATGCAAGGAGAAAATATAATAGAGTTTGAGCTAAGGGGAATTAAGTCATTTAGGGGGGAAGAATTAGAGGAAAATGGGTGGGAATGATAGGATGATAGGATATACAGATCATGGAACAAGAATGATGATTATATCTTAGGAAATGATGACAATTGTGAGATGTACACTTATAATTTGTCAACACCTGAAGGGGAATTAATGTGGGGGGTTTAAGAGATGCTGGAGGGGGTTATCAATGAATGGTCTGGGATGATAAGTAACTTTTTAAGTTGATAGGATGGATAGGGGAGGGGGGGTTGGATTGAAGCTAAGAGGGCCATTATTGATGGCCATGTTAAGTTATGATCCATAGTGCCTCTTCCTAGAAATATTACTTATTTCCTCATAGAATTTTTCAAATAAAATATTTGTTACATGAATGATGCATTTCTTCGAGTTTTAAACATAATATATTTGGTTAAATTCCTAGATAACTCTATGATATTGTTAGAATAAGATAATTTTCCAGCGAACTCTTGCAAATTAAGTACATGTACATATATTATAACAAAAATGGTCATTGAAGAAACTCATTTGTTAGATTGACTTACTTACTTTGACCCCCATGTTGAGCTTGTATGAATACACATAATATAAAAAAAAATGCACATATATTAATTACTTCATGTTAAATTCACCATCTTCAACACACACATAAATTATGTATTGCCATACATTGAAGTATTTTTTTTAATCAGAACAAGAAGATTTGTATTACTAAAAATATGTTTGTGAGCAGAGCCAATGCATCAAAAGAAGGGAATTTCATTGCTAAGTTACAATCCTATCTATCCTTGGAATGCCCATTATGTCAAAAATGATGATTTTTGTTACATCCAAGCCACTATTCCTATAATCATATGAGTGCTAAAAAAATACTAAAAAAATGAAAAAATGTTATAGCGTCGATAAACTACCATAATAAGTAACAACGAAAGGAATGTCATTCCCAGACCATAGACCCCCCTTCCGAGGTGACACTATAACATTTAAATCATGAATTTTTTGAGATACAATACTCATTTCATTACTAGAGAAAGAAAGATATGAGAAATGATTATCCATAATGGACTGAATATATTCAATTTCCTAGCATAGGCTAGAAAGCTCGTCCTCATTTTTGCACATTATGGTGCAATTTTCCATTAACAATTCCATTGTTATGGTCATGCTAGAAAATAATTGATTGTGCCTTAATTACAATGTGACAATCTCTTCTTGAAGTTGTTCAATTCTCTCTATGCTTTGTTTGAATTTTTCACTTGTGGATCTCGACATTTTGTAGGCTACTCTACACCCATGAATGTTGCACCAAACTTTCCCATTGTCCTAAAAAAATAAGAAAATACCCTACAACTTAGTCTCCTTTAAGAGCTTGGATCTCCAAACTTTCCAAATGGACAAAGTCCCATGTTGAGAAATAAAATGCCAAATAAGACAAACTGCGAAATTATCTTCCAAACTACAAAATAAACATAATAGACGACTCAAAGAACCTTCTCGAGTCCTCCCCCATTGATGGAAATCACCAAAGCTTGAACCAAAAAACACAAAGATAACAAACATGATGAGATCCTTTCTCTCCAAGCATAAATATATCTAATGAGATTGATGGATAAACAAAGAATGGTCAAAGATTACGTCATGTGTTCATACAAAGTGAAACCTAAAATAGAGGATAACAACACCCCATCATTCAATATAATTTAGAAATACAACTACCACCATAAACTCACTTCCATTAATAACATATATCAAATTGAATATTCCTTTGATTCATCCTCCTCCAAAATGATAATTTTCTTCAAACAAAATCAAGAAATAATATCCCCAAAATTTCAACCTCAAGACACGGATTAATATCCCCCAATTTCAACAAAAATTTAAGTTTAAAATCCATCTACAAAATAGGGAACAACCAACAACGAAGAGCCAACCAGAAGGAGGAAAGTTTCTATTTCTTACCAAAGCCTCTTATAATAACGTTACCATTTCCTCATTGTTGCCCGTAGAAGATCTGGCTAGAAATAATCGAGACGACTTGCCAATTGAAAGATTTATTCCTATGCCTGATCTCGTGGGTCTCCCCCAAATCGTCATTGTGCCATCTCTCAAACTCTATCTCCCAAACTATGGATCTGGTATAAATAGATATTCCATGCTTTAATTGCAAGCATGATGCCGTATGAGTCTCCATATCCATAGGGATATGACCTTTCCAGTGACGAAATCCATCATAGTTCTAAGTGCAAAAATAAATCTCCCTCACCTCTGCGTGCCTCAACGTAGAGTCTGAAATTCCAGAGCGGTCAATTTCATTCCACTCCATTCACAAATACCATTGAGTCTGCATGAAGCTGAGCCAACAACGATGCCACTTGGCTCCTCCATCCCTTTTCAATTTGAGATTTAGTATTTTTGACCATATTCATGAAAGGGGACAAAACGAGGTTTTATTCATTATTTTTAATTCTCCATGGGGTTTAATGAAACTCCCCATTAACCAAACAATTAGCCAATTGATTGTTCTACCTGAGAGCATGGTACAATTCAAATTTGTTAAATTTTTGCAGAAGGCCCAAGATTTTTCTAACAAGGGGTTTCGAGTACAAATATTTCATGAATTCTTTCTTAATCAGACTTTTTAGAATAATCCTGGAGTCTCCAATAATTGAGACTCTTGATATCTTTGGTTTTTTTTAGATAACACCAATTCTAGAAGAAGAGCATGATATTTTTCTTGGTTGTTGGATCTCTGTATTAGGACTCATGAAAAGGATAATTCTATTGATTCATTGGGCTAATGAGTAATATCCTTTTCTCTTGCTGCCCCTAGATTCTTTTTTGAAGCACCATCAAAGCTCAAAATATGAAAAGATTAAGAAGATAACCATTTATTAAAGTCAAATTGCGAGCATCTAAGTTGCTAAGAAAATTTTGGAGTAGATCCATGTTGATGGGGAAGGAAGGATGAGGGTGGAAGAAATAATGATAACTACTTTGATTTAGTATCCTCTAGCCCATTGTAGCAGAGATATGAATTATCTCTATAATTCCAATGCTATGAAAACATAGATAACACCCTCAAAGTCACTTCTTGAGCTTGGGGTTTTCTATATTAAAATATAACTCTATTTCAAGTAAACCAAATTTTCCAACAAATGAATTTATGAAGAGATGTATATATATATTTGAAAGAGGATTTCCCTTGAAAGGAAATAACATAATTCTTGTGCCAAGATTAAAAAATATTTGGTACAATAAAGGTCCAAGTAACTCTTAAAACTAAATACGAGACAACTATTCAAAACCTATTTTATGAAATTGTATTTAAGAAATAAATGGGAAATAGTTTCTTTTGAAGATCAACAAAGAGAAAAAATGGAGGGGCCAAGAATGTTACACTTTAATAATTTTTTACCACTGAGGATATTCCAATGGACTAAATTCCAACAAAAGAAGTTAATATAAGGAATTCCATTAGGATGCCAAACATTACTCCATACTCGAGATTTCGGTGGTTCTCGTTGAGGGAATAATAGCTATGTATTCCTCTTTCACTGAGTATTCAATATCTTTTCCAACCAAAAGTGGCATCTTCAACTTAATGGTTGGGAGCACACCCAAAGTGAATTTCCTAAATAATGGGAATTCTCTCTAAGGAAATTATGGATGCCATGCATATCCTAGTCTGTCCAATTGCCATCCTCATTCTAGGAAGATATATCAGCTAAAGAGGTCTTAACATGTTGATTTATCCAATAACGAGGAGAGAGGGTGATAATATCCTCTAAAGGAGGACGCTCCACAATACAATTGCTTCATATAAGGATTTGTTTTCCATTGCTAGGAATCCAAGTTAGTTAATGCTTAACTAGGGGAATGGATGAGGATATTACTTTCCAAATAACCAATCCTGGATGCTCAAGACAATTCATTCTATTCACATTGAAATATTTATGATGAATCACTAACTTCAACCATTCTTCTTTTGGAGAGATAAATCTATAAACCATTTTGGCACCCATAGCTTGGTTAATAAGGGAGGGATTTTGAATCCCCAAGCCTCCATGATATATGAAATCTGAATAGTTTCCCATTTAATTAGGTGGAACTTATTTTAATTCGATCCATCCCCTTGCCAAAGGAACTTCCTAATATTTTTGAGAAATTTTGAATATAATTCCCAATGGAGACAACATTTCAAAGCATTGAAATAGATAAAGAGATGAGAGCACTGACTTGATTAATATCACCTTGCTAATAGAATTTAACCATATGGATCCTCAATACTCAAATTTCCTAATAATTTTGGAGAGGATTAGTGACCAAGATGGGTTTAGGAAGGCTTAAATAGATAAAGGGATGCCTAAGTATTTAAAATATTTCCACTTATCCACCACTTGGAACCCCAAAAATTGAATGAGTTTTCCTTGCTTCCACTTACCTACATTCCAAGTATAAATTTGGCTGTTATCTAATTTGATTAATCCTCCATAGGTGGATACAATTTTTTCAAGTAAATATTTAATTTGACTGGATATAATAATTTATGGTACTCCAAGTAATATTATATCATCTGTGAATTGCAAATGGTTGATAGTTTTGTGTTTTTTCATATCTGACCGCAAGTAGCGCCTTAATTCTTATTTCAAAGTCTAATAATTTTCTCAGAGTGTATGCCATTAAAATATAGAGAAAATAAGAGATGGGACATATTTTCCATAGTCCCATTGAAGCTTTAAATAAACCAACGAGTCTTCCATTCACCAAGGGATAAAAATAGGGGCTAGAAATATAGGTTAATATCCATTTAAGAACTTGGTCTCTAAAACCCGTCTTTTGGAGAACTTCATAAAGGAAATGATGGTTCACTCCTTCAAATGCAATGGCCATGTCCAACTTTATTCTCATCCATTTTACACCTCATGATTTGTTGGAATGAACTGCTTCATGAACCAAAATAATGTTATCCACTAGTTTCTTGTCCCTTACTAAGCCCCCTTGATTTTATGATATTAACCTATGAAGGAGGGGCTTGATTATAAGCACTATTATTTTAGATCTTAGTGTGTAGGAGACATTACATAGTGAGATGGGCCAAAATCTTGCAAAGGAGGAAGGATTGACATATTTATGGATTGAGGCTAAAAAGGAGTTGTTTCCTCCTATATAGGCATGCTTCATGGAGTAATAAATCATTCTACATAGACCAGTATCTATGAACCCCCACATTTTTTGATAAAAATGAACATAAAATCCATCCTGTCCATGATATTTATTCATCCCAAAAGAAAGTAATACATTCCAAACTTCTTCCTCATAAATGGGTTTGAGAATTACCTAATTATCTTTTTTGGATACTTGATGAGGAACGTGCTTCAACATTTACTGAATCACCTCTGTAGTTTCACCCCAAGGTCTCTGTTTAAGGAGTTGAAATTATACTTTTTCGCTTCCTTAATTTTTGGATATTCCATAATTGTCTCTCTATATGGTCCATGAGCTTTATTTGGCCCAAAAGAAAGCGATACATTCCAAAATTCTTCATTAGAAATGTGTTTGAAAATTGTCTGATTATCTTCTTTGGATACTTGATGAGGAACATGCTCCAACATATACTGAATAACCTCCACTTTTTTCGCTCCAGTCTCTATATAAGGAGTTGAAATGATGTTTTTTTGCTTGCTTAATTTTTGGATATTCCATAACTATTGCTCCATCATTTAATATAAATTTGATATTGTTCCTCCATTTTCGCATCTTGGCTTGTTATGGTAGAATTTTGTATTATTGTCACCAACTTTGAGCCATAAAATTCGTGGTTTTATTTTTCACATTTCCTCTTCTTGTCTCAATGCCTTATAAAACAAGTCAAATTTCTTTCTTTCCTCTTGCAAATTTTCCAGTGAATTGTTTTCCCATTCCATTTTCTTTTAGATATTTTCCAAGTTAGTTTTATGCACATCTACTTTTCTACTTCCTACCTAGTTTTTATTTATCCAATTTTTGATATTTTCCTTGAGCTCTTTAATTTTACATTCCCAAATATGGATGGGAGAGCTAGTAATCCATTTATTCAAACAGAAGGAGATTACCTCCATTGTTACTAGGCGTTGCAGCCATAACAGGTTGAAAAAAAATGGAAAATGCCTGTAGTTCTCCTCTGGAAGAAGAGACAGAGAAATGGGCCTATGATCAGATAATCACTAGTTAGGGCATTGGAGGAAAAGGAGATTCACTGATCCAAATATGAACTATCCAGTAGGCATCAGTAAAGTCTTGTTGCAATATGTCTAGGTCCTACTCTTTTATTGCTCCAAGTATATTTTCTTAAGGTAGGTTTGATGTCTACCAATTATAAGGTGGATATGAAATTTTCCACTTGCTCTCTGAATGGATCTCCAATAGGGGTATTTCATATTTTTTAGTGAGATTAAAATACCCCTAAAAATAACATGTTGAATAAATTTTGAATATTTTAGGTTGGAAAGGGATGATCAACAATATATTTTTTCCTAATACAACATTGGCATGTAAATATTGACAATTGGACATACCTGCTGATTGGGAATATAGAGAAGGTATGTTTCTAACCAATGAGGATCAAAATCAATTGAAAGGAGCTTGAAGAGGGTTTCTTGCCAGAGCATGTGCAATCTGCTTGAAGCACCTTGCATACAACTACTTGGACACTACTTACTCGCCAAATATTTTTGATTTTTTGGAGAATCTCTTGATCTTATAGTTTTGTCTCTTGGAGTAAGAGGTTTAATGACTTCTCATGATTTTCATGCTTGATCATATTTTTTATTTCAAAGATTCATTATTTTTAATGTTTTTTTGAGGCTAATCCCCTACAGTTCTAGGAGTTTATCTTCATTATTTATTATGTTATTTTTTCCCCCACGAATAGGGGGAGGGTATCTTCCTTTTCTTATTTTTTTTGGTCCTTTTTTAAGGCCCAAATCGTTCCTCTATTTTACTCCCAACTCCTTTTATTTATCATCATGTTACTTCGTTATATCCCTATTAGATTTCCTTCCACTTTCTTAGGGATATAATTTTTACCCTTGTCTCTTTTCATTCTTCCTTAAATTTCTCACCTATGATCTTGCTGAGAAAGGTCATGTATTTTCACGTTTCTTTGTTGGGAAATAATCATTTATTCCTCTTTTTATTTATAAAACTCCTTATTTATTTCCAATGTTGGAATGCCTTCTAATGGTGACATATTTTATTTTTCGCTCCCCTAATTTTTTGGGGGGATTTCTTTTGGTATCTCTTACTTGTTTTCCTCTTTTATTTCTTCCTCTTCATCTGCCCATTACAAGGTTCCATGTTTGTTTCTAGAATAAGGGGGATTATTGATGTCACTTAATGAAGATTCTTGAACTCCTTTAGAAGAAGAAGGATTCTTAGGGGAAGGAGGAGCTTTCATTCCTTCATTACTTTTATCTGAGCCTCCTGAAGTTGAATTTTGATGGCCCATTCCTCCTCTTCATATTTTTGGCTGCCGCCATTGGTCCCCCTCTTCCACTGAATGTTGTTGTTCCTCCAATTCTTTGGAATTTCTTGGAAAATTTCCATAGTCATAGAAAAGTTTTCACTTGAATGGTGACTTATCATAATCAACCTCTTCAACAAAGAGTCGATTACCTAAAGAGAGAAGAATAACATAAGCTAAACCCTTATCCAAATATACTTCAATTCATATATGAGCAAAAGTATGCATTCCTTCTCATGGTTCCACTTGACCTATATATTTGCCTAATGCATTTGCGGTAGATTTAACTGTTTCATCATTACAACATTTGAGAGGAAGATATCGAAGTTAAACCCACATTGGTACAACTGATTGAACATAATTTTTGGGATTAAAATCAAGGTTCTAATGATACAAATATAAACAATAAGCACAAATGAAATATGGACAATTAGAAAAGATCAAATATCAATCATCTTTCTTTACAAAGAGAAAGGTAAATAAACCTCCTCTGCAGATTGAAATGGATAGTTCACCTTTTATGAGAGTTCTCCAATTTTGATCCATCCATATATTCAATGATTTGGATGCGGGATAAATTCTCATAATTTGACCAAGCAACGTACTGTCTTCCAATATTAGCACCATTGTACTTAATTGCATAAGATGGACCTCGACCTTTGACATTGCTTCCAATATCTTCACAAAACAAGTAGTTTTGTTTCGTGGAACCCACAATTTTCCAGAGACCAATGCATTAAAGGCTACAATGTCAGGAGCTAGAGGGGGATGTAAGGTCCTAAGTTCAAAATTAATAATCATTAACAAAATTGATACTACACAATCCAGAGTGGAATTTTTGAAGTAGAATATATCAATTCACTATTTAATACTTACCTGGAACCGTGTTTGAAGATGTTCCTGACCCGCCATGGCTTCCGCTCCCATTACCAAACTGCCATTTTCCTCCCAACCTATCTGGGGTCAACCTCTCCGGTCCCCAGATCCAGAAGACAAGTCTTTTGGCCCCTGTGCCGAAAAATCCAATAACAATCAAGATCACTCTATGACTCTGTTAGAACTCACTACCCTTGTCTCCCACAGTTAGAAATCCTCTGACAACATCCGGGTCAGTTTTCCCCTCAACGACCCACACATAGTCCCCCCCCCCCCCTATGTATATACATAATCCATTTCAAGATATTTATTAAAATATCTTAGTCAAATCACCTTTCAAGATATTTATTAAAATATTCTCTTTTAAATAAATATCTTAGATTTATATTAAAATATTTTATTCAATAAACATCTTGGATAAAAAATCTTGGATTTATTATTAAATATCATCATTTAGTAAATATCTTGGATTTTATAAAATATCATTGTTGCATGGATGAATCCCTCTTGTGGACAAGAGCAATCTCCCTAATATCCTAAGGATATCTAGAAACAAACAGACAGATGTAGACCATTTTCTCTAGAATATTTTTCTTAAGAATTTCTCATTAACTACATATAGATACTCCTACGTAAAGTCCAATGCTTATTTGGTCTTTAATCCAGTCACTCTAGAAGTTATCGATCTAGCATATACGATCTGCAATCAAAGACAAACAAACAAGATCATAAGCATCTGCAAAATATGATAATTCGAAATCAATAATCTATCTTAGTGATCAAGGAGTCTAAGAATTAAATCATTCAAAAGATAGATGAACAACTCAATGAGAAAATATAATCCATTTGTATTAACATTGAATAAAAGAAGAAACTTTACAACCTTAACGCCTTGATGTTTGTACAGGTTCTTCTGGGGTCTCGAACAACCGTTTTCCTCAATTTGACAAGACTCCAACTCTCTAGATCAGCATAATACTATGGCCATGAGCATGTAATATTTCTCATGCCAACGATGCCAAATGTGGAGAGTATAATTCTTTCAGCAATTCTCTTCTATAAGCTAAGAAGTAAGTATCAACTACTAAGTATCAAAAAGTACCCTTGAGACTGAAACTTGGTCTCAATTTATAGTTGAAGAGAGGTAGTTTCAGCTCCAAAAAAGAAGGGATAAAGCCCTCTCATTATGGGAATTTAGTTCCAAAACCAAAGGATAGCTCCATTTATGAAGGGATGAAGGTTCATGAATGGAAGGGACAAAGCTCGACCAAATAACTCTTCTAGAAGGCCCCATCTAGGAGAATATTCGACCAGCTGGGCTTCTAGAACTTAATTTTCTCTTTATTTTACCTTTTATAGGGGTCTGCAGTTTTAATGAGCTTTACGTGCGGGATGTATTGAATTTTTTATAGCAATTAGCTGCGGTACTGCAGGGAATGACTAGGAAAAGTGTGGGAGTAGGCTTTTTAGGATTTTTAAGAGCTTCTTCCAGTTCCAAGACTTGATTTGGGAAAATTTATGTTTTTAGACTTCTAAGTGAGAAATAAATAGGTAATGATGAACCCATATAGACAACTAAATGTCATGGTGACAAATTTTAGTGTAACAGATTGCCCCCTAAAGTGCGAAGTCTGAGGAGTTCTGAAGAATTTTGAAGAGTGAA
This sequence comes from Pinus albicaulis, assembly GCA_034641835.2. NCBI lineage: Eukaryota > Viridiplantae > Streptophyta > Pinopsida > Pinales > Pinaceae > Pinus > Pinus albicaulis. The sequence goes on from CM076572.1 coordinate 603,560,047, forward strand.
GTGCTTTATCATTCTGAGGATTGGGCTGCAGGCACACCAGTTGAATCCATGAAAAAAAATTCAATGCAAGCATATATATATATATATATATATATATATATATATATATATCATCGCTGAGGTAGGCATTCCCATACTCGGATCAAAACTAACTACATGTTCTGATACAGAAATGATTTTAAAATTACATGAAGAGTAGACACAATATGGAAACAACCATCGGTTAGAAGTAGTCTACTATATGATGAATAATAAAATTCTTTGCAGCCTGGATGGTGGAAACTAGATCCACGGTCTTGATTTCTGCTTCTCGAACTAGTACGATTCTATCCATGCGATTGATTGTGTTGAAGTCGAACATGGTAGAAACCACTTGATTACCAGTCAATGATGTGAACTGTTAACAAGTGTGAGAGAAACCACTAATAATGACAATGGTTCTCAAAGTACTCAATACAATCCATGAAATGTGAATTTGTGATTTGAAGTCGAACATTTCACAGAATCATTCGATCGAAGGTCAATGATGCAACCTGTCGTCGAAGGCAAGAAACCTGCCATTAAGGCATGTAGATTACAAGGTAATGTTAGGATTCTAGATCAAATTTCTAGATGATGAGCTGTCGTCGATAGAAAGTGATCCGTCGTAGGAAAGCCCATGACACAAAACCATTAGGTCAAGTTTTGAAGAAATTTTAGCAAGGACTGACTCAGGGATGGTCAACGCGAATGGAGACAAATGTTTGCAATGAACAGTTTATTAAACTGATCTCTTGAACACATAACGACACTGTAGATGGTGACGATTGACCTAAAGCTAATACCCAGAAACCGACTGAAGTCTTTCAATGTGGTTTGATTAACTGTTTGGTCAAAGGATTTTCCCATCCCAGACATTAATGTGACAAAAGTGTTGTGTTTAAGATTAGTATACAACTTTTTTTTTTTAAATGAAGTATGAAAAGTGGATTCATTTTCTCTCTTTTCCCCCACCATTTTTGGCAAGTACCTCTTTATTTTTTACAAGCTTGAGGAGGATAACATTTTCTTTTTATATAAGCTCATCCTTCAGATGAGTCCAACTTAGTATTAAAATCGAACCCTAAGAATGAGTGGTTCGTTCTTGTTTATAATTTACAGGTCCTTTACTGTTAAGTTTTAACGAGTCAAATATAGGTGAAACTCAATGTTTTTCAATTTTAGGGAGTCAGAAGAAAAACTTAAGAAAACTTCGTGGGTGTACTTTTTCGTAAATTTAGTCTCTCAAGCCCGAAAAATGATAAAATAATACAGGAGAGAACTCTATTGACTATGATTAGTCAACGTATACCTTTTTCATAAATAGTCCATTTCAGTCCGGAAAAGGGGTAAACTTATACTGAAGGGACGACTGTTCATTTCCTTTAACGAGTTCGAATAGTCAAGTACTCGCCAATATTTTCTTGTTTAGAGAGTCTGAAAAGGGCTTAAAAGAGGACTCTATAGTTTCGCTTTTTTTTTTTTTGTAATTTTTAACGAGTTCGAAAAAGTGATAAAAATGTACTCATATAATGTCGCCTTTTCGGTAAATTTTAACGAGTTCGAAAAAGTGACAAAAAGCATACTCATTGCCAAAATGATTATTTTACCCGAAAATCCTATATTCTGCACAAAAACCCAAAAAATTAAACATACCTGTTTTAGATAAGAAAAAATTATTTGAAAAACAACCTTTCAAAGTAGAAAAAAAATATTATTTTATTTATTCAAAAAATCTTTATAAAAAGTAGTTTAACCAATTCATTTTTACCATTTGCATCCAAAGTGAAAGTTGAGAGCTTTTGGTAGAAAAAGTTCCGAAGGAGATATCAGAAGAACCGACTATCCGAATCCAAAACCGTCGACTCCAGGTAATCCAAAATTCATTTCTCTTCATTTTTGTCTGTTTACATTCTTTTTTAGGCTTTAGAATCATTTTGTAGGAGAAAAATAGGTTCAAAAAATTGCTCTCAGGGTATCGCAGGTAAAACACATAGTACCTGCAGACCCTGATAATTTTCCAAAGGAAAATTATCAGGGTCCCGCACTTTTCGTGTATAACGCGTGTGGTAGCTCGCACTGTCTTCATGCAAAAATTGCAGAGGTGCCATGAACAAAATAAAAATATGTTTCTCTCAAATTAAGCCAAAATTTTCCATTCTAATTGGATCTAATCTTTCAAAATGTCTGTTGCAGAGTATCCACAATGCTTGAATGGAGAGAACGTGAACATGAGGCAGTAGATGAGACAACTATGGGAAGTTTACCCACAATGCGTGTTTTGAAAAATTGTGGATTATACAAATATTGGGCAATGCAAGGCATGAGGGCTCAAGTAGAGCTCTTGACATGGTTGGTGAACATGTGGGATGTTTAAGAACAATGTTTCATTATCGGTGATCACCGGATCGAAATTGAGCTGGAGGATATATACTTCCTTATAGGTTTGTCCAGAAGAGGAGAACCTATTTCCTTGTTTGGGGCTAGGAAAGGTGGCCAGTCTATAGCTAGCTACCAACAAGAATTTTGTAATGAAGAGGCTAATCTAAAAGACAATCGCATTGATATAAAAACCATTATCCATCTTGAACTCAAAGTGGTTGCGTTCATAGTGGCTAGATTGTGTGGGAGTGCAGCTCCACACGTGGCTACTAAAGCCTAGATGCAGACAACGGTTGAATGTTTCAGAGGCACCATCTTCAACTGGTGTGAAGGAGTATTGGGTAATGTAAAATTCCAATTGACCAGAGCTAAGAACACAAAGTTGAAAAACTTTGGATATGGAGCTATTGTAGTTTCTTTTGCTCTGGAGAGGATTCCTTCTCTTTCCCCCCAGCTTATCTCGGTTGATGCTGGTAGAGTCAGAGAGCCTCGGATGGCCCGCTGGGTGCAAGTCATGGCTCGTCATGGAGAGGGTTTTGAGATAGTTCGATTTACACCTGCATACTTTCATTGGCTACAGAACCAAATCTTCGCCATTGAAGATTTTCTGTATGCTGGGATAGATTTCCGTGGCGACCCTGATATGCCTCTTCCTCCAGGAACACAATGGGACGAGTTAGGTAAATCAATCATTTTGATGTGTTTTTATCTCTAATTTTTATTTTGTTTTCAATCTTCTTAGTAATGATGACAAAAATCTAAATGCAGATGTTGGTCCATGAAGACCAGCCAATCTCCGACGCTTCGAGAGGAAGCGCACAGATGCTATTGCATTGCCAGAGAATCAGGAAACATAGATTCTCACTAATTTAGAGTAGAACTTGGAGAGGTTAACCAGAGATATTCTAGAGAATACTATGGATGACATTCCTTTATGCCTCTAGAGGCAAGTTGCTGGTGTTCCTATCCAGTTTCAGAGATATCTACGTAGAGTGGAACGAGCGATAGTGTATTATTATGATCATCACCACAGATAGTGGATGATCATCACAGATCATTATATTTTTGCTTTTTGTATCACTACCTTTCAGATCATAAGGTTTTTTAAACCTATGGTCCTAGACAATGTAATATTTTTTTGAAATACAAACTCTATCTATGATATGACTACTTTTGACGGCTATCTTGTTCAACACTTATCGAATGTTGTTTTAACTTAATATTTTAATGTCGCAAATGCCTATTTATAACATTATTAGCTAATGCATCAACCAATGTATTTAAATTTCTTGGAATGTGTTGATATTCAATGTAATCAAATTGTCTTTCCAATAGACGAACCTTCAAGAATAATCTTAGTAACATTGGATTTTTAATTGCGTATACTCTGTTTAAATGTAATACAATGAGTTCAGAATCTAACCTAACGATCAAACGCTGAATGGAAAATGAAATGGCATCAGATAATAACTCAATAACTGCGCTCTATTATGAAACATTATTCGACCGAGGCTTACCCCATGCATAGAAACTAACTCATTGGTGGGTGAATAGATGACCCAGGCCGCAGAAGAAATATTTCGTGTACTACGAAAGACACCATCAGCAAAACCATTGTAGGCTTGAAGGGACGTCAACATCTGCAATATCAAGAGTAATCAAGATAAACATGAATAGTAGTCAACGCAAAATTTTAACTAGACACACTCATCTAAGCGACTAAAAAGAAAAAATTAATCTACATGTAAGATCTTCACAAAAAATCAAGCATAATATCTCTTTAGATAAAGTCCATTTCTGGGTTTACCTAAAGAGATCCCGTCATAATCAATCAATTAGTAAGCCCTTTTTGCAAGCAATCGCTTGACAATATAAGGACCATGCCACATAGGTTCAAATTTTCCAGCTCCTAGTTTATCGTTAGCTTGGTCATATACCAATACTAGGTCACCTTCTGAAAAAATACGAGGTGTAACACTTTTATCGTACTGAGCTTTAACGCGTTTTTTATGAGCTTCGGCTGGCAATGCAACGGTGCGCGAGTCTCATCTAATTGTGCCAGGTACAAAAAGCGTTTTTCCTCCTCAGAGTTAGCTGGTAGTAACACTATGGCTAATTGGAGTGACGATATTTCACATTCAATTGGTAGCACAACTTCTAAACCGTAGACCAGCTGAAAAGGAGTGAAACCTGTTGCGGTTTTTGCTGAAGTTCAGTATGCCCAAAGTGCTGAGAAAAGCATAGTATGCCAATTCGATTTATGAATTTCGATTATCCATTTAATCATAGTTGTTAAAACTTTATTGACAGCTTCAACCTGACTGTTAGCCTGCAGGTAATATGGAGTAGAACTATCATGGCGTAGGCCAAGCTGGTCAGAAATTTCGATCATCATAATGTTTAGAAAATGGCTCCCATGATCAGTAACGATAGCTTGGGGTCCACTGAATCGAGCAATCACATGATTGAATACAAAAGTAGTTACAATTTTTCCATCTGCCGCAAATGTAGGCATCGCCTCGGCCCATCTGGTAAAATAATCTACTACTAGAATAATATACCCATTCCCCCCAGTCGAATGAGGGTTACATGTAATGAAATAAATGCCCCATTTTTGAAAAGGACTGACAACAATTATGAGGTGAAGAGGAGCGGGTGGTGTACACATCTTCCGATAAAAAATTTGACAATTGTGGCATTTTCAGACTGCAAGAATACAATCTTTAAATAACGAAGACCAAAAATAACCAGCGCGCAATATGTTTTGGGCTGTGGCATACCCAGACATATGATCTCCACATGCTCCAGAATGAAATTCATTCAAAGCTCGTTTAGCCTCTTCATGAGTTAAACAGTGTTGAAATACAGAATCCGCACCATGACAATAAAGCGTGTCTCCAACAATATTGTATTGCTGGGATTGGTAACGGATCTTTCGTCGATGTGAATGTGAAAGTTTAGGCCGAAAATTTTGGGTTTGGCGATAAATGATGATATCTCCATACCAAGGATCTAACGTACTGATAAGAAACAAATATTCATCAGCGATCGGATGCTCTACCACAGTTTCTGTTTTAGTGTTTGGGAAGTCACACATTAGTTCCATGAACACTAGTGATTTCTTTGATTTGGATTTTTCAAATTCAAAATCAAACTCTCAAAGGATAACTATCCATTTCGAGTATTTTCCCCCGAGTAATTTTTTAGTCAAAATGTACATCATCGGGTTACAATTAGAAATCACAGTTGTTTTTCATAACAAAATGTAATGACGAAAACGTTGGACAACTTGAACTGCTGCCAAGGCCAATTTCTCCACATGTGAGTATTTAATCTCTGTAGGATTGAGATTTTGACTGAGATAGTAAATCACATGTTCGTTGTGGAATTCATCTTCCTAAACTAAGACCATTCTAATAGTGGAATCAGAGGCTGCTAAGTATAAAAAGTAATCCTGGCTATAATTTGGTGGATACAGTAACGGTGCATGGGTCAACACGTGTTTTAAAGCATCAAAAGATCGATCAATGATCTCATCCCAAATGAAAGGAATGTTCTGTTTCAAAAGCCTGGTAAAACCTTTGGTTAACTCAACATAGTTCTGGATGAATCTACGCAGAAAGTTTTCTTTCCCTTGCAAACTTTGGAGTTGGCGGAGTGAGGAAGGAGGAGGTAAATTGATAATGGCCTCAAACTTCGAAGGGTCGACACGGATGCCTTCTTTCGAAATGACAAATCCCAGTAACCTACCAGATTGTACACAGAAAACGCACTTGTGTGGATTCAAGCGAATATTATAATACCTACATCTCATAAAAATCGCTCGTAAGTGAGTAGGATGATCTTCCCTGTGTAATGAATGAGCAGGTAAATCATCGAGATAAGGTTGCACAATGTGTTTAATGTCATGAAAATCATAGGACATTTCCCTTTGAAATGTTTCCCTAGAATTGTTTAATCTAAAAGGTAATTTACAGTAAGAAAACGTTCCCCAAGGACAAATGAACGCTGTTTTTGGTTGATGGCAGGGAGTATGTTTATTTGATTGTATCTGGAAAATCCATCCATGAATGAATACATTTCATTTCCAGCACAATCGTCAATAATTTGGTCGATATAAGGAGTTGGATAATTGTCTTTAGGACAAGATTTGTTAATGTCCCTATAGTCAACACATACTCGTATTGTTCCTTGTTTTTTTGTTGCAGGAACAATATTAGATACCCAATCCATTAACAAGATCGGATAAATAAAACCTGCTCTTAGTAATTTCTCAACTTCGGCTTTAATGGCAACAAATTTTCGTGGATGTATCAGATGTAATTGCTGTTTGACAGGTTTAACATCCGGGTAAGTCTTTATTTCATGAATGACAATGTTGGGATTGATTCCTCGCATTTCTTCATAAGAATAGGCAAATATGTCGTAGAATTCTTGAAATAGGGCTTTATATGTAGAAATTTCATCTGGTGTACATGAAGCACCTATATGAATGTTTTCAATAATTCCGGGTTTTACTGAGATGTCAATAGGAATGGTAGAAGAAATATTCCCCAAATTTACTTCAGAATCCAAATTTGTGATCGAGATTGGACTCTGAGGTTCCTTGACATAATCAGCTGTAAAAATAGAGGAAACATTATTTTCAAATTTATCAAGCTCAGATAAAAATGATGACCTATGATGGAGATCATCCCATGGTAACTCATCTACAGACAAGAATTCACGAATGCTTTCATCAGTATGAAACACTTGTTGAAAAGGATCAGGAATTGATGTTGTAGTTGAGGTTGAAATTGAAAATGATTCTTCACTGATCACATTCATCAGATCATTATTAGTTGATAAAGAATCGGAAAATGACTGTACTGCTTGATATGCTATCTCAAAAGGACTCAAAGACATCCTGCCATTGAATGAATCCAGTTCTGATTCTGAAGGCACTATCCAAGGATCAGCAAATGGAACAGTGCTTGATGTAATCATATTGATATTAGCAATATTATGCAGTACATTAGGTGGAGGCATAGAAAAAGTTCCCATTAAAGCATAATCTTTAATTAAACCTACTCCTACATCTTCATAAGGGATAGCCATTTTTCCTACGTGCTGAATACTATCACTAGAAGCTGGGTCAGACGAATAATATGAGAGATGATCGACTTTCAAAATCTTTCCTTGATGAGGAAACATAATTATCCGAAAGACGGATGCCATGATAACAGTCATAGCATAAGACCTAGAAGAATGTTGTAATCTAGAGGGGTAGATCCTGTAAAATTCCGAATGGATGGAATCCCCTTCCGTCAAAAGCTTTGAGGATTGTTGGTGACTGGTTAAGGGTTGGAGATCTGAGTGATTTCCAACAGTTTAACGACATGATACACGTAGATGCTCCTTCATCAATAACAGTACGAAAACAACGTCTATTTTTGACTAGTACTGGGATCTGAAAAGCCATTTGATGAGGGAGGCGAGATGTAAAATTTTCTAATCGAAGACCATGAGATTTGAATCCCGAAGATCTAAAACTCCAATTGCTGATAAGAGTAATTTCCTTTGTGCTGGACATGATTGCAACACTTCCAAGGCCGACATTGCTAAATGAGAAATTGCTAAATCCTCCACAATGTTGTAATTTTGAGCAGCTCTCGCATGTGGAATGAAAGTTGATTTATGAAGTACACCTTTTCCAGGCGGTTTGATTACTAAATTAGGATTCGATTTTTCGATATGCAATGGATCAGAAACCGAGGAGATGTAGCTGGTGCAAAACTAGAATTTTCTACTTCTTTACCAGCAACAGGGTTTTTACTACCATAATCTTGCGATCGAGTCGCAACCATCAAAATATCTGTTGATGTATTATACGAATATCCAATCATTTTTCTATCTTGAATAGGAAAAGGACCCTTCAAAACAACAGGGGTAGATGAACCTTCGACGAATTTAGATACCTCGGCCCTATGCAGACATTCCTTGGTGAAATGATCCTCGTCACAGATAAGACAAGGATAACAAGGTTTCTGTTTATCATCTGTTGATTCATTTATATCAATTTTTTCCTTGGTAGATGAAGTCTCTTTATTCTTTTTCTTCCCTTTATTTTTTTTGCCAGCTTTCGACTTTGCAGTAGATGAATCTACAATGTGAATATCAATAGAAGTTTCCAGGGAAGATTCTCCTTTTGGTGAATTAGGTAAAGTTATTATGGGAGAAGTAACCTTTGAATATTTCTTCTTACTCTTAGTTGTACTAACTGAACCGATTACACCATCAACAGCATGAGACCCTGAAGGAGTTGCTGTTATCTGACCAGGATAGGGTAAATCGGGAATTTTCTCGTACAAAGTTCCGGGCTGGGTATATAGCAAGTCAAGATACTGAGCTTGAGAAATAACTTGTTCTTATGTGACAACTCCTACTTTGGCTACATCTTCAGTGATGTTTGGTAGAAATGATTTGACAAACCATTCTGCCAATATTTAATCCGGGATAAAAACTTCTACCAAATGTCTTCTACGTCTCCATTCATGAATATGATCTGATATGTATGTAGACGGAGATTGTTTTAGTGAAGTTAATAATTCCATGCCATTATCGTATCTAAATGGAAACTGAAAATGAGTTAAGAAAACATTCGCTAGAGTGTTGAAATTGGTAAATGAGCCTCGTGGTAATGCAATGTGCCATTTGGCAGCTAAGCCTATTAATGTTCTCTGAAAAAGTCTAAGTCGAATAGAATAATCCATTAATGAGTTGGATGCACACCAAAGGTGGTAAGTCATGACATGGTTGGAAGGTTCCTCTCTTGATTTTCCTTCAAACTTTGGGATATCACCGGGCAACTTATGCGGCATAGGCGGCCAATACGGATGATAATAGATAGGATCATTCATAAGGTGAGATAAATCCGGTAAATCTAAATTTTCTATGAATGGAAATCGACAGGTGGGGTCTTGTTGATAACCTTGTGAGACTAAACCATTCCCAGGAGGAGGATATCTAGGATAACCTGGAATAGGTTGTGCATTTGGAATCAGAGTGCCCCCTGGATAACCATGAATAATCGGACCATACTGGGGTTGAACAGGTGTCTGATATGTATACATAGGGTACGGTTGTTGTGGGTAGACTGGAGTTTGAACATGTCCATATTGATATGGCCCCTAATATAGTTGATAAGTAAACTAAGGTTGACTTGTTATAACTGTACTTGTGCCATGTTGTCCTGTCGGCATCTGAACAATAGTCTGAAATATAGGTCCAAACTGCAAAATAGAAACTTGAGGAATCTGTATTGATGTTTGAGGGGTGGATGTGATAGGAGCTGTAGACACCCCAGGAATAGGTGTGGTTTGTTGAACAGAAGTCTGAGCAACAGTTTGGGGTGGAGTCACGGGTGTACTCGAACCAGGTTGTTGAATAGGACTAGATGCAGGTGTTTGAATGACAGGTTGGACAGGTTGTTGGGGTTGATTATAACCAACTTGTTGTCCCACTTGATAATAAGGTACTTGCATATTTGGTTGTAAATTCTGTTGTACTTGAGATGGATCCCACACCATTCCGGGATATGAAGGTCCCAATGAAGGTTGTACATAAGACAAACCGTAACTTGGTTGAACATATGGCTGATAATTGACTGGATAATTTCCACCTCCTTGTAACATTTTCTGTTCTGGATAGAATTGTTTTCCTAAAGGAGGCTGCAATCCTTGAGCTGGGTACTGCCCTTGAGGTTGATATTGACCTTGAGGCACATACTGACCTTGAGGCATATACTGTCCCTGAGGCTGATACTAACCCTGCGGTTGACTTTGGGGTATGTATTGTCCCTGAGGTTGATACTAACCCTGAGGTATGTACTATCCTTGAGGTTGCCCCCCAGGCTGTATTTGACTATTTTGAGATTGCCTCCCAAGAGAAACATTACTACCTTGAGAACTGGGGTTTGGGATATTTCCAGACATCATATAAACTTACTCATTGTTCATTGTCGATTCATTTGGACCAGATGATGACATTGGTTTGTTAGGAAGAGGAGATGCTCCTGAGAATGTACCAGAGAGCGACTGATAGCCTACAGGAATAGCCGGACCACAATACAAATTTTTTTCTAGCGATTCAGTAAACATAGATGACTCACTAGACATGTTTAGCTAAGGTCTATAACCTATTGGTGTAGGGAAAAAGGGAATTCGGGGTGGCGAGTACTGAAGACCTACGCTTTGTAGAAAATTTGTCAATGAAGAATACCAAGCGTCTTGTCTAAAAGGGCTGTAAAAAATTAATTCACGTTCTCTAAGTTCTAAAGTTTCCTGAGTTGACAGAAGAACAACTTCTTCCTCTATATCAGTGATTTCTTCAATACTAATGCGACCAGGAGGAAGATCTTATATAATCCGATTTCTTACTCTGGGTGAATCAAGATAATTGGAAGTTGGAGTAGCGAATTCTAAAGTAGGTTCTGATGTAGCAGGTTTAGTTTCTGGTTAAGAAATTTCAGGTTCTTCAGGTGATAATTCACTTGTTGTAGAAGCAACTTCAGTTAATTCAGAAATTGAAACTGTTTTTGGAGTATGTTCTACTATTTGTGGTTGATTTAATTCAGAATCAGGATGAATAATTATGGATGATTCTCCTTGTTCCGTTAATCCAGTTCTACCGATAACATTTGGTATCAGAGATTTAAGTCCTTCTAGTTGGCTTGGTTTGTACTCAAGGGGCTTCCCCTAAGTTCTACGTGATCATCTCGGTAATTTAGCCACGATTAAAACTTTTAACACATGAAAACAAAGAAAAATTCAAACAAACCCTAAAGTCGCTAAAGAAACAATCAAAATGAATCACACACCTATAAAAATCTAAGAGACAAATCCACACACAAACAATAGATTCCCACACTAAAAACACTAGTTGGTGATGAAATCCAACATCGCAGAATTTTAATGCAGAAATGGCGGTTGGAACAGTTACCCCGACAACCTTCTTAATGACCGGTGCAAGTTTCTCCACTTAAACCATCTCGAGTGAAGATAACCCTCCGGAGAGTCCAAGTGAGTCTAGCAGACGTCTGCTCCAGGTACAGTGGGATCTCCCCTCCACCGTCACCTTAGGAAAGAATCCTAAAGTTTATGGTCACTAAGGTCACCAACGGGAACACATATACCTGGGGGAACAGTCTACGATCTGATATACACGTAAGGGCATAGCAACAAGCTTAATCCCCTTGAAGGCTCCTTGACATAATCCAAGTTTTACTGACAAGTGACTCCAGGCTCCTCGATAATGGTCAATCCAAGGTTTACCATTTTTAATATGTGCAAACCTTTTATCGTTCACAATGAGATAGGTATGATTACCTCACTGGTTCAGATATGATCTCGTGCTTGACTCCTTTACGAGGAGCTTCCCAAAGCATACATGCTACAATTGGATTTTCCTACCGCAAGATCGACTACTTGTTTGTTTTTACTATCTTGGAGAGTTAACTAAAACCTATTCCAAGACACTAGCCTAAGCTGTGTTGGTGAAAAGAGCCCTAGCAAATAAAATTTCTAGATTGATTTTAATTAAGGGTTACTTTTAATTAGCAGTTTCTTAGGACAATAGGTATGGAAATGAAACTTGATGATGTTTTAATGACCTGAATCAAAATTCGCTACAATGCATCTATATGATAAACAACTCATTTCTTTTCAATGAAATATATCTAGAGGAAAGAGTTGAGAGATTTTCAGAAACTTTCAGAATATCAATTCATTCTTTCCTATATGAGAAACTTTGAAAATAAGACAATTCAGAGATTCCAATTCCAAAAAAAATCTTTTGCTCAAAATGAAATTCCTTATATCATTTAGATCAGAAACAAAATAAACTTCTTCTAAGAGAAAACTAAAAAAATACTAAATAATAAAATTCAAAACTAAAAGAAATGTCTAATCTTGAACTCTATCTAAAAGTTGGAGGATGTTTAAGCTTGGCTTGTAATCTAACAAAGAATTTTCTGCTTATTCCAGCAAGAAATCAAAGCATCCAAAAGTAGTTTTAAAATGAAATTCAATCCTTATCAATCTAAAGGTTTTTTAGGTTTGAAAATGAAAATAAAATCAAATTTTCATAAGAATAACAATTGCATCAAGTTCAATGGCTCAACAGAAAAATAATGAAATACCAAGTAGCTGAGGTATACAAAAGTTTTTGATTCAAAGCAACGGGAGGACTAGGCAAATTGTTTATTCAGAATATGCAAACCAACCGAATAGATCATTTAATCACATAATTGCTGAAAGATTTTTTTCACAGAAGTCTTTGACAGTCAAGACAAATTGGGTAAAGAACAAAAATCAAGTAATGGGATGCTAGAAAACAGAATTTCTACTTTTTTTGTAGAATTTTCGAGAGATCCACAGTTTTTAATAGAACAAAGTGCGGTACCGCGCTTTATTCTACTAAATATTGTGGAGTCTAATGCTCTGTTTTAAAGGAAAAAGTGCGGAAGGCAGGAAAAGAAGAGAAAAAATAAAAATACAGATTTACAGTCAAGGATCCTATTGAGTTTTCTATCCAATCAAGTTTTGAGCTAATATCAGTCAAACAAATTTCAAAAATCAAACTGAAAATGGAAGAAAACTAAGTTCAGAATTTCCCCAGTGGAGTCGCCATTTTGTTGCATGGATGAATCCCTCTTGCAGATAAGAGTGATCTCCCTAGTATCCTAAGGATATCTAGAAACAAACAGACAGATGTAGACCATTTTCTCTAGACTATTTTGCTTAAGGATTTCTCATTAACTACGGATAGATCCTCCTACCTGAAGTCCAATGCTTATTTGGTCTTTAATCCAGTTGCTCTAGAAGTTATCGATCCAACATATAAGATCTGCAATCAAAGACAGGAAAACAAGATCAAAAGCATCTGCAAAATATGATAATTCAGAAGCAATAGTCTATCTTAGTGATCAAGGAGTCTAAGAATTAAATCATTCAAAATATAGATGAACAAATCAATGAGAAAATAGAATCCATTTGTATTAACTTTGAATAAAAGAATAAAATTTACAACCTTAACGCCTTGATGTTTGTGCAGGTTCTTTTGGGGTCTCGAACAACCGTTTTTCTTAGTTTGACAAGACTCCAACTTTGTATATCAGCATAATACTATGGCCATGAGTATGTAATCTTTCTCATGCCAACGATGCCAAATGTGGAGAGTATAATTCTTTCAGCAATTCTCTTCTATAAGCTAAGAATTAAGTATCAACTGCTAAGTATCAAAAAGTACCCTTAAGACTGAAACTTGATCTCAATTTATAGTTGAAGAGAGGTAGTTTCATCTCCAAAAAGGAAGGGATAAAGCCCTCTCATTATGGCATTTTAGTTTCAAAAACCAAGGGATAGCTACATTTATGAAGGGATGAAGGTTCATGAATGGAAGAGACGAAGCTCAACCAAATAACGCTTCTAGAAGGCCCCAACTAGGAGAATATTCGACCAGCTGGGCTTCTAGAACTTATTTTTCTCTTTATTTTACCTTTTACGGGGGTCCGCAGTTTTAATGAGCTTTACGTGCGGGATGTACCATAGTTTTTATAGCAATTAGCCGCGGTACCACAGGGAATGACTAGGAAAAGTGCGGGAGTAGGATTTTTAGGATTTTTAAGAGCTTCTTCCAGTTCCAAGACTTGATTTGGGGAAATTTATGTTTTTAGACTTCCGAGGGAGAAATAAATAGGTAATGATGAACCCATATAGATAGTTAAATGTCACGGTGACAAATTTTAGTGTAACAATCATCTTTTATTTGCATAAGTCAATTCTTTTACTTTACCTTGAACAATATATTAGTTATATTATGATAGTGGTAGGTATTAATTTTACGTCATAATACATTCATTATATTCTGGTGAGTTGGGTATTCACTCAATACTTCAATAATTCACTCATTACCCTACACTGAGACTTTTCATAATTGATTAGTGCATATAATAGTGCAGTACACGTGATACATGCATATGTAGCTATCATATGCATGATAATATTTCTATGTTCCCTATAACTCAAGTTGAGTCATTACATACACCCCTCCTTCAGAAAACTTCGTCTCGAAGTTAAGTTTTATGTCGTATATCATTAATTATTTAAGTGATTAATATAATCATATAAGGGTGGTGTGCCATAATTGTATTTTCGTTTAATGTATAAGAGCACTTTAACATTTATGTTTTGATCATTTAATGGTTTACACATTTAGTAGTCACGTCTTGCCCCAACAAAGCTCCCAAGATATTCTAGAATCATCCTATCCTTCCTAATCTCTTCCGCTCCCATCCTATCCATCCTCTACAGGAATATGACATGGCATCAGCTATACTGACCTAACCATTCATAGACCTCAAGGATTACAATGTTGACTATATCGCCCTGATTCCTTGGTAGGCATCCAACAGTCATCATCACACGTCTAGGGGAGCGTAACTCGCACAATCCTCCCATGACTCTAGGTTTTGCAGGATAAACAATGGGAAACACCTCCACCCCTCCTAGTAGGACTAGGGTTAACACCCTATCATGGAACCTCAGTGAATCTCAATTGTTCTTAAAATTTTGTCATCACGCGATCGATTTGGTAATGATACCATCTACGATGTAAACACTTGTCCAAAAATTATAACATGTGTATCAATATATTCAAATAAAATTCTTATTCAAATAACAATTTCTACACATTCCAAATATGTTTTTATCTACCATATTGATCTTTGAGTTCATATAACATAATTGGTTATGTTTATCCAATAGGTATGTAAATTCATTTTCACCTTAAATAGTCAAGTGTGATCATTCTTTTATTTCTATCTCGTCATTTATGTTGATATGTAAAATTATAGATACCATATCCATAACATAATTCATAATTTATATCAGTATCCATGTACCAACAATGTTTAAGCAAAACTTTCTTCATATTGGTATCCATGTACCATCAATGTTTAAATGAATAATATATTATTACATGTAATAGTACAAAACGACAGTCTTAAGTATCCATCCAAAATAATGTAAGGTTATACAAATTATTTTTTTAAATGCTTATAAATATAACCCACAGTTATAAATGTCACATAGAATAACTGAACACGAATATACAAATAAGGGTGTAGCTAATAATTTCTATACTATATTAACCGATTAACCTCATAAAAGTCATAGGTTGAGACTCTAAATCTAAATGGAGGGATGCTCCAATATTTATGATTGCATATATAGAAACGAAATGAATTGAAACAAGAGTACAAAACACTTACTGCTTAGTTGAAGCATGATCTAATTTATTGATACAGGTTGATTAAGAACTCTAAAACAAAAAACTACATATGAATTCAGCCAACCTTTTAATTCTTATTATTTACTTGTCTTTTAAGTCTAATTCTTTATCATGTTTTTCTAGCTCATCCTCAACCTAAAAATCTAGAAGCCATGGAGTAGGGTTTTGCAGGGCTAATCATTAGGGTTATGCTAGAGATGGAGGAAGAGTTAATTGGCTACTCTAAATATCCCTTAGTGGGAGGTTTATTTTCATTGAAGTAATTTGTTACTTCTTGAAAATTCATTATTCACTTTGCATTATATTTGGTCTACTAAGAGTGTCATGTTTTCAACAAGATGTCAATTGTTGACAAATAATAATTTCCTCCTCTTTCAATAAGAAATTCACAATTTACAAGATATGCATAGTCACATTATTAGTATGTTATAGTTTTGATATAGTCTCTTTACTTGCAAGTTTCACCATTTAGAGTCTTATCTCTAGCTAGGATATTACTAGATTTACCATCATTCCTTAAACCATTGTTTCATTTCTATTATATTGACTCATTTAATCCAAACACATAACACATCACTGGTATACCCTCTCCTTATTCTTCACATTAATAGTTTTCTCATTAGTATTTAGGCCTCATCTTATCACCAAATGTATCTTCCTTTCTAACGATGTATAATTATTATCCTTAATATTTACCTTTAACCATTTTCTTAGTTTATCACTTGTTATTCTTAATAGATTAGGAGTGTTCACAACTCCTTATAGGTCATTTATTTAACATGGGTAAGACCCTATAAATAAATTCAATAACGTGGATATCGAATGTAATCTACTTATCATTTCAGGTTTTAAGGCATCACGGGATAGAATTTCCTAATCATACTCCATGATGTCCATAATCCATGGATATAGTTAGTCACTTAAGGAAAATTTTATAATGCGACTCTCCCATTAGAGGGAGAAACTATTATAGATGTTGCCGTACAAATAAATTATCCAATAATTGGTCAATTTTTTTAAAGTTTCACTCTTTAATCCGAAGTCATTGACTTCTTATATTTCTTTGTGAAACTTCCACTCAGTCACCTTTGGTGCTATTTTTGTCGATCTCAATATTCTAAGTCAATTATGATAACTAAGATTTATATTAGAAGTTTGTAATTTCTTTCTTTTCTCATCCTCCCTAGGTACTATATTGATTATATTATGGTAACAATGGAGATCAAACTTTGAAAATTTTCATTGCACTCTCTTGGTACTATATCGTCTTGTTGTAATAGTGTGTTTACTACCTTACATTGTGGTTTCTTACCATCTTAGCATATGTTTGATCCATTTTTTCTTCGATTGATGTGTACCTTTAGTGAACTATACTTGTACCTCAATTTGATTATTCATGATTTATCCCAACATTTCTTGAATAGTTAGTGTCTTCTTTCATCCATCAATTTACCTCAAACTAGCTAAACCTTTTATGTGGTTGTAGCTTCACATCTAATGGTCTTGTGATAATGTCCATAGTCATGCTTTCATTACCTTCTTCCTTTCGTTAAGAGTTAACTTCTTTGAAGCAACTCTGCCAACTAATCTTTACATATGCCTAAATAATTACCCTTAATCATCTTATATAGTGTCATAATGTCCCTAATTTCTCTTTCCTAAACCACATTATTTTCCTTTCTATGAAAATGCTATGTTGCCATATTATTTTGTTTTGGCAATCGATATATCCTTACAGTTGTAAATAAATAATTATCTATCGTAACAATGAAATATAGGTTGAATATCAAAATGTCCAATTTAGTGGATATTAAACTATAAAATTTAAACCTTCACTCTACTCCTTAAACCACTTACATATATAGTTGGATAATAATTAAAGTATTAACATAAGAAAACGGTATAAAAGATATTTTCATAAATTCATATCATCAATGGTTATAGCTATCAGCTAGTAAGATATATATATATATATATATGGAAAGCTCAACGCCACTTGAAGAATGGAATGTTTCAATTGCATAAAAACAATTAGGATAATTTCCATTCTAATGTTCAAAAGTTACAGAAAATGTTTAATGTCTAAAGTGATGTTAATGTGCTCATTTTAATATAATAATTTGAATATACTTCAAACTTTACTTGCACGATATACAAAATCTTAAACTTCATTGTGGAAAATTTTCTAGCTGAGATCCATGAGTTATCTCAACTCCTTTGTCAGATGGAATGTAAAGTAAAAGTAATGGATTAGGAATCAAGTGGGATTGAGCTTGATATATGTATTCGATAAAGATATTAGCATTAAATATCCCATCTCTTCTAATAAATTGTATCATCCTAGGGTTCATAGCTTTGAATATCAAATTATATATGTTAAAAAGCTTCAATTTCTTCCAAAAGTTGAAAACCACTTTTCTTGTCATTGAATATTACATAACACTGAATACTTTGGGTAAATTATCAAGGATGACTTGGAGTAGTACACCTCAGGTTATATTAGGATTGTTGCTATAATTATGAAAATAAGGTGGTGATATCCAAGAGTCAACACAAGATCTCGGGAAATAGTTAGAAACTAAGTTATTTTCCATTGTGATCATTCATCCTAGTACTTTCAACCTAGTCTAACTGACCCCTAGATTAAATTTTTATTCTTTAACACTTAAACCTATGGACTAAAGTTCTCCTGAAGCCATTTCTACCTGTATGAAATCATTTTGCTTGCGGTTGACAACCCATATTTATTTAATGCATATGATGAAATGAAATTATCAATAGCACCAATATAAAATAATATTGACTTTTATGTCGTTAACAGTACATGAGGACTTCACTATAGTGGACTGATGTTCTGTACTTCCCTCGAACAACTCCCAGGGAACATTTTCCGATGTGAGATGCAATTGCTTTTCTAATTTTTCCCACCAAATCACTGCAATTTCCTTTAGCTGAATATAGCAATATTTGTCTTAGAGGTGGAAAAATATTCTCTCAGTGTGAAGCACCTTGTCATTCCTTCCAACCATGCTTCAGTATGTTCTGAAACACCTTTTCATTCCTTCCAACCATGCTGCAGTACGTTCTCCGACTCACTATCCTAAGAATGCTAGGAGTTTAATCTTTTGTAGCTCCCTAGAAATATCCTCCTGTGTTTGTCTATAATCTAAATATTTGGACCCCTTTGGCTTTCCTCCCTCAAGGTGAGATCGCTCTTCCTTGGACTGGTTATCGTCGGTCTTAATAGTTTAAGGGGGTTTTATTTTTTTAGCCTCTACATATATATATATATATATATATATATATATATATATATATATATATATATATATATTTTACAAATGTCGGCTTGTTACACTCTATCCCTTTAGATGAAGAATAAATCCCTCTCTATTTAATAACAAATTCCTCAAGCCCAATACCATCCTATCTACGTAAATAGTTTAAATCTTACCATATTTAAATATAATTTATTATTATTTTTTTTCAAGTTATGAAGTCCTTATATCAACGATTTATTCTCAAATTTGTATATTATTTTACCCTCAGTTACTTTACTTCCTTACTTTATTGCCCTTCCTTAATTCATTTTTTTTTTAATATATTCATCTACATTCCCGCATCTTTTATTCCTTTATTTCCTATTCATACTTACACTCTTACCTTTCTCCTTTATTTTGCCCTTTATTATCTCTTTCTCTACTTATTCTCCTCATCTTTTATATATATATATATATATATATATATATATATATATATTATAATGCCTTAATGACTTTTGTAATAAAGCCTCCTTGCCAAAATAGAAATAATGGAAGGTTAATAACCCCTCCACTATTGCATTTAAGTAGGTATATATAACTTAAAATATGCATAATTATGTTTATGAAATATTATTATAACACTATATAAAAATTGATTTAATCAATTCCTCTCATTTTTGGACATAATGATACAACTACTAGAACCTCTTCAATAAATAGTTGAAATAAATTGTTTTTACAGCATTTTAAATCTTCCACACACACACATATAATACTTCCCTATTCATGTTTTGGGTAAGTATTTTTATCTACATTGAAAAATGATGACAAATATAAATAATCATAATAATTAATAATAATATAAATACCTTTTCAAACACTATGCAACATTATTATTATATATATATATATATATTTCCTTTTTATTTATTTATTTTAATTTGTGAATATAATAGTTGAAATGTATTTTATTTAATTTTATTTTAGTTTTCATAAATATTTTAATTGTGTATTTTAAACGTTGTAAATATAAATTTTGTAAATGTTTTATTTCAAATTTTAATAATTTTAAATATTTTAAATTTTTCTTTTTAGATTTGGCAAGTAATTCATATTTCCTATGATTTTCATGTCCATAATTCTTTCCTATCATTTTGTCCATAGGGTTTTCAAAGTTATTTCGTTTTGCAAGTTGGATTGTTAGAGATTGCAAGCGAGAAGGAAGGCTTTAGCCCTCACATTACCCACATCTCAGTTTGAACCCCACATTATTACCAGCAGAAATTTCTGAAGAGCGAGTAACAATTTTTTTTTTTTTGGTGCGACCCGGCTTTTAATCTGGTTTTTCTTGCAGAAAAATTTGAAGCAGGGACTGATAGCATTTGAAGGAACAAATTTTTTTTTTCTTTGACCCTGAATCTAAACAAAATTGCAATTAAATTTCAATAAATTTTGCTGCCGTAAGGTTTTCAGATCTGGCCTTTGGTGTTTCCAAGATCTAATCTCTTGTTTTTTTTTTTTTTCACTGTAATATCAAGCCTCTTTTGAGGCTGAGATTTGCCATATTTGTGGGTCATTTGACGTGAGCCTAAAAAAAAAGCTGAGACCCTCACTGATCTGAAGCTTATTCTCAAGGGTCTTAGTCACATCTTTTGTAAGCAGATTTGAAAAATCTATTTTCTGCATCTGATCATTAAACTTTTGCAGAAATTGTACTTCAAAATTTGAGTGCTTATCCATCTATTTCGATATTAAATTTATTGGCCTAACCCTTGAATTCTGGATGGATCTGAATAGTCTCATTGGGAGGCCTAGCCCTCTCTCAATGTGGGCTTAAATTTTATCATTTTAACTGGTGCGTAAAGGGTCTGAAATATTCAGCCACACTAAAAAAAAATGTCTTCAAATTTTACTCAGATCTGACCCTTTTTATTGGGAATCTAAATGTGGGTCTCTTACCTGTTTCTTTCTTGGCTGTAAGCTATCTTGTCGCTGATACAAAGGAATTTCAAGGACTGATATTTTTGTTTTACGTAGGTAGTTAGAATTGACGTATCAAGCATCTTACAACTGGTATTTAACAAAAGAAAGTTGCATTATTTTTTTGCTAGTCCAAGAACCCAAAAGCACATTCAGTAACTTGCATTTCCAAATTACTACTTGATCTAAGATTGTTACCGAGTCTCTCTTATCTAAGATTTGAGCAGTGATTTTCTTCTTACCAATCTGCCATCTAATAAGTGCAAATTTTAATACATAATCTTTATTTATTTCAACTATTTAAAATATGTTTAAAATAATTATCTGCCATATATATATATAAGCTTAAAAGGTTTGAAAGGGTTTGAACTAGGCTCTGATACAATGTGTAAGGTCTTAAGTTCGAAATTAATAATTATTAACAAAATTGATACTACACAATCCAAAGTGGAATTTTTGAAGTAGAATATATCAATTCATTATTTAATACTTACTTGGAACTCTGTTTGAAGATGTTCTTGACTTGCCACGGTTTCTGCTCCCATTACCAAACCGCCATTTTCCTCCCGGCCTATCTGGGGTCAACTTTTCCGGTCTCCAAATCTAGAAGACAAGTCTTCTGGCCCGTGTGCCCAAAACTCCAATAACAATTAAAATCACTCTATGACTATGTTAGAACTCACTACTCTTGTTTCCCATAGTTAGAAATCCTTTGACAACATCCGGGTCAGTTTTCCCATCTCACTGACCCATGCCCATCAAGTTCTCCCCCCTTCTCCTTTTATACACAAATCCCCTTTCAAGATATTCATTAAAATATCCTCTTTTAATAAATATCTTAGTCAAATTCCCTTTCAAGATATTTATTAAAATATCATCTTTTAAATAAATATCTTATATTTATATTAAAATATTATTATTCAATAAATATCTTGGATTTATTATTAAATATCATCATTCAGTAAATATCTTGGATTTTATCAAATATCATCTTTTGTTTGCATAAGTGAATGCTTTTACTTTCCTTTGAACAATATATTAGTTATATTATGATAGTGGTAGGTATAACTTTTACTTTACAATACATTCATTATATTCTGGTGAGTTAGGTATTCACTCAATACTTCAAAAATTCACTCATTACCTTACACTGAGACTTTTCATAATTGAATAGTGCATATACTAGCGTAGTACACGAGATACATGCATATGTAGCTATCATATGCATGCTAATATTTCTATGTTCCCTATAACTCAAGTTGGTTCATTACAGGGGAGGCCCATCAGATCCTAAATCCATTAGGATGTCAATCCATTACTAGCGTTTTCATAGCTAAAAAGCTTGTTGGTATATGCGTAGATTAGGGTATATCACCAAATCTCCTCAAAAGCATGCCACCCATTTGAATATCAAGGGGGAGCATTGGAAGAATTGGATTTGGAACATATGGATAGATAACATAGATAAAATTAATAGTTATGCATACAATTATAATTTAAAAAATAATGAACTTACATTTTTGGAGTCAAAATAAAACTCATAGATGAATTTGACCCGAAATTACACTCATGGTCATGTGCAAAATATATTAAATGTACATATCTAAAGATGAACATTATTGTATGAACATTATCACTATTATTTAACTAAACAAGATTATGTTTTTTCAATACAATGAAAACAAAATTAATAAAACCACTTACTAAGTTGGAGGTAGGATGCAATGGAGGCACATAATATGATGATTATGACATTATTTATAAAAGATGCACATTTTTTTTTCCCCAAAAAAATATAACTTTTTAAAAAGGAAACTTAATTATATTAATTAAAAATAAATATGTAATTTAATAAAATAAAGGAATAATAAAGCAATTACCTTGTTTAATAACTGAATTACTACCTCATAGCTCATGAAAAACTAAAATGACACATTCATTTCCACTACGACTATTTATAAAAACATTTACTTTCTTTCCATTTATTTTTTTGATAGCCCTTATTTGTTTTTGAAGGCTGTAAACACCACCACCATCATTAAATAATAAATTTATTAATAAAAAATAATGTTTTTTTGAAAAATTGCCATCTATATATTCATAATTTATTAAGTTTCAATACATTTTCCCCCATTGTTGGAACCTCGACAAAACCATGGTATAGATTAGTTGGGTTTGAAATTTGTTCTATGTCAACATGGATTTAACAATACCCACCTAAAGGCTTCACATAGGTACCAAAACCAAACTGTAAGTAGACATTAGGGTAGACATAGTAAACTAAACGATAATATTACCCATATTTAGTTTGTTTTTTAGATTTTTTTTTTTTTCCTTTTCTTTTTGGTTACTTCCACCCACCTATTCGGCGAAGGAGTAACCACAACTTGCTAAAGAATTTCCTGACAGGATGCCATTACATCCTTTTCTGATTATGAGGAAACATATTGGTGAGCTCGCTTTACCACTCCTAATGAAGCAATAGTATTGTCTATTCCTATGCAAACTGCTAAAATTTTATTCTCCCTACTCTCGTCGCAATCCTCATTTGAAGAGAGCATTTCATCATTTGATTCATTGTTCTCTTGATCTGAAGATGAGGAATCATATTCCTATGTAGGGGGAGGGCGACATGGATTCCAAGCCTTAGATTTAGTCTCCTGTTTTATTTTCTTTTGAGTGCAAGGGTTCTATAGTGTACTGTTTGATGACAAAGGCGACAATGAAAAGTTGTGTTCTCATAGTCCAGGAACTGGGTCCAGTGGAAATCACTTGCTTTCAGGTTGATTCTGTCTGACAAGCCTTTACTGATGTCGAATTCTACACAAATCCTATCAAAAATATAAATTCCAGTTTGGTCTCGCGTAATATATATGGTTAGGAAGTGACCTAGGGTGTTATTGATACTTGTAAACACTGAATCATGCCATAGATGAGCCGACAAGTTTGGAAGTCGAACCCGAATGGGGAGATTTTTGATTTCTGTTGTAGATGGATCGATGTTCGCGAGCCAAGGGGTTATGAAAAGCCCCACTTTTCCCAGAACCATGGGCCCTTAGATAGAGCACTTTGGTAGTCTTCTTGGAAAGAAAACACAAATATGAAGAGGCCCTTAGAACATAAGATAACCCTACAGGAACTGGTCCAATTTGAGTATATCCATTTATAAAAACATGGTGTCCAATGCCACAACCCATTAAAACGACATATCAGGCCACACTTTGCAAATAGATCATGAAAATTTTCTAGATCTGGATGCGAAATGTCAACAGAGGGAATTCCCTTTGTTTTTCCACAATAAACAGACTAGGTGCATCTTGGTAAGACATTGATTTACCTGGAGTTTGAGGGTTAGTTGAAGGAGGATGGACACCTTGAAAAGTTTGGTTATGAACTACATATTTCTATGATAAATCCTAGGAGGAGGAGGGTTTCCCCAAAGCACCCCCTCACAGACAAAGAGTTAAAAGAACCATGGAATCTTTACAAATATGATAATAAAATATTGGAAGAAACTCATTCAAAAAATAAATCATTGGCATTGGAATCATGATCATAATCATTGGTCACAATTTGGAACCAAATTTATAAAAGATCCCATATCCATCTTGTAAATACATAATTCCTCTTGCACTATTGAATTCCATAGGTAATTGTAAAATCCCCCATTCTTGAGATATATTCATATCCAAAGCTCCCATTTACCTCAAATTTCATTTTTTAGGGTTTTTGCACCTTGAGAAGATAAATTGAATTCGTGAAAATCATTGAAATGTACAAATACATTTTTTTTTAATCTAAAAATTCGAGAGTTGTGCTTTGACTAAATACCCAAATAGATGAAATGAGAAAGGAATTGTAATATTTTTTTTCTTTCCTATTATTCCAATTTTTCAAAGCTTCTTCCATTGGGTCACTGTTCCATACATACACGATGCTTTAGTCCAAATATGTATGGCATAACCAAATTTGTATGGCATAAGGGAATTTTTTTAGTAAATGCTACTCTTGTTTCATCATTTATTTTATAACGCATATAAATATCCTTTCCCTATGCTTCCTTCCTTTTTGTAATATTTTTCCAATAACTCGTTTTTATTGTCAACCATAAAAAATTCAAATCTTCTTTAGTACTAATAATTTCCAGACCACCTTCCACCACCAATTTGGCTTTTGATTATTAAGTCAAACATGACTTAGTACGCTATAGATGATGTGTAACCCCTCTTGTCTTATTTTTGCAACATACTAAATATTTTGGTCCTCCCTAAGCCTCATTATGGATCTTATGAAGACTATATAGACATTAATTCTACATACCAACATATACGCCTTCAAATCTTAATTATTGAGCTATTACTGATCCTTGCTTCCATAGTGATGCCATTCTTTGATTTTCCTCCTGTTTTAGAGTATATCAACCTCTTTCTTGATTTTTCTCTAGCATTTCATTTAGGAATATAAACATTATATTACATCACATTTGGGCATCAACACCCAATTTAGTTTCTCATTGTTCCCCACTATCTAGACTAGATAGTTTTCAATTACATCAAAGGTTTGTACCAATGTATTTCAATGGTTTGATATATGGCAATTAAATAATAAATGATTTAATGAATAAATGAACGAAATATAAAATCATACATGAATGAATTAATGAAATGACACAGGAAAATGATGCACATATTAGACATAGAAGGGGATGCACAAAGGACACAGAGTGAAAAAATGGTCACAACTCTTATGTTGCATCCATATACTCATGAATTTCCCAATTTAAATGAATTTAAAGTCACTTTCTTTGATTTATTATGCAAGTCACTCTTGGGGACCTATAATATGAAGATTGTAAAGCCTCACTACTTGAAATTGTGGGGAGCATTGGGGTCTAGAAGAGATTTCCTTTGTCCCCCTTTATATCAAAGTAAGAGTCTCCCTAATTTATTCATTTTCCCCATGTTTTATTTAATTTTGTTGTTTTTTGTGTTCGTCGAGAATAATTTAGGGGGATGGTTTTTGGGGATATATTATGAAATTTTAGGGTCATATTTATCGTGTGTATGTTTTGAAAGGTAAATATGCAAAATAAATTCAAAAAATGAAAAAAAATGTAAGGTTTTAGGGACATACTTGTTATGGTTAAAGGTTTACCTCCTTCTCTTCTTTTTCTACTTCTCCCCCAATTATTTTCCCTTCCTTCCTCTTATTATTACCTTCCTCCATTTCCCTCTTCTTCTTTTATCCCCTTTTTCATTCTTCTTCAATTTCTTCTTTTTCTTCTTCTTATTCTCCTATTTTTCTTGTTGGACCTATATCCTTTTTCTTTCTCTCCTCCTCCTCCTCCTCCTCCTCCTCTATATTCTACTTCCTCTTACTTCTCCTTATCACCCTCTTCCTCTTGTTCTCTCTTTCCTGTTCTCGCACTTTCCTTCCCTTGCATATTATTCTCTTTCCATCTTTTTACCGTTATTTTATTGCTCACTTTTTCCATTATTATATTTTCTCTTTCCTCTTATCTTATCTTCTCTCCCATCCCTTACAAATATGATAAATATTTATATATAATAATTTTTTTTTTACATAAAAAATTCAATGAATAAAAAAAAATATTGAAATTATTAAGGTACATTCTGAACCCACTAAATAACCATTAAATCTAAATATTTATTGCTTGTCAAAATATTTCACATATGCATGTAATTTTCTTTCATATATTTCTTAATGTTCATGGTGAAGATCTATTAATTAAACAGTTTCGTAAATTTTTGCATTACCAATACCACAAATAATAATGGGGTTAACCTTGATTACTAATCCTAAATATACATGACATTATAGGGTGGGAAAGTAGAATAAAATACCTACCTTAACTAATACAAATGATACATTCCCATGGTGGATTTTGTGAGTGTCTTTTTGGTCACTTAATCGCATACTGTATATTATGTTAAGATTATGCACACATATTTTATATTGTATTGTTCTAGTACATTTGTGGATATGACTCTTAGGCGCATTGAGAATGGGAGGCCATGATGAAGATTATAGGAGATAGAAGAAATAAAAGGTAACGATGAAAAAACATGGAGTTGATATTGATAATTAAATGAAAAGGTAAACAATGATCTAATAATATATTATTTATTATTATTAATCATTGTGGGTTAAAAAAAGGAGTTGTCTTTAGTGCGACTTTTTGAAGTTTTAGGTGTCAGAATTCAGTGAAAATTTTTGAGGTAAAATCTTGGTTTTTGTTATTCAAACTGGTTTTTTGAATCTATATATGGATTCAGCACCCTCAAAAACCTCTAGGGCACTTTGATTGTGAAAATTTAGCAATCAAACTTCTCTTTTCAATAAATTCCTACCGGAATTTAGAAAAATTACACCGTAAAAAGTCACCGTAAAAGCCTTCAAAAAGTCGCACTAATGACTACTCGTTAAAAAAAAGAAAAAACCTTGAATGTTGTCGTTTTTTGAGGGCCCAAAATTGAGAATGTTGCGTATGTTAATAATCACCATGAATGAAGGTCACATACAATAATTCTCCCTTGAAATTTGTATGGACTTACATTTGAATGCCGTAAAAATATGTTCTTTTTGAAAGTGGGTTGAAAATATGTTCTTTTTGAAAGCCATGCCATATTGTATTTGATGGTATGCATGGTATGAAATTGTGATGATATTTATGGTATATGGTATGTGATCTATTATGGTATGCCATATGGATGACGTATAATGAGAGAGTGCATTTTTAAATGATGTTTTTGGAATATATAACTAATCAAATTGATTGAAAATACATCAAGTTATTTGTTGCAATTATTGCAATTATTTTGGGTATAAATTAGATTATATGATGCATTCATTTATCTTTATAGTTGGAGTGGTTCTTTTCAAAAATGAGAATTACTATGAGTGTTCTAGGAAAATAAAACATACCTTGATTTTCGCTGAGTTGATGAAAGGAGTTTGTGAAGGAGAAGGAGACAATGCACCTAAAAAGCCTACTTCAGACAAGGAGCTTTCTATTTGGGAAAAAAAGCAACAAGGCCTATGCCTTGATTGCAACGTCAATAAATGAAGAGGTGAGTCATCATATTTCACCACTTTCAAATGCTTTTGAAGCTTTAAAGAAGTTGAAGGAATTATATGACTCACACTCTGATCTTGAAGTTGTTCAATTGATTATCAAGTTGTTCAATATTGAGTTGAAAAATGATGAGCCTCTTGCCTTAGCATAAAAAATAAGATCCATTATGCATGACATAAAAATCACTGGTGTTGAAATAGATGTTCCTCTCTCTACCTATGTCAAGGAACTATATCCCATTTATTCACATTATCTTGAGTCATTGCAAGCAATTGAAAATAAAAGGAGATTTATTTGTAGTCCCTTGAGATAATTTTGTTGAAAGAGAGAAGGATTTTGGGAAAAAGAGAGCTCCTTAGTCTTCTGAAGAAGCTGAGTGCCTTACACAAAAACAAAAAAATCAGGGACAAGATTCTCCTATAGGAAGAGGTGGCTAAAGGGGAAGAGGAAGGAATAATTTTAGAGGTAGGGGTGGTAGAAATTTCCAAAGAGAAAGGTTTTATCTTCATTGCATATGATGTAACATAAATGGACATGATGATTCCACATGTAAGCTGACTTGGGATAAAATCGAGTAGGAAATAAATGAATAAAAAGGTAAAACACTTGGTAAAGTGAAAGGAAAAGGACCCGAGTCCGCTCATTATGTTGTGGCACATTGCAATATTGGAGTAACTAAATACTTATTTACTGTTTCACTTTCTTCATTGAAAGATGCTTCGTTGCTTGATTCAGGAGCAACTTGCCACATGAATTTAAGAAGAGATTGCTTTGAATAACTCACTGACAATGTTAATGGAGCAATCTACTTTGCACACAAGTCAAAACTCAATCGATCAAGGTTTGGCACCATCAGACTCAAATTTCCTGGTCTTCTATAATTTCTTCTACATGATATTGTATACCTCCCGGAGTTGAGGAGAAACTTGCTATCTTTGATCCACATCCATTAGCAAGGACACTCCATTCATATATTTGATGGAAATGTTGAGGTCAGAAAAGCATCAGATCACTCACTTGTCATGACTGTGATGTAAGAAGAAAGACTTCTGTAGCTGCAAGGAACCTCTGCTCATGCATATAAATTTTCTTACAGTTCTCACTATGATGAAGCTACACTTACAGAAAGTCTTTTATGACATGCTATATTTGGACACTTGAACTACGATAACCTTTGTTTGTTGAAGAAAAATGGTGTTACTGGTCTGCCAACTATTTCTAGGAAAATTAAGCAATGTGATGCTTGTATCTTAGGAAAACACAACAAAGAATCATTTCATTATTCTGATTCTAGAGCACATAGAAATCTTGAACTCATTCATTCCGATTTGCATGTCCCAATGCATGTTCCTTCTACAAATGGTAATAAATATATGATGAAATTTATTGATGACTACACGAAGATGTCTTGGGTTTATTTACTAAAGAAAAAATATGAAGCTTTTGAAACATTAAAGAAATTTCATGCATGGATTGAAAATGATGCACAACCTCATATTGGATCTATTCATACTGATAATGGAAAATAATATATTCCAAATGGATTTGAAAACTGTCTTCGCCAACAACGGATCAAACATCAAACAACTGTGCCTTATAATCCCCAACATAATAGAGTAGCTGAAAGAATGAACATGAAAATCTTAAATATGGTACGATCAATGATGATTTCAAATAGTGTTAACCTGATGTTTTGGGCTGATATAGTTCTATGTGTTGTGCATATAAAGAATATGTGTCCATATCATGTTATAAAAAACAATACTTCCTATGAAATGTGGTATGGGCACATTCCTTTGGTGAGGCATCTCATGGTTTTTGGTTCCACCTGTTATGCCTTGATACCTAAGGAACATAGAAAAAAACTCGGTGCAAGGATTCAAAAATGTATCTTCTTGGGGTGCGAAGGTACCTCCAAAGTATACTGTCTCTAGGATGAAGTAAAAAAGAAGTTTATAATATCTAGAGATGTGATGTTTCTTGAATCTTCCAAGGCTGAGAATGTTGTTGAGTGACAACTTGATTGCTTGGATGGATTCAAACATGCAAATCCTTTTCAAGAGTTTGATAACGAGATTCCACATCTTGAAGGGGGGATACCTATACTAGATCAATTTATGGAATCTCCTTTCTGAAGCACCCTCTCCCCATAATGAAGCTCAAGACACTGATTAAGAAGACAATTTGAGTGATGTGATTGAGATAATTGGGAGGCTTAATCTTGATTTAGCCCAATCTTAGTAAACTAAGAATCTCAGACCATCTCATAAAGTTCCTCCAAAATGGCTCACAAAGGCACTTGAAAGTGTGCATTCTGATGAGGTTGGAAATACAGGGACAAGAAGGTCTATTAGATAGAATGGAGGTGGTGTAGACGATTTTGATTCGCCTATCGATATGGATGTTTCTTATGATTTTGAAATAAATTTGTGTACAAATTTCGAACCAAATTCCTTAAAAGAAGCCTCTTCTCATGATGAATGGAAAAAAGTGATGCAAAAAGAATATGATGCTTTGATAAAGAATGACACTTGGAAGCTAGTTGATCCTCCATTGGGAACCAAACCAATTGGTTGCAAGTGGGTCTTCAAAAAAAGAATGTAAATCATATGACTCACTTAAAAAACATAAATCTAGGACTGTGGCAAAAGGTTTTGCACATAAGGAAGGGGTCGATTATGAGAAGACTTTTTCACCCACAACAAAATGGGCTATTGTTGAGACACTCTTTTCCTTGGCAACTCAGAACGGTTGAAAATTCCATTAAATGGATGTAAAAAATTCTTTCTTGAATGGATATTGGAAAGAGAATGTTTTATGTCCCAAGAATAAGGATTTGTTGTGAAGAATCAGGAACAAAAATGATGAAAGCTTGTCAAATACTTATATGGCCTCAATCAAGTACCGCGAGATTGGTCCACGAAATTGACTGAGCATTTTCTGAAAATCAATTTTAAACACTATGATCTTGATGATGCAACTTTGTTTGTCAAGAAAGTTGGAAATTTTTTTTATATCTTGTGGTGTATGTAGACAATCTTCTAATGACAGGGAAGAATTATAATTACACTTCATCCATAAAGAAATGACTGAGGAAATGTTTTGAAATGAAAACTATGGGCTATGTTCAATACTATGTTGGTATTGAAGTAACCCAACATCCAAAGTTTATATTCCTCTCTTAGAAGAAGTACATTGGAGATATGTTGAACAAGTTTAGCATGGTTGAGTTCAATCCTTTGAATACGCCAATGGAATAGAATTTAAAGCTCACATCCACTGAAGAAAAATATTTTGAGGATGCAACAAATTATAGAAAACTCGTAGGAAGTCTCAAATACCTGACAACTACCAGACTATAAATTTCATTTCTTGTTGGAATCCTCTCTAGGTTTATGCAAATTACTTGTGAGGGTCATTGGTCTGCTACAAAAATAGTTCTAAATTACTTGAAGGGAACTCAAGACTTTGGACTCAAGTATACATAGGTGGGTACTTCAACTTGATTGGATACTCTGATTCATATTTTGATGGAGATAAATAATTTAGAGTATCTACTTAAGGTTATGTTATGAGTCTTGGATTAGGAGTTGTCTCTTGGAGGTCACACAAATAATCAGTTCCAATAAATTCCAAAACTAAGAAAAAATATATGGCAATAACTGAAGCAAAGAAGGAAATTGTGTGAATTAGGAAAATTCTGGAATATTTTCAGGAGAAACAAGTGCATCCAACTCCTCTTTTGATTGAAAACACTTCTGCAATAAAGTTGTCCAAGAACCCAAAGTTCCATGATCGAACCATGCACATCAATACAAAGTATCATATAATTCGACGTCACATTGAGGCAGGACAATCCATCTACGACATTGTTCCACAAATGAGAAGATTGCATACATCTTGATCAAAGCATTTGGAAGAGAAAATTTTGAAAGATTCAGAATGGTGCTTGGAATCACCAAAATCCATTCAGATTAAGGGTGGGGGGACAAATGTTGTCACCTAATATTTTGGATTAGGAAAATACATGCAAATATTGTAAATAGAAAAATAAAGGAAATTGGAAGGTGAAGAGACATTGGGAGATGAATCCAAATAGTATCCTTCTCCTCTTATCTATCCATGTTCTCTCTTAATGGAAAATACAATTCGTGGAGTTACTCTCCTGGCCTGACACAAATATTAGCTTTATTTTGGGAATTTGAAATTACAACATAAAAACCATGGGGCTTGTGGCTTGCTAATACTAACATTCTTGAAATAATAAAAAACCTAATATAAATGTAAATAATAGTAGAGTGATCAGAGTGAATCAACCCACTTTGGGAGAATCTAATTATTTAACAACAATGGGCTCTTTTCTACTTAGCCTAGATCTAGAGAGAGGCCTAGATGGCCTTAAATCCTTTGTAGACACTAATTCATTCCTTGCATTGTGAGTTGCAATTCATATAAAGTAAACAAAATTTCCTCCTAAGATTCGTTTTTGTATAAAGGAACTCTCTCAAGTAGCATTCTCAGGTGCTAATAGATATCAAGAGTGTACATGTATTGATTGAGTCTTCCCCTTGCACGCCTAACTTCTAGAATCAATTTGGAAAAGTCACCTTCAATTTCCTTATCTTCACATTCCACTATTATTCCTCATTCCACCTCAAAAATTTCTTCCTATATTTGAGGTGAGTATGATCTTTATAACACCTTGTCAAGATCACTACATGTTATTGGGTTTGAGAGCCCATCTCATGGTAGTATGTTGCTCCTCAGCGGGACCAAGGTCGCTATCAAGGCATAGTTTTTTACCAATGGTTTATAGGATGAAAATTTAGTCAAGGTATGATAAATCCATGTGGGAGGAAAATGTAGGGGTGGTTGAGTGAAGTGGAATAGGGATACGAGGATTTAAAACAAAATGGGGCTGGGGAAGTGTGAATTTGGATGAGTGAGAGGTGGAACCAGTAACACGGTGAATAGGTAAACAATAATACTTGCCTTCACTACCCAATGTATGCCAAGCGCTAGACAATAATGGGAGAGTGGAAGTCCAATGCAGGAGGAAGGCACAAAAAAAGGAGGAGATAGTGGAGGTTATAAAATTGAGGAGATGAATGAGGATCCAAACCATTGGCCCTGGACGAAAATATCCAAAGATTGATAGGAAATCCATAATAGAGATCGAAAAAATACAAAGAATAGAATAACACAAAATTACGTTGCTTGGCTGGTAAGCTAATCCAAAAATCATGTCGCCTTGCAATGAATTCTCCACACTAGACCCTGCACCCATGAATTTTAGCGATTTATTGTTGTATATGAAATCAAATAAAATATTTGAACCTGACTCATGCTAAATTTGGCTAGTACTTAGGCTTTAAACTCTCCGTCTCCCTAAATGATGAATTTTCAAGGTGCACTGGGCCGATAATGATAATCAGGACCTTGTCTGGATATTTCCATTTTCAAATCCACTCTTTGGCTTGAATACCAAGACCTAAAGCATAAAAATTCAATGATGGATAACTAGGAGTGTGATCCCTTTTCAACCAACGTACGATCCTTTGATTTAATGACATGGGAGAAGGGATGGCCATGTCTCCCTCGTTTATTCTTGGTGGGGCAGTGGCCATGCCCTTGCCCACCTGTCCCCTCCATAACCTTGATATAAGTATATTTTAGTTTTATTTTTATTGAAAATTAGTTTGGTAAATATTTTAAAATATG
Organism: Pinus albicaulis; assembly: GCA_034641835.2. Classification (NCBI taxonomy): domain Eukaryota; kingdom Viridiplantae; phylum Streptophyta; class Pinopsida; order Pinales; family Pinaceae; genus Pinus; species Pinus albicaulis. The sequence continues at coordinate 603,593,836 of CM076572.1, forward strand.
TTGTAGACCTAAATCGTGAAAAAAATCACAAACCTTTTGAAGAAATTAACTCACAGAGAGAGATTTATTTTTAATGATATTCACATCATCACAAGTAGAAAATTATTAAATCTTAATAAAGTATCTCATTTTAGATTTTGTAGAAAAATATATATTTTACGTAATTAATGATTTATCATGAGATTTATTCCTTATATGGGAGTAATGTATGACCACATGTAGAAAATTAAATCCTAACGAACCTTTATTGGTTTCAATATCTAGGGTAGAATGCAATTGCTTGCTTCCATACGGTAAAAGATAAATACTAAGATTTGCAACAATGCGTTAAAAAAATTATAACATTCAAATAAGATGGGTAAACTTATGAATTTCCCAAAACTAGCATAACCAGTGGAAATACATCCCAAATGTAGGGAAAACTTGTTTGTGTGATACCATTCATACAAAATGGGGTTATCATTACAATGAAAAATGACCAAATAATAATATGGTACTATGCATTGAAAAAATAAGAAACGATATCTAGGGTAGCATGCAATTGCAACAACGAGTCAAAGGTTTTCTAAGATTTATAGGATGGGTAAACTTGTGAATTTCCCTATACTGCCATAAACATTGGAAAGACACTCAAATGTGGAGAGGAATAATTTGTGTAATACTATTTATTAAAAAAAATGGGTTTTTAATAGTGAAAAATGTCCCAAGACATAACGAGATTATACATTGAAAGAAGAGTAAAACACACTAAATAAAATCGAATCCTTATTTATTTATTTATTATTCTTTTTCTCTCTTAAAAGAAATCATGCATCTTAATTGAGTTTTATATTTGTTTTAATTTCGTTTGATTTTTTTCAAATTCATGGTTAAAGTGAAGGCTCTAAAAGCTAACAAAGCATGTAAATCTAAGAAATCACCATACATTGACAAAAATGTTGGAAACCATTTTCAAGGAGCTTAGAGTAGAGAGAAAAAAAGTTAATAGAAAAACATTAGTAGTGATTCATAAATCACTGTGGATATTTTATTGACAAATTTTCACAATATATCTAATAAAAATACACTAACATTCTTTTTCACGACCCAATTTTTTAGACCCTGGGTTCTCCATTTTATTTGCCGTGGTGTCTGTGGAACATTTTGTCGCTGTCATTCATTTTTTCTCTTCCATTGCCGTCGCTTTTTCTCTGGTGTCATTTGTTGTTGCATGGTTCTTTATGGAGTTGTCTTTAGTGTGACTTTTTGGAGTTTCAGGTGCTGGAATCCGGTGAAATTTTTTGAGGTAAAATCTTGTTTTCTGTTATTTAAACTGGTTTTTTGACTGTATATATGGATTCGACACCCTAAAAAACCCCTAGGGCACTTCCATTGTGCAAGGTTAGCCATCAAAATTCTGTTTTCAATGAATTAATGCCAGATTTTAGAGAATTTACACCAGAAAAATCCACCGTAAAAGCCTCCAAAAAGTCGCACTAAAGACTACTTGATTCTTTATTATATTTTTGGAGTTTGTTGTCCAGTCAACATTAATGTTTGATGCTCGTTCCTGGGCGTTCATTTTTTGCTGCATGTGGCCCTGCGTGATGGGTTATGTATGTGGGACTTCACACCCTATATTTTTTGCTTTTTGGACTAGTTTCGGTGAACACTTTTTTGGGTTTGGGCCTTATGTTTTCTACTTCCCACGCTTTCTTTTTATTTCCCTAGGGTTTGTTTCATGTGCATACCCTAAGTTTTTTTAAATTTTTTTCTACAATGTTGTTAGAAAATATCCATCTAGAATGGTCAATGTTGGCTATCTTTGGTTTTCCTTAGGATGACAATAACTATTTTCACAATATGTATATTTAGAATACATTTACACATATGAAAAATGTAATTTCAATTTTTTTGATGAATAAAATTACATATCATTTTCTATAAATTTCTATTTTTATATATATATTTTTTTGGATTTGTTAATTTTTTTCTTTTTTTGCTTAGGCATGCAATATATAAAATGTGAAAAAGAGAGAAACTATAAATAATCACTCACAAACCACAATAACACCAAGATATGACCTAGGACACCATTATAGGAGAAAAACTAGGTGAAAGGTGAGGTTGCTATGTTCTTTTTCTCTGAATGGAAATGGTGTATAAATACAAAGGAGTGAGACATATAGCTTGTGGGATGATACATAATACAAATAATATCTATTATTCCCTCTCTATACACTCTCATATACTCTGCTTTACTATGGAACATAATGCATTAGAATAAAATTGAACCCCTTTTCCTCGGTTATAACACAACCCAATAAGCAAATAGGGATTAAATTTGACCCATTCAACCCTCAATTTGAACTAAAAATTGACCCTTATAGAGCCTTCTTTATAGTTATCTTGTGGCTATCCAAAATTCAATGAGTAATGGGGTTTGGCATGGCATCCTCTCGAATTATGGTTATTAAACATGATAAATCAATTTTTGGGAGGCATAACTTTTGCATCCAAACTCCAATTAATGTGATTCTTGTAGTGTAGGAAATATATTAAAGGTTAGAGTAGTTATATGGAGTATTATTCTCATGAAAAAAATTTTTACATCCCAAAAAACATCATTTATGGTATGAAATTGGATCTACAAGGTCTTTGACCCTAGTACTCCAAACTGGGCCCCACCGCTAAAACTGTTCTTGTAAGACAATTTCTCTAATTTTTCCACCTTGAAAATGTTGAGATGGATGAAACGAAAATAATGATGAAATATAGATAATACATACCTATTTATAGAGTATTTTTGTCCCCAAAATCTTTTAGTAAATGAGGTGGAAATATTTCCTCTACCTTCTCCTTAGAGCACCATTTAGCCTTTCTTGGAAGTTGTCCCTTCAAACCAATTTTCCAAAGGTCATGTTATTCCTGCCTCGTAGTTCTAGACCTCTTTTGTAAAATTTTATCCTCTGTCAACTCTACCTAAGAATTTGGTGCTAAATCCTCTATAGAAGGTAGTACATGATCATCTTCTTGATCTAGCATGTAAGACTCATTGAGTTTCAAATTTTCCACATTCACTACTGAGTAAAGGTGCAAGTATGGGGCTATACTAATTCCATATGAATTATTTACCACTTTTTGTAGTATCTTGAAGGGATCATATCACATAACCTTGATTTTCATTCCAGGGCTCTGTAGCTTCTTATTGTTCAACTATAATAATACTTAGTCTCCCACCTTGAATAACTTCCCTATTCTATGTTGATCATGCATGGGCTTGTACTTTTCCTATGACTTCTTTAGTATCTATTGTACTTGTAGATGGATTTTTCTGATATTCTACACAAATTTCTCTACCCTTAAAGCATCCCTCACAATATGTTCCCTCAATCCTCCTTGCTACCCATATGAAATATCCAAAGGTGAAAGTTGAAAGTATCCAAAACAAGTTTCAAATAGGGACTTACCAATATAATTTTTGATTTCTCTATGATAAGAGTGTATATATATACCCATATTTTCATCCCGAGTCTTCAAATGCTTCTAATTTTAACTCCCTAAAATCTACACCAAATTCTCGTTGACTACTTCTATTTTCCCATCCTCCTGTGGATGGAATGATATAAAACTCTTCAAATTCATGTCCATGTTATCATTAATGTAGTCCAAAATGCACTAAGAAATCTTGCATCCCTGTCCAAAATTATGCTGCTTGGTATCTTTAAGTGCACCAAAACCTATCCAAAGAACAAGGTTTCCACTTATTGCCTATGGATCGTCTTTTTACAGAGCATGAGAAAGCACATCTTACTGAAATTTTCAACTACCATGAACACATAGTCATTTCTCTTCTTGTTTTCTGCTAAAACTTCCACAAATTCTATATAAATGCTTTCCCAGGTATGAGTCATGTATAGGTAAGGGATGTTATAGGCCTGGTTTCCTGTTACTATAATTTTCGGTAAAACAAGGCATACATCCTCTTATGAACCTAGCTACATATTCTTTCATCCTAGGTCAATACACATAAATTTGTAAGTTGGAAATTGTCTTCCCTACACCAAAATTCCCAACAACATAGGTGTGAGCCTCTCTCATTAGCTACATCTGTTTACCTTTAGGAACACATAACATTCCCAACTTGTATAGTAACCCATTATTTAGATGATAATCAATTGTGTTGTCACCATTGTGCACATGATTCTAGCTCTGCATCTATTGAAACATCTCCTTGATGTCCTCATCCTCTCTATATATGCTCCTCTGTATGCATCATGGGTGAAATGTTCCATGTGCATCATATTTTCCAACTATGTGGGTGGCCTTAAAAGCATGTTGACCAACTTGTTTGTGTTGTGCTTCTTATACTTGTTCAATAAATGAGACTGATGTAAAAACCCCATCCATTTATAGTGCTTAATATGTTGTAACTTACTTTGGGCCTTTAGGTGCTGTAGTGGCTAGTGATCTATGTGGATTACTATGTCCTTTCCCATTAGATAGTGTTTCCACTTTTTGGAAATTTTTACGAGGGCATAGAGCTCCTTGTCATAGGATGGGTAGTTGAGAACTATCCCATGAAATACTTCAAAGTTGTAGCATATAGGCCTTTCCCCTCTAAATCATTATTGCTCACATAGCATACACACTCACATTCATCACAACTTTGAAGGGTTACTACAAGCTTCGTAATGCAAAATTAATGCTTGAATAATTTTCTTATTTAACTCATCAAAGGCCTTTTTCTAACCATTTCCCCATTGGAAATGCTATTTTGGCATGGAGTGGTGCTACTACTGCTGAAAGTAAGGTTATGAATTTCCTCAAGTACCATCCTACCCCAATAAAACTCCCGACCTCAAAAAAAATGGTAACCATCAACTACTTCATGATGGTCTCCATCTTGGTAGGATTTATCTTCAACCCTCCTCCACTAATCACATATCATAAATAAACCAAAAAAAGCCATGAAAAATCACATTTCTTGATATTTTTCAGCATTTTATGCTTCTTCAATCTCTCTAGCACCTACATTAAATGTGGGATGTGCTCCTCCTAAGTTGCACTGTATACTAGTATACCATCCAAATACACAATAAAAAATTAATCTAAATATGGGTGCAATATATCATGAATTAATCTCATGAATGTAGTTGGTGCACTGCATAACACAAATGGCATGACTAACAAGTCATACAAAACTTGTTTAGTTTTGAAGGTGACTTTTCGGGCATTTTATTCTCTAACTTGAACTTGGTGATACCCTAATTTTAAGTCTAGCTTGATAAAGTATTTTTCTTGTTTCAAGTGGTCCAATAGACTATACATCCTTGCTAGGGAGGTACTTATTCTTGATTGAAATTTTGTGTAACACCCTATAGTCAATGCACATTCACCAAGGGCCATCCTTCTTCAGTACAATTATGATGGGTGACCCATATTTTTTCAAATAACACTTTGCTCTAGAAGTTGTTGCAAATTCTTCTCCACCTCTTTGATTATATAATAAATTGACTATACAAACCAATGTTTGACAATAGAAAGTTTGGCAACAGTTGGATCTCATACTCCACTTCCCTCTTGGGTGGTAGCCATTTAGGCTCATATAATACTCCTTTGTATGCCTATAGAAACTATTTGAGTTTTTGTCTCTATTCCTTAGTGTACTCATCTAGGGATTCCTTTTCTCTCATTAACTCTTCTATATGATGATTTTATCTTAAAAATAGTAAAAATTACTTCTTTTTAGAATTGTTAGTTTATTGGCTTGGTTAACACTTACCATTAAAATTTTAAACTTTCCCTTGTGCACATTGATCGTGAAAGATTTTCTGTCCTTAATGAGGTGGCGTTGGTTTGCTATCCACATGAATATTTCATCTTTCATGTACATACAAGGAATCCCAAACATGACTCACTTACATAAAGTGGAACTGTATCCAATTCTACTTCATCATTAAAATCAACATTGGTAGCATATTCAATTTTACATTGTTTTGCTACCTTGATTTCTACATCCGTCTTTACCCACCCCAATGGTTACGGGTTGGGATTATCTTGAACCTCAAATCCAAATTTGTGGACCATATTTGCTATAATGATTTTTTCCTGTGATCCCAAGTCGAATAGAATATCAATTTTTGTCTTCTTAACCTATATATTTATACATAAGAGTTTAGTAATCTTATTCTCTTCCTATCACTAAATGCTACTTAGACCCACCCCCTTTTTCACTAATGTGAAAACAATCTTCTCATCCACTTCCATGCTACCTTCCACTTGATTTCTTGAATATATGGACGTGCTATTTTTCTTATTCCTGCCTTTCTTCCAGTTCTCCGGGTTGAGTTATGGATGTAGTTTTCAACTCTTCTCCTGTATATGTATATCAATGTTACAATTGTTGCAGTGGTTGCTGATATGTTTACATTGGTGTATAATGGCTACTATCTTTTTTCCCTTCCCTGCTTTCCCTTTCTTCTCCCCTTCTTTGGAATCTTCTTAGTTTTCCTTCTACTTTGAACCACTTTATTTCTATTTATTTTGGCTTTTGTTTCTAGGTACTATGTTTGTACATACTAATCATCCACCATTTTGGGTTTGAACTTCATCACTTTATTTCATATATGGTTTTTAAAACCCCCAGGATACTTTAGGAGTACGCATGGGTTCTTGGGAGAAATACCAAATATTATTTCCATCTTCCTAATTTTGTGGTGTGCTCCTATACAATATGCCCTTATCTTTGGATGAAGTAATGTCAATAAATCCATTTGTCCTCTAAATACATGATAAGGTAGAATTGGGAATTTATAAGAGTTTTAAAATCCTTCCACTTGGTTACTAGGGGATGCCCTTGTTGCCTTAATGTTTCTATATGACCTTCCCACTAGATGAAGGCATCACTCTCTAGTTTCAAATGAGTGAAATAAATTATCTATTCCTAATCTATGTGGTGGACACTAACAAAAACCTTTAACATTGCAATGGATGATTTAATTTAAAACTGTAAAGAGTTTGATATGGATTAATGTTGACCTTCATTTCCATCTTAAACTAATATTTTGAATGGTTGAAGGAACTCAAACTGGGCTGGTCTTTTCCGGGTTCTTTCTGAGACTCTTGCTTTGGTTCTCTTTTATCCTCTAATTTTCCCTTTAATATAACCTCTAAGGTGGAACCTCCATCTTCTCCAATTCCAAGCTTGTTTTCCAGGGCCATAATAAGGAGGTTCATATTACAACTGATATGTGTAATCTTCTCTTCCAGAATTGTTTATTTATCCTCCAAAAAATCTTTATGATTATTAAAACTAGATTCAACAACCATGGTTGGGTTTTGTGAATTTTTTCTTAAACCAATTTGATCCCCTACAACTCCCCACAATATACCCAAATAAACCTACGCTGATACGAACATGATTTGTAAAATACCATGGATATTGCACTATACATTTGATCAGAATAAATATAAAAAAAATACTGAAATCCATAATTTATGATATGATGAATAATTTGTCTTATATTTTTTGGATTTATCAAATTATTATTTTCTACATCTTATGCATGAAATATATAAAATTTAGAAAATAGAGAACAAATAAAATAATCACTACAAACCACAATAACACTAAGATATGACCTGGGAAACCATTTCAAGAGAAAACCCATGTGAAAGGTGAGATTGATCCACTCTCTATTTCTATGAATGGATGATCCATAAACTACTATGGACATTGCACTAAATAGTTGGTGACAACAAATTTGATAAAATTATACTTAAATATGAAATCTACACTATGAGGGTTTATTCCTCTTTAGATTTATGGATATGTAAATTCCTGATTATTGCATATGCATGAAAGCTGTAATTATTATGGAAAATAGAGAAAAACGAAATAAAAAATTACAAATCATGATTGAAATAAGATATAACCTAGGAAACCCTTTTGGGAGAAAACCCAACTATAAGGTGAGGCTTCTTTGCTCTCTTTCTCTAAATAGAAAATGGCTGTGAGTACAAGGAAGTAAGGCTTGTGGCCCATGGGATACTACAATGCACAAATTCTATCTATGTGCTCTCTCCCTATCAATCTCACCCTCTTCTCTAATCTATGGAACAAAATGAACCTGAGAAGAATGGACCCCCTTTTCCTCCTAGTTTCCTGGTTACAACACAACCCAATAGCCTACTAGTGATTAGGTTTGACTCACTCAACTCTTAACAAAAGTTACAATACAAACCATTCTAGAGTCTTCTTCATCATGATCATGTAGATATCCCATTTTCGTTGAGTAATGGGGATGACGTGGCATCCTCTTAACTTATGGTGGTCAAAATAGGAAGGTCAACTTTCGAGTGGCATAACCTTTACATATAAAATCTAATTAGGCAATTCTCGCGTCGTTTGAAAGGTATCTTTGTGTAGAATATGAAAAAATATACAACACTAAAGAAACAATTTTTTACCCCCAAAACTTTCTATTTTATGCCTTACAATGATCCCAAAAGGTTTTTGACCCTAATGTGTGAAATTGGGTCACCAGTAAAAATGGTCCCCTAAACTGGTTCCTCCACTTTTTCCACTCTAGAAGCATCAACATGGATTCCAAACAATATAATGATCCAATCCGAATTAATGGAAATGTTGCAAACACAAAGGGAGTGAGGCCGTGGCTTGTGGGCTACTACAAAACACAAAAAATCTATGCTCTTCCCTTTCTTTATCCACTTTTAGCTACTCTACTCTAGTGTGGAACAAAATGCACTTGAATAGAAACAAACTCCCTTTCCTCCTAGTGACCTAGTTATAACATAGCCTGGGAACCAAATAGGGGTTAAATTTGATCCATTCAACCCCCAATATTAGTTACAACTAAACCATTCTAGAGCCTTGTCATAGTGCCCACATAGAGAGCCATTTTTCCATGAGAAATGGGGGCTAGCATGGCATCCTCTTGTATTAGGGTTGTCAAATATGACGAGTCAACTTTCAAGAGGCATAAATTTTGCATTTAAACTCTAGTTGAAGCAATTATTGCATTGTTGGAAAGGCCTTTGAGTGTATAATAGTTCCAAAGGGTGTGGCACATAGGTGGAAAAGTTCTACCCCTAAAAACTGTGTCAATTAATGCCTTAATATAGCCTTGAAATGTCACCGACCCAATTCTCCGAATTGGGTCTCGTCACTATAAATACCCATGTAAGTTGATTTTTTTTTTTAACACCCTAAAAGAATTGAGATGGATGAAAAAAATATAATTATCCAATCCAAATTAAGTTTTATAAAACATTATAGAAACATCACAACAAGATGCTACATGGCGGAGAAATAGAACTAGAATTCCAACCTTAAAAATATTTATGAACCCCTTAACCCCATCGACACCATTTTGAATGCCCCTATAGAGGATGAAATATTTTCTTTGGAAGATACTTAGTTTGTGGCTAAGTATCTCACAATTGGGAAAGCTAAGGACATTGAAGGCTACCAAGATGAAAATTTTAAAATAGGAGGGAATATCCTAATCCCTCACATACACAAGCTCTTCAATATGGTAGTGAACCAAGGCTTCCATAATACTTGGATGCAAAGTATCATTGTACCTCTTTTTAAAAGTGGGGATACAAGTATTATTTCTAATTAAAGGACCATTGTTATTAGCCACAAAATGGGCCAAGCTACATGGAATTATTTTGAAAATAATATTAGCTAATGGCTAGGAATCCATGATAAAAAAGCTAAAAGCCAATCTGAATTTAAAAGATATCATTCAATTGTGGACCACATTGTTACTCTCAATATCATTGCAGAGGAGTGTTGAAATAATAAAATTGATCTCTTTTATTGTTTCATTGACTTTGGAAAATTTTTTGACACAATGCCTAGGACAAACTTGTGAGAGAGACTAGAAGAGATAATAATTTCTCTTGATTGATGGTTGCTATGAAAAGGATGCGTGAAATTTATATTTCCAATTTTAGGACCAATGAGAAGTCATTCAAAAGAAATTAATTGTAATATCAAACTCAAGCAAGGGTTCCCCTTATCCCCTACCATTTTTGGCATATACATTGATAAGCTAGAAGAGTGTTTGGAATATGCAGGCTGTGTTGGCCCCAAGCTTATTGATGTATTCCATTAGGGGAATTTTCACGTATTAATTGGGACTACTAGGGAAAATAGTAAAATAATAGTAAAATTAATAAATAATAATTATGAATTTTTAAATGAAAAGAATGAAAACCACTCATTTTTCATGTATTTTTGACTTATCTCCTTACACATTTACCCAAAGTTCAAGTATGGGAACATGTTAGATGAATAATTAGATTTTGCATCCAAAAAATACCCACTCAAAATAATTTTGAGTAGACCCACATTGAGAAATTTAAAATACATGAAAAAATGTTTCTTTCAAGAAACACATTTTTTTCATTTGGTTTCAATTTTTCTTGCTGTGGGTCTACTCAAAATTATGCATAGTGGGAAATCATTGGATGCAGAAGTAAATTCCACATCCAATGAGTGCCCACACTTGAAATTTGAATAAAATTATAACGAGACAAGTTGAAAATATGATTAAAATACATATTTTTCTTCTTTTCCTTCGAAAAATAATTTCTCTTGGGGATGCCACAGTCATCTTGAATCACATTGTTTTTTTAAAGTTTATTATTCTAGCACATTTTTCGTTTTGGAGCCCATCAACAATGACCTCAAAATTCATGCACATATCTTATCCTTTATGTTGATGATATTTTCCTTTTGGTGAGGAGTCATTATGATCTTGGCAACCAACCAATAATCCTTAAGGATTTTTTTTCTAAGATATATATATATATATATATATATATATATATATATATATATATATATATATATATATATATATATATATATATATATATATATATATATTAAATGAGAAAAATACTTTACATTAAAAACCTCGATTACATTGGGGTGGCAGGAGGGGGAGGTATTCTCATTAATCCCGAAGGAATAATAGAAGATAGATACGCTAGGGGTTGGGAAAAATGACAAATAATCAAGCTTAGGCTTATGGATTGTACCTCAGTCTCACCTTAGTTAAAAAAAAGGGAATCATGGATATGAATATCCTAGGGAAATCCCTGTTGATCATAAAACATATGTACCACAAATGAGAAGCTCAAAACAATCAGTTGAATCAAATCCTCATGAGAGGCCAGGGAATGCTACCTCACTTTGGAAATTTTTTTTTTTTTCACATCCGAAGAGGTAAAATTAAGGATGTTTATAGGAAAGACAACATTGCCTACAAAATGAAAGAAGAAAGTAGCAAGGTGAACATAATAGAGGGACCTTTTCTGATTCCCTAATTGCTTATATGAAAATCCAAAATTTGAAATTTAATTTTGAATCTTGTATTAAAAATCAAAATGATAAGATGGGAACTAGGGATAAAAAAGGGTTTATAAATTTCGTCATCTCCCTCTTTCCCCTCTTCCTTCAATCATGCCTCATCACCCTCTCCCCCTCCCCCCGCTCTGCCTCTCCCACCTGCCTTGCCAAATCACCCTCCTCTCTAGGCCACCTCAGCCACCTTGGTTGATCAACCCTCTTAACATTCCTTCCTATATTCCCCGCCCCTGTCACATCTGCCCTTTCATTTTACGCCCCCTTTCCCCGCCTCGTGGTTGCTCTCCTCAACGTGATGCTCTATTTCAATTTCCCCATGCTTGTTGTCCTCATCTTGTTGAAACACTTGGAATTGTCTTGTGCTTAAGTTTGGGTACTTTAGGTCCCGATACTCGGATTAGGATCCATAACATGTGCATTCAAGGAGAAAACATGCGAATTCCCTATGAACAAGAATGGAATTTAATCCCTGTCTCCTGGAGAAAATTATTTGCGCAAGGGATGATGAATTTGGACAAGCCAAAAGTCATTTCAACAAGCTTGATCATCATGGTGGATCATTGGGATCTAGGTGGTAAGCGCACAGTCCTAGACTTCCACATTTGGATAAGGCTTGAAATTTCTATAAAATGATGCATAACGGTTTGATCTTATGCAAAAAGAGAGGGTCTGTCTCTGTTCCGATTGTTATTAGCTCAAGGACTCTGTGGCAGGGTTTGGGAAGTTAGGGTATTCAAGGGTTTTTTATGGTTGTGGGAACAGAGGAAATTCACCCTCGAGAGTGTGAGTTTGTATCTTCAGAGGGTGTCAATTTCGGTTCATCTGATAGGGGTGATAGAATTGAGGGAGAGGGGGATCAACTCGACTCATGTGTGGTATTCACTGAGCTCTATGTTTATCCTTTAATACAAGTTATCCTCTTTATCAGTTTCCATCATCTGTATACATATATGCATTGGGTCATACCCACGAGGAGGTCTCGGTTTCTAGTTCTTGGGGCCATCGTCTCCCTCATTCGGGCATGATGGATGGTCGTTCAGAGAATAAGAAAGCTAGGAACCCTCCATAGATAGAATTATCAACTCATGATTGCGGGCTTTGTGACAAGGAACACGTTGATATTAGGGAGGGGTTGGCGGTTATTAAAAGGTGTCTTCATCAATAGTAGGAGGAGGCCTACAAAATGCAGGAGAGGCATATTGAAAATAACCCGAAGATACGTCAGTTAGAGGATGAAATTTATGCTCTGAGAAATCAAATTGAGTACCTTCAAATCAAATTGGAAGAAAATAACTCTCGATCTGTAGATGAAACTACTGGAATTGATCTCAATTGTCAAACTGTCAAGGAGAACTATCCAACACCTTGTGTTTATGTTTTGATGATGAAATATAAATGTAATTTTCTTTAAAATCAGTTTTGTAGGTGTTGTATGGATTAATTCGTCTTGTGGACAAGACCGATCTCCCTAGTACTAAAAGTATCTAGCAACAAACAGCCAAACATACTAATCTTTCTCTAAGCATATAAGGTTTACAAAAGGCTCTGTAGAGGTGTAAAAGACTTACCGTTTGTCCAGTGCTTGTTTGAAGTCATTGTTGTCCCTCGCGCACTTGAAGGAGTTTTCCTCGTAAACCTGCAGTCACAAACACGCAAAATATTATATAGCACCTGTATAGAAATCATCATAAACCATGCTTATCATAGTGATCAAGGAATCTATGAAATAAACCATTGATTGAAAGCTTATTGAGAAAAATGAGTATATTTGTATTAATTTCAAAAAGAAGAAAATCCTTACAACCTGAGCCTTGATGTTGCACAGGACTTTCCGGGGTCCGAAGCAGGAGTCTCCTTTACTTTGACAAGTTCTGCACTCCTCCAACCAAGACAAAGAGAGGTATGTAATCTCTCCTCACAAAAGCCTTAGTTAACTGAGTCTAAATCTCAACAACACTTAACTTCAAATATTCTAAAAGCTTGAACTCCCTTTGAGGCTACCCAATGCCTCTTTTTATAGTGGACAAGAGGAGGTTTTCTATTCCAAGCATGAAGGGATAGAATCCTCCTTCAAAGGGATAAGCTCCTCACATCAAGGGGTTAGCTCCATAAGGTAAGGGATTCATGCACCTTACAAGAGTGGTTCTGCCACCGCAAAATCCATTCTAGAAGCTTCCAGAATTTACTTTAATTGAGCTTTTTGGGATTTTACTTGTGCCTTTTTAATCTTACAGGGGTCTGCACCTATAACAAAGATAAAGTGCGTTCAGGAATGCAGGAAAGCTGAACATTTGGTGCGGGACCGTAGGCAAGATAGCCAGAAAGTGCGATACCAAAGTTTAGGAGACTTTTAGGAACTTTTTCTGATTTTCAAGGCTTGACATGAGGAACTGATATGTTAGACTTCCAAAGAGAGAAGTATGAGTAATAATGAGCTCATACACATGGCAGAATGTCAGGATGACAATTTTCAGTGTAACAGATTGCCCCCTAAAGTGCAAAGTCTGGAATAGATGATGCTGAAGTCTGTCATATATGAAGAGTGTAGTACTTTATCATTTCAACGATCATCCTGTGGACACCCCAGTCAACACCTGTAAAAACATTCAATGCAAAATATATATGTATATGTATCATCACTGAGGTAGTCATTCCCATACTCAGATTAAACTAACTAAAAACTGATTCAACTGTTCTGATATAGGAACGATTTTGAGTACATCACAGTATAGACATGTGTAAACACAGTATGGACGCAGCCATCTGTTTATAAATAGTCTACTGTATAAATGATAACAAAATTCCTCGTAGCCTGGATGGTAGAAACTAGATCCAGGGTCTTGATTTGCGCATCTCGAACTAGTACGATTCTATCCATGCGAATGAATGTGTCAAAGTCGAACATGGTAGAAACCACTTGATTACCAGTCAATGATGTAAACTGTTAACAAGTGTGAGAGTAACCACCAGTAATGTCAATGGCCCTCAAAGTACCCAGTACAATCCATGAAATGTGAATGAATGAGCTGAAGTCGAACATTTCACGGAATCATTCAATCGAAGGTCGATGATGTAACCTATCGTCGAAAGTGAGAAACCTGCCATTAAGGCATGCAGATTCCAAGGTACTGACGATTTCTAGATCAACTTTCCAGATAATGAGTTGTCGTCGATAGAAAGCGATCTGTCGTAGGCAAGCCCACAACATGAAATCATAGATAAAGTTTTGGAAATATATTGGCAAGGACTGACTCAGGGATGGTCAAAATGGATGACAGATACTTTGCAGATGAATAGTTTATTTAAACTGTCCTCTTGAACACATAACGACACTGCAGATGGTTTGGTAACAATTGACCCAAAGCTAATACCCAAAAATCGGACGAAGACTTTCAAATGAGGTTTGATTAACTATTAGGCAAAGGATTTCCCAACCCAGGTGAATGAAAGTGTCATGTTCAAAAGTGGTCGACTGAATTTTTGAAGAATCAAAATACAACAAATACGCCCATTTTCCTCTCTTTTCCCCCACCATTTCTGGCAAGTACCTCTTTATTTTTGACAAGCTTGAGGAGGATAACATTTGCTTGTTTATAAGCTCATCCTTCGGATGAGTCCAACTTAGTTTAAGATTCGAACCCTAAGAAGGAGTGGTTCGTTCTTGTTTGAAATTGAACAAGTCCTTTACTGTTAAATTTTAACGAGTCCAGTATAGGAGAAACTCGGTGTTTTTCAATTTTAGGGAGTCAGAAGAAAAAAATTAAGAAAACTCCATGGGTGTACTTTTTCGTAAATTTAGTCTCTCATGCCCGAAAAGGGATAAAATAATGCGGGAGAGAACTCTATTGACCGTAATTAGTCAAAGTATACATTTTTCGTAAATAGTCCATTTCAGTCCGTAAAAGGGGCAAACTTATACTGAAGGGATGATTATTCATTTACTTTAACGAGTTCGAACAATCAAGTACTCGGCGATCTTTTCATGTTTAGAGAGTCTGAAAAGGGCTTAAAAGAGGACTCCAATGTTTCGTTTTTTCATGAATTTTTGAAAGAGTCCGAAAAAGTGATAAAAGTATGCTCTTTGTTGAAAAATGATCAATTCTCCTGAAAAATCCAATTTCTGCACAAAAACTTGAAACATTACACATACCTATTTAAAATGAGTAAAAATGCTTCAAAAATACCCTTTTTAAAGTGAAAAATAAATAAATTAAAAATTCATCTATTCGAAAAAACTTATAAAAAGGACTTTTTCAACTTCATTTTTACCGTTCAAGTTCGGAGTGAAAAGTAGAAGCTTTTGGGTAAAAAAAGTTCCTGTGAAGATTCTGGAAAATCTGTCTGTCGAAATCGAAAACCGTCAGTCCCAGGTAATCCACGACCTCTTAATCTTGCATTTCATCTGTTTACAATTCGTTTTTAGGCTTTAAATTTCATTTTTAAGGGAAAAACATGGTTCAAAAATCGCTCGCGGGGGTCCGCAGGTGACACACATGGTACCTGCGGACCCCGAATTTTTTCTACAAGGAAAAAATTCGTGGGTCCGCACTTTCTTTGAAGAACATGTGCATTCCTACACACTATTTACAAATTTTAAGTGCGATCCCCGCGCGTTTTAAATTTAAACTCAAATTTCTCTTTTGCCGCCCAAAATTTTTCAAATTAGATTGTACTAATCTATCTTTTTGCGCATTGTAGGATTAACAAGATGTTGATTTGGAGAGAACGTGAACACGAGGACATGGATGACGCCTCAATGCTCCATTTTCCCACAATGCAAGCATTAAGAGCATGCGGTATATATAAATTCTGGGCCATCCAAGGCATGAGAGCACAGGTAGAGCTCCTAACATGGCTGGTAAACAGGTGGAACGTGCAGGACCAGTGTTTCATTATTGGTGGCCATCGGCTCGAAATCGAGCT
The DNA here is from genome assembly GCA_034641835.2 of Pinus albicaulis. Classification (NCBI taxonomy): domain Eukaryota; kingdom Viridiplantae; phylum Streptophyta; class Pinopsida; order Pinales; family Pinaceae; genus Pinus; species Pinus albicaulis. The sequence goes on from CM076572.1 coordinate 603,610,145, forward strand.
GGAGGACATTTCTTTTTTGACTGGTTTGTCCAAAAGGGGCGAAAAACTCTCCTTGTTTGGGACTAGGCCAGGTGGCCAGACTGTCGCTAGTCTTCGACAAGAATTCTGTAATAATGAAGCAGACCCCAGGGACAAACGAATTGATATAAAAACTATCATCTATCCTGAGCTGAAAGTTATTGCATTTACTGTTACCAGGCTGTGTGGGAGTGCAGCATTTCATGTAGCTACCAGTTCTCAGATGCGCATTTCTATGGATTGTTTTCGCGGCACTATTTTCAACTGGTGTGACGCTGTGTTGGCTAATGTAAAAGGCCAGCTAACTAGAGAAAAAAATGGGAAACTGAATAACTTTGGATATGGATCCATCGTCGTCTCCTTTGCTCTAGAGAGGATTCCTATGCTAGCTCCACAGAGTATCCCTGTTGATGACGGTCGACCTAGAGAACCTAGGATGGTTTGTTGGTCCGCACTGATGGCCCGTCACGGTATTAAGGGCGCTGAGATTGTTCGATTTCATTCTTCATATTTTCGTTGGCTGGACCGCCAACTTTTTGTCATTGAGGACTTTCCATATGTCGGGATAGATTTCCGTGGTGACCGGGAGATGGCTCTCCCAGCAGGGGAATAGTGGGATGACTCAGGTAAAAATATTTCTTCAACATTTTCTAAGTTTTAATAAATTTTTTTATTTTCGATCGTCTTGTTAAATAATAACCAAAAAGTTTGTTGAATACAGATGCGGGCCCACAGCGACCAGCCCATCTCCAACCCTATGAAAGAAGACAACCATTTGCAGCCGCACCAGCTCCTGCAGGCCAATTAGCGGAAATCTTGACTGATTTAGAGCATCATCTAGAGCGTTTGACTCTAGATATTCCGGAGACAAACATAGATGATATTCCACTCAGATTGCAGAGATACGTGATTGGTGTCCCAGGACCTTTTAGGAGGTTTCTGTGCAGGGTGGCTCAGGCAATGGTTTCTTATCGTGATCACCATCAGTGATGGGATGATCGTGTTGTAGACTCATATTTTTGACTTTTTGTGTTATCATTTTGCCGATCATAAGGTGTTTCCAACCTATGATCGAAGACGATGTATATTTTTGAAAACACTTTTATCCTATGATATATCACTATTTTACCGGCTATCTGTATACATGTTATGGATGTTATTTGTTTTACTGTTTTGATTACTGCAAATGTCGATTTATCATACTAGAAGCAACTGCGTCTGCTAATGTATTTAAATGTCTTGGAATATGTTGATATTCAATGTAGTCAAATTCACGTTCCAAGAGACGAAATCTTAAAAACAACCATAACAACACTGGATTTCTAATGGCATACACTCTATTAAGTTGTAATACAACAAGTTCAGAATCCAACCTCACAATCAAACTCCGAATCCCAAATGATATGGACTCAGAAAATAACTCAATCACTGCACTATATTCGGTAATGTTATTCATTGTTTGACCAAGGCTTACCCCATGCATGGAAACTAACTCGTCAGAGGGTGAATAGATAACCCAAGATGCAAAAGAAATGTTCAGTGTACTACGATAAGCACCATCAGCAAAACCAATGTAAGTTTGAAGAGACGTCGACATCTGCAATATCAAGAGTAAGACTCAGATAAGCAGGAATAGTGATAAAACACACTTCTAAACTAGGCACACCTTTCTAATCTAAGAAACACCAGCAGTAAAGAAATCTAACCTAAAAAATAAAAGATCTCCATACCAAGTTTAAGCATAATATCACTTCAGATATAGCCCATTTCTGGGTTTATCTAAAGGGATACCATCAAAATCTATTAGCTCATAGGCCCCTTTTGCTAGCTTTCGCTTAACAATGAAAGGACCATGCCACATGGGCACAAATTTTCCAGCTCCTATCTTATCATTGGCTTGATCATAAACTAAGACTAGGTCTCCTTCTGAAAAATTTCGAGGGGTAACACTTCTATCATACTGAGCTTTAACTCTTTTAACATGAGCCTCATTTGCTATTACAACGTTTCTCCGATTTTCATCCAATTGAGCCAAGTACAAAAAACGTTTCTCCTCTTCAGACGTAGCTGGGAGTAATTCTATGGCTAATTTCAAAGATGGAATTTCGCATTCAATCGACAACACAGCTTCCAAACCGTAAACGAGTTGAAAGGGAGTGAAACCAGTTGATGTTTTGACTGAAGTTCGATATTCCCAAAGTGCTGAAAATAACATGGAATGCCAATTCGTTTTGTGAATACCAATAATTCGTTTGATCATGGTGACTAAAACTTTATTTATGGCTTCGACCAGACCATTGGCTTACGAATAATACAGAGTGGAACTATCATGGCGCAGGCCAAGCTGTTCTGTCAATTCAGTCATCATGAAATTCTGAAAATGGCTTCCATGATCAGTAATAATGGCTTGAGGAACACCGAACCTCGCAATTATGTGATTAAACATGAAAGTTGCAGCAGTCTTGCCGTTGGCCGAAAATGTAGGCATCGCCTCGGCCCACTTAGTAAAATAATCTACTGCTAAGATAATATATGCATGCCCCCCAGCCGAGTGAGGGTTACATGTAATAAAATCAATACCCCATTTTGCGAAAGGACCAACAACAATTATGGGATGAAGAGGAGCGGGTGGCGCGCGCATCTTACGATCGAACAATTGACAATTGTGGCATTTCCGGACTGCATAAATACAATATTTGAATAACGACAGCCAGAAATAACCAGCGCACAATATCTTTTGGGCTGTGGCATACCCAGACATATGACCGCCACATGCTCCAGAATGGCAGTCATTTAGAACCTTTTCAGCTTCTTCATGAATAAGACAGCGTCGAAAAACAGAATCCGCTCCCCGACGATAAAGTGTATCACCAATAATATTATAATGTTGGGATTGGAAACGTATTTTCCGTCGTTGAGATCGCGAAATTTCACGTCGAAAAGATTGGGTTTGGAGATAAACGATAATATCTCCATACCATGGATCAAGAGTACTGATAAGAAACAGAGATTCATCCACAATGGGTTGCTCTGCCAGAGTTTCAGTATCAGTAGAGGGGAAATCACACATTAGTTCCGCAAAAACCAAGGATTTATTCGCCTTGGATTTTTCAAATTCCAAGTCAAATTCCTGCAGGATGACTATCCATTTGGAATACTTGCCCCCTAGCAACTGTTTGGTCAAAATGTACATCATAGGGTTGCAATAAAAAATTACCGTAGTTTTGCGTAACAATATGTAATGTCTAAATCGTTGGACAGCTTGAACAACTGCTAGGGCCAATTTCTCCACATGCGTATACTTAATCTCAGTCGGATGTAGATTTCGCCTAAGATAGTAAATCACATGTTCAGTATGAGATTCATCTTCCTGAACTAACACCATCCCAATGGTGGAATGAGAAGCGGCGAGGTACAAAATGTAATCCTGGTTGTAGTCGGGAGGATGCAATAACGGTGTTTGGGTTAACGCGTGTTTAAGTGCATCAAAATATCGATCAGCGATCTCATCCCAAAAGAATGGAATGTTCTGTTTCAGCAACTGGGTAAATCCTTTTGTAAGCTCGGTGTAGTTAGGAATAAATCGACGTAAAAAGTTTGCTTTCCCCTGCAAACTTTGGAGTTGGCGTAAAGTCGAAGGAGGAGGTAATTTAACAATAGCCTCGACCTTCGATGGATCGATGCGAATGCCTGCTTTCGAGACAACAAATCCCAGTAAACGACCTGACTCTACACAAAAAACACATTTGTGTGTATTTAGCTGAATCCGATAATGCTGACATCGCATAAAGATAGCACGTAAATGTGTAAGATGGTCAGCCCTGCGTGATGAATGAGCAGGTAAATCATCGAGATACGATTGCACAATGTGCTTAATGTCATGAAACGCATAAGACATTGCCCGTTGAAAAGTTGCTCCAGCGTTCTTTAATCCAAAGGGTAGTTTGGAGTAAGCAAATGTCCCCCACGGACAAATAAAAGCTGTTTTTGGCTGATCGACAGGGAGTATGTTTATTTTATTATACCCCGAAAAGCCGTCCATAAAGGAAAACATTTCACTGTCGGCACAATCATCGATTATTTGATCGATATAGGGAGTTGGATAATTGTATTTAGGACAAGCTCGATTAATATCCCTATAATCGATACATATTCGTATGGTTCCTTGTTTTTTAGTCACAAGAACAATATTAGATACCCAATCCGTTAAAGGAATCGGATAAATAAAACCTGCACGAAGTAATTTTTCAACCTCTGCTTTGATAGCAGCAGCTTTTCTAGGATGCATTTGATGTAGACGTTGACGAACAGGCTTGGCATCCAGGTAAGTCTTGATTTCATGTATGACAATTGACGGATCAATTCCTGGAATTTCTTCGTAGGACCAGGCAAACACATCACAGAATTCTTGAAATAGGGCTTTATAAGTTTGAATTTCTTCTTCAGTACAGGAAGCACCTATATGAATGTTTTCAATTATTATAGGTTTTACTGAAATGTGAATTGGAATCGTTCGAGAAATATTTTTCAAATTTAACTCAGAATTGGGATTTTTCAATGGATTCTGTGGTTCCTTGACATAATCAGCGGTAAATATTGAAGCGAAATCATCTTCAAAATGATCTAGTTTAGGTAAAAACGAAGATCGATGATGTAGATCTTCCCATGGTAAATCATCAACAGATAATAATTCACGAATCTGCTCATCGGAATGAATAGGTTCAAGAAATGCTATTGTGGCTGAGCTAGATATTGAGAGTGATTCCTCGTGGATCCCATTCACTGGATCAATCTCGGTTGAAGAGGGGTTGGAAAATGACTGTACGGCCTGATATGCAAGTTCAAATGGACTCAAAGGCATCATGCCATCAATTGAATCTAGCTCGGATTCGGAAGGTATGATCCAAGGATCATCAAACATAACAGAGTCTGACGAAATCATATGAATAGTTGCAACAGAAGGAGATACGTCAGGAGGAGGAATGGAAAAAGTTCCTAGCAAACCAGAATCTTTAATCAAACCTACTCCAACATCCTTATAAGGGATAATCGTTTTACCAACGTGCTGGATTGTTTCTGTAGAGGCTGGGTCGGAAGTAAAATAAGTTAACTGATCTATTGTAACGATCCTTCCTTGATATGGAAATTTTATGAGTCGGAAGACCGAAGAGACAACAGCTGTCATAGCATAAGACCAACTACGACCCAGAAGAAGGTTGTAATCTAGAGGGGCATCAACCACTTCCACATCCAAATTTACAACTTTACCTTCAACCCCTATGGGTAAATCCTGCAAAATACCAAAAGGGTGGAAACCTCAACCATCAAAAGCCTTAAGAATCATCGGAGATTGGTTCAGCATAGGAGAACCAAGTGATTTCCAACACTGAATTGACATAATACATGTTGAATCTCCCTCATCAATCACAGTCTGATAGATCGGTCTGTTTCTGACGTACACTGGTATCTGGAAAGCCATCTGATGAGGTAGACGAGGTGTACTATTTTCTAGATCGAAGATTATAAGATTAGAATCCTGAATATCAATAGCTCCTATAGCAGACAAAAGTAGTTTACGCTGTGCTGGGCATGATTGTAGCACTTCCAAAGCCGACATTGCTGAAGGAGAAATAGCTAAGTCTTCAACAATGTTGTAATTCTGAGCAGCTCTCGCATGTGGATTGAAAGCTGATTTACGAAGAAAACCTTTAGCAGGCGGTTTGATTATTAAGTCTGGATTTGGTTTCTCGATCTGTAGCGGACCAGAAACAGGAGGAGGTGTAGTTGATGTATTTTCATTAGAAGATTCTTCTTCTTTATCATCAACATGATTCTTAGTACCATAATATTTCGATCGTGTCGCAATCCTTACATGAGACATCATCAAAATTGGCTCTTCTGAAGCAGTCGAAGTAGAACCAACCATCTTACTATCTTGAGTTGGAAGAGGATCCTTCAAGACAGCAGGTTGTGAACCTTTGACGAATTTCGCAACCTCGGCCCGATGTGGGCATTCCTTAGTAAAATGATCTTCGTCACAAATGTAACAAGGATAACGTGGTTTACGTTTTTCGTCATTGGATTCATTTTTATCAGATTTTTCTTTGAATTCTTTTTGTTTTTACTCTTCCCTTTCTTTTTATTATCGGATTTAGATTTAGCTGTGGATGTCTCCACAACATGAATATCGGCAGAAACTTCGGGGGAAGATTCTCCTTTCGGGGAATCAGGTAAAGTTATAATTGGAGAAGAATTCTTTGAAGATTTATTCTTACTTTTATTATTGACTGTACCAATCATACCATCAGCGACATGAGACCCTGAAGGAGCAGCAGCTATTTGACCTTGTTTTGGAAGGTCTGGGATTTTTTCATGTAAAGTACCTGACTGGGTGTAAACGAGGTCAAGGTACTGAGCTTGAGAAATTACTTGCTCTTCAGTAACAACACCAGCCTTAGCAACATCTTCAGTAATCTTGGGTAACAATGATTTAACAAACCATTTCGCCAAAATTTGATCCGGAATGTAAACTTTCACCAAACGTCTCCTATGTCGCCATTCGTGAATATGATCAGAAATATATGTAGACATGGATTGTTTCAGCGAAGTTAATAATTCCGTGCCATTTTCGTATCTGACCGGCAACTGAAAATGAGTCAAGAAGGCAGTTGCTAATTGACTGAAATTATGAAACGAGCCTCGTGGTAACTCAATGTACCATTTGGCTGCAAGACCAATAAGCGTTCTTTGGAAAAGATGTAAGCGAATCGAATCATCAATGATTGAATTAGATGCATACCAAAGGTGATAAGTCATGACGTGATTTGATGGATCCTCTCTTGGCTTACCTTCGAATTTTGGTATATCACTGGGCAACTTATGCGGCATCGGCGGCCAGTATTGATAATAGAAAATTGGATCATTTGTAAGGCGCGTCAAATTAGGTAAATCCAAAGTTGCGATAAAGGGTAACTGATGGTTAGGGTCACGAAAACCTTGAGTAGCCAAAGAAGTTCCAGGAGGTGGATACCCAGGGTAGCTGGGAATCGGATTAGCATTAGGAATTGTATAACCTCCTAGAAAACCAGGATTAATCGTACCGAACTGGGGTTGTTGATAAGTATAGCCAGGGTACGGTTGATACTGAAAGTTTGGGTTTTGTGTATAGGGACCGAATTGTGGCTATCCCTGGTACGGTTGATATGTGAATTGCGGTTGACTTGTGACAACTGTACTTGTACCAGCTTGTCCAATAGGCATCTGAACCGAAGTCTGAACCAAAGATCCTGGCTGGGGTATAGAGACTTGAGGGATTTGTACGGAGGTAGGGATAGACAAACTCGGGTTTACAGATACTCCAGAAGCAAGTGTTACAAGTTGAACAGACGTAGCAGCTGTTGCAGCAGTTTGAGGCGGAGTCTTAGGCGAACTAGGACCGGCTTGCTAAACAGGACCAGGTGCAGGAGTTTGAATAGTAGGCTGGACAGGTTGCTGAGTTGGACCAGTAATTAAAGGCTGCCTAGGTTGATAAGGCAACTGCACATTAGGCTGCATAGGTTATTGATATTGGGATGGATCCCACACCATATTCATTCCGGGGTATTGCCCCGCAGAAGGCTGAATGTAAGGACCATAACCTGGTTGAACGCAGGGTTGATAAGTGAGTGGTACATTTCTGGCTCCTTGAATGGATGGCTGACCAGAAGGCTGTTGGAAAACTTGAATTGGGTACTGACCTTGAGGTTGATAACCCTGAGGCGCGTACTGAAGCTGGGGTTGATAAGGACCCTGAGGAGCATATTGAGTTTGGGGTTGACCTTGGGGCATGTACTGTCCTGAAGGTTGATACCCTTGAGGTGTGTACTGTCCTTGGGGTTGTCCCCCAAAATAATATGATTCCACAGTTTGTGTTGGGAAAAAGTTACCTTGAGGTTGCCCTCCAGGCGGTAACTGACTTCCTGAAGGTTGCCCCCCAGGCGGTAACTGACTACTTGAAGGTTTCCCCCCAGGCAGCAACTGACTACCTAAAGGTTGCCCCCCAGGCAGTAACGGATTTCCCTGTGTTGGACCCACAGGTGGTAACTGACTGCCTTGAGGTTGAGGATTCAGAACATTACCAGACATCATATAAATTTGTGTTGCGTTCAACGTTTCAGTTTTAACACCACTATTACCAGATGAAAACACTTGTTCAATTGGTTGAGGAGATGCTTTCGAGAAAGTACCAGACAAAGCCTGATATCCCGAAGGAATAGAAGGACCACCATGTAAAAATGATTCCGGTGTTTGAGAAAACACAGATGACTCTCCGGCCATAATGGATGGCGGATAGTAACCTCTGGGTGTAGGATGAAATGGAACTCGAGGTGGAGAAAAAGCAAGACCCGGATTCTCTAAAAAGTTTGTTAAAGATAGATACCAAGCACTAGTTCGAATAGGGCTGTAGAAAATAGATTCACGCTCCCTAAGATTTAAAGATTGAGGGGAGTCGGGAAGAGATATATCTTCGTCTGGATTAGTAAGTTCTTCAATGGAAATAAGACCAGCTGGAAGATCGTCAGTGACAATATTTCTTACCCTAGGTGAATCAAGATCGCTAGAAGTTGGTGAAATAAATCCTGAGGATGTTTCTAAAACAGAAGATTTAGTTTCAGGTTCAGAGATTTCAGGTTCGTCAGCCAATTCACTGGAAGCAGAAATACTACCAGCAACTTCAGAAACTGAAATCGGTTCTTGAATGTATTCTGTTGTAGGTATTTGATGATCAGGATGGACAATTATGGATGAACTTCCAATTTCTGTTGATCTAATCCTACCACTACTGGATGATACCAGAGCACGAAGCCCTTCAATCTGACTCGGTGAATATTCAGGGGGTTTCCCTTGTAGTCTCCGGGATTGTCTCAGCAATTCCGCCACGATTAGATATTAACTAATCAAACGCAAACAAAGAAAATTTCAATGAAAACACCTAAAGTCTCTAAAGAAACAAACAGCTGAATCACACGCTTAAAAAATCTAAGAGTTCAAACCACACACAAACAGTAACTTTCCGTACTAAAAACCCTAGTTGGTGATGAAATCCAACTTAGTAGAAATTTAACACAGAAAGGGCAGTTGGAACAGTTACCCCGACAACCTGATTAATGAAACAGACTGGCACAAGTTTCCTCAAAAAACCATCTCGTGTGAAGAGAACCCCCCAGAGAGTCCAAGTGAGTCTAGTCGACGTCTGCTCCAGGTATAGTGAGATCTTTCCTTCACCGTCACCTTAGGAAATAATCTTAAGATAATGGACACTAAGGTTACCAACAGTAACAAATATAACTGGGGGAACAGTCTACGATCCGATTTCACGCGCAAGGGCAGAGTAGCAAGCTCAATCCCCTTGAAGGCTCCTCGACATGGTTAATCTGAGGTTTACCGACAAGTGACCCCAGGCTACTCGACAATGGTTAATCCGAGGTTTATCATTTGTAATATGTGAAAAATCTTCTATCTTCTCCAATGAAACATAATTGATTGTCTCAAAGGTTCAGATATGATCTCGTGATTGACTTCTTTAAGAGAAGCTTCCCAGATTATACAAATTACAATTGGATTTATCTCCTACCGCAAGATTTGTCTACTTGTTTGTTTTTACTACCTTGGAGAGTTAACTACTCTCTACTCCAAGATACTAGCCTAAGCTATGTTGGTGATAAGAGCCCTAGAAAATAAAAAGATTGCTAGATGAATTTTAATTAAGCGTTACTTTTAAGAGCTGTTTCTTACGTCAATGGGTGCGGAAATGAAACTCTGATGGTGTGAAAAGACACTAAAAATGCATCTAAAAATGATGATCAGATTGTTTTTTTTCAATGAAATTCTAATTAAGGAAAAGTTAGAGAATGCAATTCTTTTAATGAACAATTCCTTCTTTAAACATAAAGAACAATTGAAAGAAACTATTTTTGTCTTTTCCAACAATTTATCAAAGCTCACAATGAAAATCCTTTCACTTTCCAAAAACTCGAAGCTACAACACAATTTTCCTTCAAAAGAAATCTAGAAATTTTAAAAGCACTCAAGACTACAAACTAATTTCAAGATCTACAAAGTTTAATAGCACTCAAAACTACAAACTTTAATAATCTAAATGAATAAAAGCTTTAAGATTTTTTGAAGAATGTTTTATCTTAGTTGTTCAGCAAACTAAGGATCTATTCGTTCAGAATAACAAACAGATCGAAAAACACTCAATTATGTTTTTATAAAAAATGAAATTCAAAAACCAATAACAAAGTTTCTTTTCGAAGATTTGCAAAGAAACAAGTAACTCTATTTCTCAATAAGGGATGATTTCACAATCAGGTCAGATTCAGCAAAAGAACAAAAAATACCAAGGTAATCTGAGGTACTTCAAAACGTCAAATGCTTCAAATCGCTACAAAAGACCAAGGGAAACGCAATCCAAAACACAAAACTTCTAGAAAATCATCAAAACACCAATACTGCTGAGATTTATTAACAAAAGGCTTTTGACAGAAACAATCATCAATCTGGGTAGAAAACAAAAACTGAAAATCAAGATCAAGATAAACTAAAGAAAGAAATCTGAAGTTTTTCAAAACTTTAACAGGGTCCGCAGGCTCCAAGATATCACAGGTGCGGTCCCGCACTGTTTACACAGGAAAAGTCCGAAACTGCCCGCACTGTGAAAACAAGGCAAAGAGCGGGTCCTAGGAAAAACTAGAGAAAACCTAAGCTACCCAGGCATATGTCAATCAATCAAAAACCAAGAAAAACGTTTCCTCAAATCAAAATCAAAGAACAAAAAACAACAAGTTCTTTCCCCAGCGGAGTCGCCAATTTGTTGTATGGATTAATCCGTCTTGCGGACAAGATCGATCTCCCTAGTACTAAAAGTATCTAGCAAAAAACAGCCAAACATACTAATCTTTCTCTAAGCATATAAGGTTTACAATAGGCTCTATAGAGGTGTAAAAGACTTACCGTTTGTCCAGTGCTTGTTTGAAGTCGTTGTTGTCCCTCGCGCGCTTGAAGGAGTTTTCCTCGTAAACCTGCAGTCACAAACAAGAAAAATATTACATAGTAGCTGTATAGAAATCATCATAAACCATGCTTATCATAGTGATCAAGGAATCTATGAAATAAACCATTGATTGAAAGCTTATTGAGAAAAATGAGTATATTTGTATTAATTTCAAAAGAAGAAAATCCTTACAACCTGAGCCTTGATGTTGCACAGGGCTTTCCGGGGTCCGAAGCAGGAGTCTCCTTTACTTTGACAAGTTCCGCACTCCTCCAACCAAGACAAAGAGAGGTATGCAATCTCTCCTCACAAAATCCTTAGTTAACTGAGTCTAAATCTCAACAGCACTTAACTTCAATTATTCTAAAAGCTTGAACTCCCTTTGAGGCTACCCAATGCCTCTTTTTATAGTGGAAAAGAGGAGGTTTTCTATTCCAAGCATGAAGGAATATAATCCTCCTTCAAAGGGATAATCTCCTCACATCAAGGGGTTAGCTCCATGAGGTAAGGGATTCATGCACCTTACAAGAGCGGTTCTGCCACCGCAAAATCCATTCTAGAAGCTTCCAAAATTTACTTTAATTGAGCTTTTTGGGATTTTACTTGCGCCTTTTTAATCTTACAGGGGTCCGCACCTATAAAAAAGATAAAGTGCATTCAGGAACGCAGGAAACCTGAACATTGGGTGCGGGACCGTAGGCAAGATAGCCAGAAAGTGCGATACCAAAGTTTAGGAGACTTTTAGGAACTTTTTCTGATTTTCAAGGCTTGACATGAGGAACTGATATGTTATAATTGCAAAAGGGAGAAGTATGAGTAATAATAAGCTCATACACATGGAAAAATGTCAGGATGACAATTTTCAGTGTAACAGTAGGGTATGTAGCAGTAAGCAAGTAGATATGTGGTTTTTTGTAATTTTGGAAAAGAATTGGGTTTTGATGAACATTTTTCAAATTATTCTACCCAGGGATGGTATTGTACTCAATCTGTAATTCTACATGTTTTTGGCTGCTAATGGGCATATATTAATATAATACTTCTCCTCTTTACTGTTAAAAAAAAAAAACTGAATTACATGGACAAAACCGTTTACATCTAAAAACAAAACTAGCTTTAGTCATTTTAGCTGTTTTTGTTCCAGTATATAAAAATAAATACTCTCTTTCCCTTACAAGGCCTTTGAACTATAATGTTTCATTGATATTTCCCATATAAACAATAGAATTGGCCTAATATATAAACATACTTGTAATGCATAAAAAATCATTAAACAATATTTGAAGGCCCAACTTCCTCACTAGTGCATTTGATCCCTTCGCTCGTTCCCACACCTTCGTCACCAACGCCAAAATTTCCTTGTAGCTGGGAAATGACAATCAGGGATCCTAACGATGATTTCCTTCACTTCAACGAATAAACTATTATTGATCAACTCTAAATTGGAGGAAATGATATATTATTCCATCTTGACAATCTTCCACTCCAGGGACGCCTCTACACTCTGAAACTTAGCATTGATGTAGTATGCATTAGACGCGTGATATTTATCCAATAAATCCATCCTACATGTGAGGAGACTGAGTGTGGCCATCATCATTTTAAATGTAAATTCAACAACCCTTTTCCACTAAGATGATTCAGCGTTCATAAACTTCCCTCCTTGCGATGCCATCCTTAGTTCACTCGAAAAAATGCAATTACTCAGGCTATACTCCGGGTTTGAGCCAAAAGATGCCACATATGGAGACAACGTTTCCTAATATAAGAATTCATCCTGAACTTCAGAGTTAGCCTCAACTCTCTTCATTAATGCATACAAATTTTCAATTTTTATTCCTATTAAATATCTGTTTTTCCCCAGAGAAATGTTAAACCATCCATGCAACCACTTTGCTGTGGCACGAGGTGAGTCTTGCTCCATATTTTCGCCATTAAAGCATTTATGTGAATTAAATTCATCCCAAGAAAATGATATAACCACCTATCCATGAAGCTTCTGTGTTGAGATATGTATCTTGTCAGGGTTCTCAATGCCTTGCCTTGGAATTACAAAACACCTCCTAGTGGTAATTCCTCCCATTCTGTCACCGACCTATCCTGTATGTATTTCCTTACTCCACTCATTATGTATCTAACAATGCCATCATTGATGGTCGTGCGCTCCAACCATAAAATCATTCCTCTATGGTATGGGAATTTGGTTTTTGTCCCATCCATTATTTCACATATTCCTGCTCCCAATAGTGCTCCACGATTCACCATCTCATCAACTTCCCGATTGATTTGGAAGAGGACATGGAATAACGAGAGCTTGTCAATGTTTTTTCATACGGTAATTGATCCTTTTAACTAAGGAGGAGATTGAGAGATCAAAATTTATATTAAGGGTTGAAAAAATCTGAATTACCAGCAGGAAGTCCCTTGTGACAATTAATTTCCTGGTTATGAGACTTAGAACAAGGTCTAGGACCTTCCAAACCACGAGGAGCTCAACCTTATTATTTTTTTCTACTCCTAATCCACATGAAAATTTTATTTTTCCTCTTGTTCACCAGGGAAAAATATCACCCTCTCACTCCTGTCACCCTTGGGTTCCCTTTTGCATCTCCATCAAAGAAGAGCATCAACACCCTTTACTTATCTTTCAAGAAACTGAATTCTTCTTGGATAATTCTTAGGCATTGTAATTTTTTCATATTGGGACAAGTTCTGAAGCTTCTAGGATGATCCAAGGAGATTCTTAAGCTATAAAAATATCCTCTCAACCTTGGATATCCCTTCCACATCTAAATTCTTAATACCCCTCACATATAGCGATTTGGAGAGAAAAGAGATGGCCTTATTGGCTGCTCATATAGCCAATGGGGATTCACCTACAAATATGCTTTGAATCCTTGTGATCCCTATGACCCAACATAAAAACATAGGTGAAATTTTCCACTCTCTTTTGATGATAGAAACATGAGAGGAACCATGATATGACCAATTCATGAACATACCTTGCTAATTTAAAGGGTTGGCATGGATTTTAAGTAAATGTTTAAAATCATATCTCCACACAACTAAAGAAAAAGGACAATCTAAAAATAGTTGGAGGATCAATTCTTCTTCCTTCTTGTAGAGGACACACCAAGAGGGACCTTGGATTCTTCTACGTTTTAAGTTTTATGCAGTGAGGATGCTTCCATGTACCAAAGTCAACAAAAAGGCATTCACTTTCGGGATGGATCTCTGTTCGAAATTTCTTTCCAGTTATTTGAGGGGGAAGGGGAGGGAAGTATCCTTAATAGGAAGTTGTATCCCTCTTTTACAGAGTTGTTGGACGAATTTCCAAGCCGTCACATCATGAGGTATTGTTCATTAACATGCACAGGAGCTAGATCCTTCAAATAGGAGATCATTTTTTCTTAGTTGGATTGCATATGATTAATAATACCATGACATTCCCATCTTCTCCAAATGCCTGAATCATCACATATTACTAAATATTTCAATTTATTGACTTCACTACCCTACATCTAATCAAAAAGGGGTTTGATATCATCAAAGGGATAGAGGAGATACCCAAGCAGATAACTGTATTTCCAAAAATTGATTCATGCACCATTCGCCACCTGCAAACCCAAATTTTCAATAATAATAGGCGCTGAATTCTTACATAATATCCATATTTTTGATCCACTTCCCATCCACTAGACTTCCTCAGCTCTTAAGAGGAAAGACTTGTGGAAGTATTTTTTTAGGAAGGCCTCCATCCACCACTCCTTTGAGTTGGATATCAACTTCCAAACTAGCTTGGCTCCCAAGACTAAATTAACCATGAGAGGATTTCATATCTCCAATACACCCACTTTCTTGGGAAGTCAAACTATATTCTAATTGATTAGATGAAACTTTTTATCATTATTCTTACCCCCTTTCCATAGAAAATTCCTGAGCATGATACTAATTTGATTTAAAATTCCTTTTGATGCTAAAATCCCATAACATAAATATATTGGGAGGGAAGAGAGCACAACCTTGATAAAAATGGTCTTTCTAGCTAGATTCAACCAAAATTCGCCCCACCTTGCAATCTTCTTTTATTTTTTTGTAAAATTTCATCCAATTCTTCTTGGCGAGGATTTCCTAGTGAGATAGGGATGCCTAAATATTTAAATGATCTCCACTCTTGCAGAACTGAGAATCCCAGAGTTGATGCAATATCCTGAAGCAGAGAAGCTGATAAATTTCATCCATAGAGGTGGATATTTCTCTTGTTTACCAACCCCCCTTGAGAGTTCCATATAATTTTCTAAAACTATTTTAAAACTGGAAGCTATGATTTTGGAATCACCACCCATCCGAATGGTATCATCGACGAACTAAGAATGATTGACATCTTTGACATGTTAGGCAATAGAAAGAATGGGTAAGGCTCTTGACTTGCATGATTATTTGAGATTTTGGCTTAAAATCTCAGCTACTATGATGTAAAGTAGGAGAGAGAGATGGAAACCTTGCCAAAAGCCTATTAAGGCTTCGAAGAAAGGAGGTTCTATGCCATTTATCAAAGGGGCGATCCATGGATGGCCAATACAAGAATTTATCCAATTGAAAAAGGTCCTTGCAAAAGCCAATTTTTTCTAAGACGTGAAAGAGAAAAGAGTGACTTACCCAATAAAGCACATTCACCATATCCAACTGGATGACAATCCCCGACTCTCCACTTTCTTGACTCAAGTGGATCGATTCCTGAACCAAAATTATGTTATCCAAAATATATTTATTTTGGAGGAAGCCACCTTAATTTTCTGAGAACAATATTGGAAGAGTCCTTTTTAATCTCTCAACAATGATTTTCATCAGAAGTTTGTAAGAGGCATTACACAAGGATATAGGACAAAACTTGCTAAAGGAGGAGGCATTCGATTCCATTGGAATTAGTTATAGGAAGGCATACCCCTCCCCCAACCTTCATTTTAACCCTATTCCAATTTATAACCTATTCCTCCTTGATCTCTTGCAAGAGGAGGTGATTCTCTTCTTCTGATATTTCCGAGGAGAAGGTGGAAAAAAATTCCCTGCCTTCCCAACATTAAGAGCCCCAACCGAGGAAAACAAATATTGAAAGTTATTGAAAGCTTCCTCCTTAATCTCAGAAAAATTGGAAGTGGGGGTTTTACCTTTTGGATTAATTTCCCGCACTTTGTTTCGAAGCTTTCTTTCTTTAGTATGCTTATGAAAGAATGAGGTGTTTTTATCCATGAGTTTCAGCCAAGTACTTTTGGATTTTAACCTCCACATTTCTTTCTCTTTCCTATTCTCCTGGAATATTTGTTTGTTGAGGCTCTTCTCCTTATCTATATGCCATTCCTCAACTGTATGATCCTCCATTATATTGATATTCTACTCCAGTTATCTTATTAACTATTAATTTCTCTTTCCTGATGGGATGTACACTTCTTTAGCCCATTTCTGCAAGGCTTATTTTATTGACTAGAGTTTTTATCCCTAGATAAAGGCTGTGGAACCGACATATTCTTGTTGACAAGTTTGAGAGATCAACCCTCCAACTCGTTCCTATACCAACCATCTTGGATTGTACCAAAAGGGGATTGGCCGTAAATCCTCCTTATCCTCCAAAACCAACATTACTTATCTACAATAAGACTCTCAAAAAGCTAGGATGGAAGAGTGTGGATCTAGGCCATGAAGAATCCATGTACTGTGACTGAGAAACCTATCAAGACGAGAAGAAAATTTTCCTTCTTCAACTCTCTTGTTGGACCATGTATAAGGTATTCCATATTCTTTTCGAAGCAATCCTTAACAATGTTTCCACCCTTGCACTCGGATGAAAACATGGTAGTGTTGATGTCTCCGCCACTATACCCTTCTTATTCCAATTATTATTCTCAAGGTACCAGAGCCTATCTCATAATTCTAACTTCTTTGCATAACTGTAGGGTGGATATACATTTATGACTTCGAACCTCTCATTTGTGTCCTTTTTTCCCAGCTCCACTGCTATTCGGTTTGAATATTTGATATTATCTATCATAGAGAATTTATCGTTACAAGAAACAATCCCCAAGCCACCTGAATCTCCCCTTGAACTTTGATCTATGCCTTCACTTTCCTTCCATAAATCTTTGGAAATTTTCACTAGTGCTTCTTCTTCCATTTTTGATTCCTGTAGAAGGAAAATCGAGGTATTATCCCTTTTAATTAAATGTTTTATTGTGAGGGATTTATAGGGTCCTCCCATACCCTTTGTGTTCCAAGAAAGCACCTTCATCTATTTGGGTCGAAAGTGATTTTAGACCACCATATATTGTTCCCGCTTTTCCTTTGAGCCCAGAAAATTTAAGGAGATAAAAGTTATGGATTTGGCTCCCAAGCTTCTTTTTTTGCTCAGATTCTGTTTCCCTTATTTACTTTTTAGGGTGTCATCCTTTCTTCTTGAAATTTCTCCAAGTTTCTTCATTGCTAATTTCCTCACTTCCTCCTTGAGCCTAAGACATAGTCCTACTTATGATTTCCCTTGAACCCTCCTAGGGATAACACTACGCATTTTCTGGGGAAGATGATTGAGCCAAGTAACACAAGACCGAGACCCCCTCCAGATTTGGAATGCACTGACTCTAGAGAGGTTGGATCTCAAGAAGGGATGAATTCATATTGGCCTCAATTATTTCTCCCTATTCTATTGGATATTTTGTGTTATTATCCTCAAACACCCCCACCTTGATTATCCTGAGTCTCTGATTAAGCTTCTAGGGACTGAAGAACCCCAAATGGATTCACTGAAGTAGGTGGCCCATTATTAGCTGACATTTTTTTCCCATTATTTGTCTTCCATTTCTTATTTCCTCTCTTTTTCTGAGTCCTCCATTATTCAAATTGGGCTCCTTGACCAACTTGGGTCCCTTTTGAGGTTTCAGGATGAGATATAACAGTCCCTAGAAAATTTTCTGCACTCATGAAAAACCCTACATTTGAAGGGGATCTGTTCGTAGTCTAAGATTTGGTAGTGCTTCCAAGATCCCATTTTTAGGAAGATTTCGACATGTAAACCCTTCTCTAGATCCACCTTAATGAATATCTTAGTAGATGAATACTGTCCACCTGTTGGCTTCATTCAATATATGTAATTTCCTACTCCGTTGCTGATGGCCCAAAGGCAATCATCACTCAAACATGAAAGAGGGAGGTGGGGGATCTTGAATCACACCAACACAACATTAGGGATGTCCTCAGCTAGGTCGAAATCCAACATCCACCTGTTTAAGTACATTACTCTACTTCCAAAGAAATAAGGGCCATTTCTTAGTATGATCTCTTTGTCCCCCTTGAATTTAAACAAGAAGGAAAAAATCCATTACCCACAAAAAATACACCCAGGTTTCCTTTCATTTTATCCTTCCAATTATTTTCAATCGAATATTCCATTGAATTAGGTGAAGGCCACATGCCTGTAAATTTCCCAACAAGGGCCCGATTTGAATATGCTAGGATTAAGCGGAAAAAATCTAGAGGCATTGACATAGATGAGATATTTGCCATTTGTTTAAAAAAAATTGAATGATTATTAGTGGATCTCCATTTCTGAGGGAGGGAGGAGATCAATGCCTGAAATTCTATTAGATCATCGAATGGAGGGGGAGGAGTCCACTCTAGGTTGACCATCATTGGCGAGCGATAAGGGGAGGGGAATGACTAAGGTTTCAGGGGCTAATAGGTTGCAGAGGTTAGAATTGTCTTTTTAGTACGACTATTAATATTGGAAAAACAAAATTCATGATAATTAAATCTATAAATATCACATTTAACACTTTCATATATGACAAAAATAACTTTATGGAAGTTCCTTCATAGATATATTAGAATCAATATCCATCACAAGCTCAACTAGAATTATAAAATTGAGAAAAGGGTAAATTAAGGATGGAAAGATTATTATGGGCTTGAAAACAATTGTAAGGAAACTAATATTTGTATATTGAAAAAAAAACTCCACTTTGAGACTCTCATCACTCCTATTATTTTATATGGATGTGAGGTTTGGGGTTGCAATATCTCCAGAGAGTCGTGGAGGAAGAGAAATACATCCTATCCTATCCCTCCTATTGAAACATGCCTTAAACCCTTTGAAAGAATTACTATGAATAGGTACCTTATGTATAAGAAGAATTTAAAGAACATGGAATACAAGAGGTTTCATAAAATTTCTTCTAACTCTAACCAAAATGACTATCTTCAAGTCAAGCGAGTATGGAATAAGGATACCCAGTCTCGGATAGAAAATTGGCGTATAAGGAGGAGATCATTTTATAAAATAAGGACAATACTAAAAATTCTATCACATCAAGATTTAAGGAGAATTTGTGGTTTGATAAAGAGTTGGGAGGAAAAAGGAAACTAAGATATTATTAGGAGGTGATCGACCCAAATATTGAAACTAAAAAATATCTCTCTATCTTGACTAGTGTAAAGGAGAATATAAACATTACTAAAGCAAGAAAAAATTCTCATGAGCTTCATATTGAAACTTGGCATTGATCAATTCCAAAAACACCATGGGATGAAAGAGTTTGTCACTTAAGTGACGTTAAGAGGGTTGAAGATGAAAAACACCTTCTGTAAGATTGTCCAGCTTATACTCACATTACATATAAATCTCAAATTATTTTTTACACTACCAACATTCTTGACCTTTTAGGCCAAAACAACTATGGTGATCTTGGAGCGCTTCTCTTAATGATTTTTGAATACATAAATAAAATCATAAAAAATTATAAGAAATCTCTTATCATTTGAGGTTCCAATAGACAATTTTAGTCTTAGTGGATTGTTAATAATCATCACCATAATGTACAAATAGTTGAATTATCATTTCAAAATATTTCTTGAAACATTTTTATTAATTATTTTATTGTTTTTAATATCATTATGTTTCTCTCATACATTGTAGAATTGTTGAGAATGAGAACAAAATTACACATATTTCCAACTAGTTAGACTAAGAATACATTACAGGTAGAATGGTAAGTTATGATTTTATTTATTAAAAAACATTTGTAAACAAGTAAAAATATTTGGTAGGTGATTGTGTTATGTAACATCCTAAGTTTTAGTCCTTTGGAAATTTTATAATTAAAAAATTGTGTATGGATTTTTTTTTTTTTGCTATCTTGATTGCGAGGTAGAAATGAAATGGTGTTGTAAAATTGTAAATATTTTGCAGTAAATAAAATGATAATAATAAAGACCAACAAACATGAGCACCTATAGGGGTTATGATTACACAAGTGGGGAATAGTAAGGGGGTCTAAGGGATTTATTTATTAATTTTCCTATCTAATATAGCTTATCAACTTCACATTATTTAAGCTATGAGTAGTGGAGAAAACCAATTCCTAGAGATAAGTCATTACTACTAAACTTTAGCAATATATCTCCCCTACATTCTTGGAACAAGAAGAAGTAGTGGGAGAAACTTCTTGTTAGGGGAAATGCAAGGGAAATTCAAATATGAGGACAAATATGGGAGAAGGGAAGAGGAGAAGAGTTTTAGAAAGTAGAATAATAGAAAACTAGGTGCAGATATGATATAGATTAGACAAGACATGAAAATAAATCATAGTCTTGCTGAAAGAGCCATGGAATAAGAAATATGTAAGGAAGTTTTGTGACATCAGTTGGACCTTTCTATGTCCTCACTAAAACATACTAAAAGGAAATTTTTTTGAGGGACTAAGAAGCAAAGAAGGAATTCCTGTTATATTGTGAGAGGTAGGTAATGAGGGTGCTTATAGTTGCTATATATTGTGCAAAAATTTGAAATGGAAGTTATCCTTGTTGAATTAATTGTAAACTAAATTTAGAAACTTTGTTCCTACTTTGCTTTGGTGGTATCATAGGTTGGATAGGGTGTGGAGTTCTAGAGAGAACTACCTACGGGTGGGTGGAAATCACTTAGTATACTTGGTTTTTCCAATAATCTCCATTGCACTTAGATAATTATCTATTTATATCTTTGTTAATTATTTACAGTATTGTAGTTACAAATATTGACTATGTTATGGGTAAGCAAATAGAAATATGTTGTGTATTTTGAATTATTAAACCTGTAAAATTTAATGTATTTTTTAGAAGCAATGCATAATAAAAAAAATTGTATTTTCTTCTTTGTATCCTCTGTGGAATGGAAGAAATAGAATACATATTTTAGGATATTGTTACATGTTTGTACTTGCTGATATGATCTTTCATTTTAAAATTGGGAATTCACATTCTTGGTAGTTTCCAAATATATAATTTTGTTTTTATTTCCTATGACTTGATGATAATACTATTTGAAAGTATACTAGTTCTTCATTATGTAAAACTATGAAATGTATACTTTGATTTTTTTTTATCTCTAGAATGTTTTCACATAAAATGTATGATTTTTTCGTTTAGTGGTGATTAGTTTAGGGCCAAAGATGGAAAACCTTTAGTAAAACATATTCCACTACTATTATTATTATATACTTTTTTGTTATTTATGTAATTTGATTAATGTGTTTCTTTTTTCTTGAAGTCTCCCCTATAGAAAATGAAATTAAACTTCGTTAAAATGTTGGTTAATTCAAGGATTGAAGATTTGGCCCTATCCCATGGTCATATGGGCTGATGATGGATGTGATTGAGGGCTAGCAGAGAAAGGAGCTAAAGGGAAAAGTTCCAATGGGAAGCAAATGTTCTACTTATACCAATTATCCAAATAACCAAACTTTTGGTTTTTTTTAATATTCATTAGGAATTGGTGGGACCCATTAGGAGGATCTAAAAGTCCTATATGTATCCATATCTAGAAGTCCTAATATCTAGATTTTCTTAAGTATAAAATGTAGTAGGATTTTAAGGATGTTCCAAATATATGGGCATCAAGAAAACCAATTAAAAGGAAGCCTTTAAAAGTTTTGGATAGTGAAGTGTCCATAAGGATGGAACATTAACCCTTGAAACCTCACACAAAAGATCTTGAAGAGTGGAATCATGGTAAATCCATGGTTCAAAAAATTATTACATAATGAATATATAATGAAAAAAACTAGGATTTGGATTCCAATAAGGAAAATAACTTGGTCAACATGTGGGGTCTACATTAGTAATATTAGCCCTTATAAGTGAGAAGGCGCTGACATGTCACTGATATTGCAGGAATGGAGGAGTGTTGGTGATAATGTGTCACTAATGACATGGTTGCGAAGGAGTATCAATGCTGATTTGGAAGGAAAGATGGACACAATGTGGCATATGATGTGGATAATTGATGTTTCCTATTTGGAATTAGAAAATTTGAGTTTTTATTTAATTGGAATTTTTTTATTTTACCAGATAACAGGCGATTCAAATATCCATGAACTAAGAATATAGAAAGCTAACCTACTGATCATAGAAGAAATATATAAGTCCATAATTTCATTTAAGTGGTATTTATGGAAACATCCGAATCTAGATCTAGATGTTTGATATGTCAACTGAGCACCAGTTCCCATATCTATAATTTGAAAAAATAACAAACAATAGTCATAAAGGTAGATAAATTCAAATCCCAGATCTTGATATGAAATGTAAAGACAAGGCATGTGGCTCATGGATTTGGCATAGAGAAATTATGACACATGGATTGGATTGGGACCTATAAGCCACGTGGATTGTATGCACGTCAACATGGCATAAATGGTAAATTTTCTGAGGGCCATAAATTTGTGTCCAGAGCTCAAATTTTGAAGAGATTTATATCATTGGAAATCTTTCAATGAGTATAAGACCATGGTGACTTTACAAAGAAATATTGATATGGTTAAAGGAGGAAGACATTTGACATTCCTATTTCCTTAATGTAGAATAAATGATTTAAATTAAAGTAGAAAAATGAGACCATGGCATAGAATTTGTGAATCAAGTTTTGTATATTTCCATTCTTTATCTTAAATTTTGTTATATATATAATTTTGTTTTTTTAATAAATGGGATATGTTACATATTAGATTATTAACAAGATAAATTATGTTTTCTCTTATATAAATACAATTGGTCAAGTATGGGCATAAGATAATTGATCATCAACTTGAATATTCTCTATTGAATAGCTATGTACAGATGGTTGAGAAAATGGAATCTGTGGCACCGAAGGTAAGTTATCCTTAATTTAATCACAAATGTGAGAATTCATCCCCTTTGAGAAATATTGTGTACTAGGTTAATTGCAAGTGTGTTAATTTTCCTTTTATTGTGTTCTTGTAATGACCTAAAGAAGAATAACTAGAAGAAGAAGATTTTTTTACCTTCAGAGGATGATGATGAAATGACGGATAAAAAATTTCATCCTCCAACAGTTTGCGATTACATTGAATTGTATTTAAAATTCAAATTTCCTTGGGGTGGTGATATACTAGTTGTTGATAGTGAGAACAATTTTATTGTTTGCTTGATATTCACATTTCTTATGGGGTGGTGGAGCATCACTTGTCACAGAAAGAAAAATGACTATTATATACAATTATTGTGAATTAATAGATGACCTTTTATTTCTTGTGTATCGTGTATAAAAATATATTTATTATTATCACGTTAACAATAAATATTAATTAATTTTACATCTAAATATTTAATAAATAAATATATTAATTAATACTACATAATGCAAATATATATATTGAATAAATGCTACATCATTAACAACACTAAAATGACAAGTGAGGATGTGAAATTGTCACAAAGACTCATGAGAGAACTAAATAATACTAAGAGGAACCTTGAATATGATCCTAGAACAGTAATTACAAACAAAAGGATGTAATAAAGGATGATAATGGGACCATAAGGATCCTAAATGGACATTAACAATGGAAGAAAGACAAAACTACGATGAAAAAGAGTGCTAAAAGGAAAAAATAAGAATTTCATAGAAATTGTAACTAAATATTTAAGATGTAGATTAGACACATAAAAGGATCCCGTAAGATGAAAAATGCACATGGTATGATGCGTTTGGGATGTTGAAAATTATGCGTTTGGGATGTTGAAAATACCATATCTTATTTTGGATCGTAATTTCACAACAAAACAAAAAAAAATAATAAAGAAAGAGGAGGTAGAAAGAGGATGCAAAATGTTTATTTTATTTTATATAGTCACGCTTGTTGTTGGATATAAAAAAGAAGGGGAAAGCTAAAGAGAAAGTGTTGGGAAATAATGATGTAAAAATTAAAAAGGTAAATTTTCTATATGTAGATTACTCTTTGGATTTCTTAAGAAGATTGGAGAACTTGAAAAAAATAAAGATGTTAATGGAGGAGTATACTAAAAAGTTCTATAGACTTTATTTAAGGTTTAGATAAAATGCGGAAAGCCTTGAATCCATTGTATGGTATGCAAATGGACTTTTTTTGCTATTCAAGATGAATTTAATGTGTTGAATTTTCAATCAATTGAAAAGTATTATTAGTTAATTTTTGAGCTTAAAACTTAATATCCGTGAACACTTTATTTTTGACATTATGTCCTTCATTTGAACCTCCATTTCATATAATTTTACTAGTTTTGTTAAAGAAATGACATTTAAAGATAAAATCACTTGCAAAATTGTTCTTTTCTTTTTATTTTTTAAGAAGATTATTCTCATTAATAATAAAGTTGAAAGGTAAAAACTTGTCAACACAGGGATTTAGCTACCACAATGCTCCACATCATTAGGGAATATTTTGACACTTGGAGGCTGATCCATATATACTCATTAAAGAAGTCAAATGAAAGGTGTACCAAATTAGCGTGTTATGGATAATATCTTGGGAGCTGCCATGATCTTCTCCAAACCAGCTAAGGATCAATCACCATAATTTAAGAAGAAAAATACACATTATGGAATTAAGGGAAATTGTGTTTATGTTGTATTAAGTCTATTGTTAGTATGAAAATGCTGAATTGACCCTGATTTTGGGCAGCTCGATTAAGCGTATAAAAATAGATAGATGATACAAAGGTGTGTTGGAGAAAAAGAGACATATATGACATACATATTTTGTTGTATCAAACTCCTATTTTTCATAATACGAGAAGGATTTATGCAAGTGATTATATAATTTTGTAGTAGCTTTTTATAGCTTTAATAGTAACATAGACCAACAAGGCCCCCAAGTATGTGTTACTTATGTTGATTATATGCTTTATTAATTTTTTATATGGTTGGTTTGATATTTTTCCATGGTGTATATAAGAAATGAATATGCTCTTTTTTTCTTGTAGTTACACAAGAATTCCTGTAATTACATGTTAAAAGTACCTGTAGTGATCCTGTAATTACATACGAATTTCCGTAACTGCATGCTAGAATTACCTATAATGATCTTGTAGTTATACACGAATTCTTGTAATTATGTGCCAAAACTTCCCGTAGTGATCTTGTAATCACACAATAATTCCTGTAAGAATTACTAGATTTCATGTAGTGATCCTATAATCATACATGATTCTACAAAATTTCTATAAATCAATACTATGTTTTCTTGAAATAATTTTATGAGGTAGATTTCTTTTGTTTCTATCTAAAATACTAAAACTCCAATCAATAGTACAGTTATATTTTTATCATGCTTAAAAATATAGTTAGGGGAGAGATTTAGTTTGCACAAAGGAATCACTATTTTATTTGAATGGAATTTTGCTTACACAACCTAGAACACCAATTCTATTTAAATTCATTTTCAGTACAGTCTTAGTTGAATTATACCAGCGATTAATTCAGACAAATTATCTGGCGAGGAAGTGTGATGCTTCTTGCTAAATATGTAAATTATATGACAACAAATCATAATTGAAGTTAAGAACCTAAAAGTATGTGTAAGTTGAATCAACTATGGGATGTACCTGTACATGCTTTATGAGTAGTTTTGCATAGAAAAATGTTAGGAAATAGTTCACACACATTGTGATTCCCCTCGAATTTTACCTACCTATATTGTCAAAATAAGTGTTAATTCATTTATCCCACTTAATGGCTTGACATTTTGGAACCATTTTCGGGGAGGTGTATCAAACTGGTGCTTATGAGTTTAATTTGTTTGTTAACAATGGAAAAAAAACAAAAAAATTAGAAGTTTTTTTTTTTTTTTTTTGTAATATCGGTAGGACTACATTATCATCATGTGTAATATATCACTTCGATAGGGACAGGGAATTGAACTAGTGACTTCACATCAAGTAGTGTCTTAACAGAGCATCCGATCACTGTCTATCCAAGACCCCGTGGAATATAATATTCTCTTTATTCAATCTTACAGTATGAATTTTTTTATTATGGGGGAGTAGAAATATAAGATGAGAGGTAAGAACCTGCACCACCTCCATAGTGTGCCTTACAAATCTAACTAAGCTAAATAATATATGTATAAATTAAGATATAATGGAGGAAGGTTTACTAGACCACCTGGAATTGGTATACATAGAATTCTAGATAGTTTGGATATTCCCCCCCATATACTCATGTAATTGTAGAAGAAGAAACATAACCATCTATTTAAAGAGAAGAAAAAAATGATTAAGTTCCATAAGTGATACATCAGAGATACAGTAAGAACCACCTTCTCGTTATCCCCCTATAAGGTGGAATAGAATTTATACTATATTTTGGAACAAAAATATGACAGAAGAGGAAAGAGGATATAATATAGGAGGTGACATCAATGGAAAGAGAATTTATGGAGGAGGCCGAGGAAATGGAAATGGAAATAGAGGAGGAAATAAAAATCCACCAAAATATAATGATAGAGAAGCAACATTTGGCTTTCCCCATTGTGGATATTCCAGGAGCTAAAATTTGAAATAAGAACATTACACCATCTTTGCTACCAAAATTTTATGGTAGTATAACTGAAGACCTTGAATCCTTTCTATTTGGATTTGATATTTTATGTCACAGTTATGATTACAATACTGATGCACATAAGTTGCGATTATTTCCTGCAACAATGAAAGGAGATGCACTACGCTAGTTTATGGGTCTAGGTGAAGGCACTACTGCATATTGGGATGATATGAAGAAATACTTTCTTAAGAAATATCAATCCTATTACAGACCAATAGATTCTCAAGAGGATATTTTTAGAATGATATAACAAGAGGATGAAAGCTTAGAAGATTATTTAGAAATATTTTTATATACTTTGCAAAAGTAAAAGCAACATGATTTGAGTCTTGACACAATTCGTATAATATTATTAAAAGGCACCCGTGATGAATATATAAATATACTTAACTTAATGGGTGTTGCTGATATTTCACATCTTTCATTTGACAAAATTAGTGATTTTTGCAAGAATTATTCAAGAGGGAAAGTTAAAACTGGTCCTAGCATAAGAAATCCTCTTTCTAAAGTTACTAAATCAACAACCGGATGTGTCATTAGAGAAAAATTAGGAAACTTGCTGGAGGATTTTAAGTCCGACCTTTTATATACTCTTAATTCTCAAATAGATGATTTAAATATTGGGAAAAATAAAGAAGACCGAGAGTCATTCTTAACTATATTTTGAACTAAATGTTGGAAAAATCATCCACTAAGAGAATATCCTCTTGATAATATTCAATTTTTTTATTTTATTTTTTTCAGATCCACATAAGACTGAGGAATTTCCTACATTACTTGAGCTAACAATAACTTACCAAGGAGACTCTGGAAACACATAATCAATCTACAATATTGTGCCCGAAGACCTTGACAACGACACAGAAAAAGTATATATCAAGATCCTAATAAAAAAAACATTCCTTATTATAATGTTACTTAGAATACATGGAATGATCCTATGCCATGGAAAGCATGTCCTCCACAACAAGTCCAAAAAAAAACCTATCAACAAGGTTAGAGGGGATTTCATTATGGAAACATACCTTCCCATATAAATGATCCACAATTTTAAGATCCATACCAACAACAATCATATCAACAACCTCAACTTCCATATGAACAAAAACCATATCCTTCATATCCAAAAATTCAATAACAACCATGTTTACCTCTTCAACAAAAACCACATCCTCCACAAAAAACTCAATTAACTCAACCTCAATAGTTACAACTTCCATCCAATCAACCACTTCCACAACCTACACAAATTCCTTCTCAACCAGCTTCTAATCCAAATAATAAAATAGAAAAACATGTTTATAAATTTAAATCCAAATCATTCCATACATATCTTATATCTCCAGTAAATTACATTAATTTTTTCTACAATTACAGGAAGATCCAGTAAAATTATAGAAAAATTCTCTACAATTATAGGAAAGTCCAGTAAAATTACAGGAATTTTTTGTAACAATAACATATAGTCCTATAGAATTACAAAAGATTAATTTGTGAAATGGTAGAGTTTTAAAACCAAAATCTATAGTGGTAATTGAAAAACAAGCTCAAGAAAATGTAGATAAAATAGAAAATAAAAAACAATCCCTATACAAGAGAAATTGAAAGAAATAATGAAACAAATTGTCCCTTTGCAAGAGAAACCTCAAACTTCTATAATAGCTCCATTTCCCGAGAGATGGATTTATGAAAAACAAGATGTACCAAAAATCACACTTGAATTTGATATTATTTATGAATTCAAAAAAATTACTATAAATATTCCCTCACTTGGAGCAATAAAATATATACCAATCTACACCAAAACAATAAGGGAATTATGTACTAAAAGATCTGGAAAAAGAAAACAAGATCCATCAAATAATACAAGTTATAGGTAAATTAGCAAGTTTGATGACTACATAAGTCATTGGGAAATAATATGTTGAGCCATGTATACTTGTAACAATAGTAGTGTATAATTATTTTTATTCCTAATACACATTGATTTGGGTCCTTCTATAAATTTAATGGCAAAAGAAACCATGGATGTCCTAGAAATAGACAACATCAAACTAACTCCAACAATGTTAGAATTGGATGATAGATAAAAAATTAAACCTAAGGGATTTGTAGAAGAAATAATTGTTTCTGTTGAGTCTTGGGCATATCTAGTTGGCTTTATGATCCTTCAACGCAAATCCACATTAGGAGAACATCCTCTAATTTTGGGAAGACCATGGTTGGAAACTCCCGATGCATATATTAGCCGTCGTTCTAGAAATATGACAATAACATACAATGAAAAAAAAAAAAAAAAAAACTTTGTAACCCATACAAAAACAAAATGAAAATTAAAGAAAGTTAATCGGTTTAACAAGAATTAAGCAGATGATGAAATAATTCAACCTTTGTTAACCATTGAACAAAAAATTAATCCCAAAGAAAATACCGATGAAAATAAAATTGATCATTTTATTTCTCACCCTGATTTTCTATAGTATTTTAGGAGGAATTCATCTCAAACATGAGCTACAATAGAAGATTGTGAACCATTTGAAAATTATGCAATTTCTGAACAATCTGTCACTCCTATAATTTCTAAACAATCTGCAATATTTAAATAGTATGAAATTACTGTAAATCCTATAAATCTTCTCGTAAATTCTGAGTTAGATTTGTTAAAAACCCTGCATTTTATTTTCATTCTCTTTTTGGACAACATTTTCAAGAAACATGTACTGAGGATGGCTTAAAATCAACTTATTTATCGGTTTTTACTGTACACTCAATATCAAATCCTTGCAACAAAGTTATTGAAATATCTCGTGGAAAGACTTTAAATATCAATTCTAAATTGGAAAATTTCAGACAAGATCAATTTATTATGTTATTGCAGAAAAATTCCAAAGATTTTGCTTGGGAATAGACTGATATGCTAAGAATACATCCCGATACATGCACACATCATATTTACATTCAAGAAAATTCTACACCTGTTAGACAACCACAAAGAAGAATGAATCCTGCATTGAAGGAATTTGTTAAAAAGGAACTTAAAAAACTATTAGATGTAGGTTTTATCTACCCTATATCTGTCAGCCAATGGGTCTCACCTTGGTTATTGTTCCTAAAAATAATGATAAATGGAGGGCATGCATAGACTACAGGGAACTTAATAAGGCCACTCTAAAAGATCATTATCCTTTACCTTTCATAGATCAAGTCCTGGATAAACTGGTTGGAAAGAGATATTTTTCTTTCCTTGATGGTTTCAGTGGCTATAATCAGATAAGACTAGCCTTGGAATACCAAGACAAAACAAACTTTACCTATCCATGGGGAACATGTGCATATAAAGCACTACTTTTGGACTTTGTAATGCACCTACTAGATTTCAAAGTCTTGGCTATTTTTGCTGATTTAATGCATGATTGTGTGGAGGTATATATGGATGATTTAAATGTTTACAAAAACACTTTTGAGGAAGCCCTTGATAACCTAGAAAAAATGTTAAAATATGCCAAGAGTCAAATATTTCTTTAAGCAATGAAACATGTTTTTTAATGTTTAATGAAGGGGTTGTCCTTGGACATCATTTCTCTTTCTTGGGTATTAAGGTAGATGCACATAAGGTTGAAGTAATTGTTAACTTTCAAATTCCATATTCCAAAGAGATGTAACAATATTTTTGGGACATGCGGGGTATTATAGGTGTTTTATTGTTTGTTTTTAAAAAATTGCCTCACCATTGTTTAAACTTCTTGCAAAAGATATTGATTATTATTAGAATGATAATTTCCAAATTGCTTTTGATGTGCGTAAAGAAAAAAATTCTACAACTCGAGTTAAGAGGACCTGATTGGACATTACCTTTCCATATAATGTATATATAGATATATATGCTTATGATTCAGCCATAGGATCAATTTTAGGGAAAAAAGAAAAACAAAGAACATGTTCCATTTACTATATTAGTAAACACTTGACTCCGGTTGAAACTAATTATATTTTGATGAAAAAGGAGTTTTTGGTAGTTGTTAATTAAATTAACAAGTTTCATCATTACATTAAGGGTTATGAAGTCTTTGTGAATATTGACCACTCCGCTATTCGATACCTAATGAAAAAACCAATAACAAATTGAAAAATTACAATATGGTTTCTATTATTACAGGAATTTAACATCACAGTGTTAGACAGACCAGGAAGAGAAAATCAAGTAGCATATTTCCTCTCTCGAATCAATAATTTTGGTGAGACCATTCCTGTAGTAGATAGCTTCCAAGATGAAAAATTATTTTCAGTTTCTGTTATAACACCTTGGTTTGTTGACATTGTCAATTATTTCTCTACAAGAAAATTCCCACCACACTTTTCATCAAAATAAAAACATAAAGTGATCATACAAAGCGGTAGATACTCCTGGATTCAAGGAGATATTTTTTTATACAAGAGTTGATATGTACAAATTATTCTATATATTTTCAACTTCTCATGAAGTTTTAATCAAAATCACAGGACACAAACCTACTGTACTGCTCTGTGGAAAGTAATTCAAAATATAGAACAAAAATTTCAGACATGCAATAAGAAATCACACACAAGAAATACATATTTTTATCTAGGGAAATAAATTTTCTAAAAACCACAATGCCTCTTGCATTAATAAAATGAATAGAGATGTATTACAATTTATTTTCTCCACTTATCTCACCTTGCAAGTGTACAACTTATCTCTCCGCTCAATGAAGGCCTCTGACCCATACTTAGTCAATTGATTCCTTAGATTGATCTCCTATTTCCTTGTGCTATTCCTTAAGTAATTGAGACCCTATTAATTAGGAAATTCCTCAAACTGATTGCGTAATTCCCAAGGATGGTCCACCTAACCTCATGCAACACCTGTACACTCTACTAGTTTACAACTTCTGGTTAACTGCCTTGGAAACTCCATCATAACTAGGAAATTTGAATTCTTTGCATGCATGAGCTAATTATTATCCGATTAATCAGTTAACTAGATGATCTTTTAGTTAGAATGATGTCCCACTACTTTACTGAGCACCAACTAGTTCTATTAACAGTTAGAACTAGTTTAAATGATTACATTTGAAATTAACTCAACCTAGGCTCCTAAAGTTTAAGAATCACTACATACAATTAAACTTCGTGCCCCTAAATCGAATTAATTGAGCTAATCGAGTGTCAAGAGGCATGTCACCTCAGCTAACTCATCGAATTTGTCTACTAATGTGGAATTTTGGATTTTCTCAATTTAATCAAGGAAATCAAATTGAGAATTTCTTGCTGCAATTTTTAACACTCCCTCTCAACAAGAAAGGGATTATCAACCACCCCTATCCTACACCTATGGAATGTACTACATGCAACAAATCCCAGTGTTTCTTTTGCTACTACAATACCTGCAACTGAGAGGTATTACAAAAAACATTGAATCAACTGTGTCTGCAACTGCCTATTGGGAAAACTGTGATGCTGCTAACTCTACTACTAAGCCTCCTACTCTTCTGTCAAGACTGATTTATCCTC
Source organism: Pinus albicaulis (assembly GCA_034641835.2). Classification (NCBI taxonomy): domain Eukaryota; kingdom Viridiplantae; phylum Streptophyta; class Pinopsida; order Pinales; family Pinaceae; genus Pinus; species Pinus albicaulis. Next base: position 603,642,631 of record CM076572.1, read on the forward strand.
ATCAGTATCTGACTGACACTGATCCTATTTCTATTAAATTTTGTGGGCCCCTGTAGCAAGGTAATGATCCATGGGGAGAACAACTCAATGGAACCTGCCAAAATTTATGCAATTATGAGACTAGGGCTTCACATCGCCCCACCTGACACCTATTGGTATGGCTGCATGTGCTCCCTCTGCCCACTTGGCTCAAAATTTCCCTCCATTGGAGGTCTCTAGTTGAGTGGACATATCCAATTTACCTCCTTTCCACATCTCCATTTGTGTCTTCTTCAAAACTTTCAGAGGATCCTTCTGAGGCTCCACTATGAGAGGTAAATCATGCTCTCGCTCAACCACCATATCTCTAATCCATGTATTTCTCCTCAAGGTTGTGCATGCATATTATACCTCAAGTGCATACAAGTTCTTGAATCAAACCCCAATTTTCTTCACCTGTCTCATGGCTATGCGTCTCAGGAATTCTTTTCCTTTTTTGAAGATCACATCATAACCACGACCTTCCAAAACTGCAACAAATATGAGATTTTTCCTTAGAATCGGAATGAACATGACATCCTTGAGCTTGAAAGAGGATCATAACTCCCTCTAAAATGCGATTGTACCAATCTTGGTCACGTTGTGCCTTCCATCGTCGCCAAACTCAATATTCATATAGAGATATTTCTCCTCCACGCCATTGAAAAAACCTAAACACCCTGTCATGTGGAACGAGGCACCCGAATCCAAGTACCACACACTCCCCATCATAGTGTTGGACATGCCTATGATAAGGGTGAAATCTATCTCAAGCTGTGAAGCCAAATATTCACCTATTACTTGTTAGAAAATTATATATTACAGAGAAATTAAACACATAAAATATGCGGAAACACAAACATAGAAAACATATAAAACAAGAGAGACATAGATATATGTGGTTCACCCATCTTGGGCTATGTCCACAAAAACAACCATTCCTTCCTTTCTCTTATCCAGAAAAATCAAGAGACACAAACTAGGGCACATCCGATGTAATATCCTCTAATCTCTCACACTAGGAGGTAACTTTCCTTCAAAAGTTTGGCACTTGTAGCAGGAGGTAACTTTCTTATGGACATTAGGAAAAAGTGTTGGCTAGTAAAAACCAACTCTTAGGATCTTGTTAGTAGTGGTTTTTCAATACAAATGTCCACCACAATATCCTTCATGAGAAATTCTTGCATAGTATTTTTGATCCAGGTGGATATTGGTGGCCACCCGCCTATTCCACTTGGGGCCCCACCATTTCCTCTTTCAGTTTTTCAGTTTCAGCACAACTTACTATTTTTAGCAGTTTTTCGGGTCCTGAACTTCCGGAGCCGTTTGAGGCCCTAAACGACGTTTTTTGGGCATCGCGCCTGCAGTGAATATAATTCCATTCTCATTCCATTCCGGAATGGATATTCATGGTGAAAGTTGTAGTCCTCCGATAGATCTTTCTAATGATGTATCATGTGCGTCAAACGAAGATAGTATGCCAAAGTTACGTCCCTGGGAAGTTGAAACACCAATTTACCCAAACGGGGCCCATAGTTTTGGCGCTTCATCTCCTAGGGTTAGGTTTTTGGATGTTTAGAGTTCTCCATTGTTTCTAAATAATAAATAGGCCCTTGAGCCTCATTGTAACTCAGTTCAGAAGCCTGTAGCCACCACATTTCTTCTCAGAGATAGCTACCAACGCCCTAGCTAGTTTTATTTCCATTCTGTCTGTAAGCAAATTTCAGTTCTTTGATATTAATGAAATGAAGTGTTATTTCCACTGCATCTCTGTATTTATGGTTATATGTTTATTCTGTTGCTTTTTAGCATAAATCCGGATCAATGCTATCATAGCGGTCTTCTTTTTCTCGATCCTTCTTTGCATGTCCCCAACGAGGTCGAGGTATAAGGAGCTAGGGCTTGATCTGGTGGAACCTTTGCAAGCTCAGCCTCGCAAACCTCGATGGACACCCATGGGGGACGAAAAGAAAGATGATGGAGCAGGAGATCCTATCAAAATACTGCTCTAGGAGGCCCTCGAAAAACAAAGGAACTTAATGATGGATAACTTTTCTCAGATCCTTCAACGACTGCCCACCGGCGGCGCATCTACATCCAGCAGCCACTCTGGAGGCGCGACTCTTTTTAAGGTACAAGTAAATTTTGACATTCCCATATTTTAGGGTCAAATAGACGTAGATGCCATAGATATATGGTTGAATCTATTAGAAGGATATTTCTCTGTTCATGACTTTTCAGACTAGGAGAAGATTATTTTTTCACTCCTCAAAGCTACCCCCCATGTTAAGGACTGGTGGGAAACCTACTGTGAGAACAAGGACCAGACAGAACCCTCTCTGTTCTCAGCCGTACCAACTTGGAATTCTTTCTGAGATGCCGTCAAGGAACAATACTATCCCGTGGGGAGCTATGAGGACAAGTACATACAATGGACCACGCTGTGGCAACAAAGGGATCAAGATGTGCATGAACTCACGAATCTTTTCCATACCGTGCGCACAAAATTGGGTATCAAAGATTCAGAGAAACATCTGGTGCTAAAGTATCGCAACTGTTTGCACAGATTCATTCAGGAGGAAATGGAGTTCCTCGACATCTCCTCGCTTGGTACGACATACCGGTATGCTCCCAAGATTGAGCAGAAATTCAAAAAGAAGAAGCGAGACTTTGATCTGTGAATCAAAAGAAAGGGAAAGGTGCTTCTAAACCGCAGAACAAAGGACAGAGCCAAGGCATGGCAGCTAAAGACAACCCGTAGAAGCCATAAGAAAAGAACAACACCGCAAAGCCAAAGAAGGACACGGGAAAGTGGTGTGAGTTCCATAAGAGCTCCACTCACAAAACAAGTGAGTGTTGGGCCAAGCAGTCGCTAGTGGCCGAGATGAGGGCTTATGAGTTAGATGCATGCTCCAACTCTGAATCAGAACTTGAAAAGGGGAATGAAAAAGGAAAACAGATTATTGATGCGGAGCCCAACGCCACTGTTGCCACTACAAAGATCCAGAATGAGGAACCAGAAGATCTAGAGGAGGAGGAACGTCTCTTCCACTCCCAGATGTGGGTAAAGGGCTCCCCTGTACAGTTCATTTTCGACAATGGGAGCCAAAAGAACCTAATTTCAGCAGACACCGTGAAGCGGTTGGGCTTGCCCACATCCATACACCATCGGGTGGCTTCACCAAGGACGAGATCTCTGCGTCAACCAGCAGTGCCGCCTTCCCTATATCATCAAGCCCTTCACGGATGAGGTATTATGTGAAGTTGCTCCTATTGATGTTTCTGATGTATTATTAGGACAACCATACTTGTGGAAGCGTCATGCTGTGTATGAGTCTCGGCCTTGCGCTGTTATTGTTACTTTGGGAAATAATTTGTACAGGATACCAGAGGTACCACCTCCTACCGCTATCTCTTTGGTTACTACAAAACAATGCAGTAGGCTCATTTCCCAAACCAGGAAATTCGTTTTCCTGATGATCCGCCCCCAGGGCAAGAATAAGACTATGGCCACGACCTCCAGATAAGGCTCCTCTACACGACAACAACAAATGGATAAGGTTGTGGAGGAATACGGGGACATCTTCACCTCACCCACAGGGGTTCCTCTGCACTGTCAGGTCAAGCACCTGATTGATCTGACCCCAGGTGCGCCACTACCCAATGGACCGATCTATCGGCGCTCTATTCTGGAGAACGATGAAATCAAGAGGCAGATTTAGGAGCTGCTGCAGAAAGGTCACATCCGACCAAGTTCATCGCCCCGTGGGAGCCCGATCGTGTTGGTACAAAAGAAGGATGGGACGTGGAGACTCTGTATTGACTATCGGGTGCTGAACAAGATCACTATCCAGAATAGGTACCCGATCCCACGGATTGATGACCTTCTGGACCAACTCAAAGGTGCAAAATATTTTAGCAATATTGACTTGAAGTCGGGGTATCACCAGGTACCGATTGAACCCTCCGATGTGTGGAAGACTGCCTTCAAAGACAAGGAAGGCCTTTTCGAATGGTTGGTCATGCCTTTTGGGTTGACGAATTCTCCCGCAACCTTCATGAGGATGATGGACGACATCTTGCAGCCATTCACCAACTCATTTGTAGTGGTGTACTTGGATGACATTCTTATCTTTAGCCAGACTTGGGAAGAGCACCTTCACCACATTCGACAAGTCCTCCAAACACTGCGGCAACACAAGTTGTGTGCCAATCTGGAGAAGTGCACTTTTGGCATGACCCAGGTTCAATATCTGGGATACATTATTGATGAAAGGGGGGTGCATGCGGATCCAGCCAAGATCCAAGTCATTAGGGATTGGCCAGCCCCAACTACTATAACAGAGCTTCGCAGCTTTCTAGGTCTTGCTAATTTCTATCGGAGGTTCGTGTTGGGATTCTCTCATATCACTTGGCCCTTGAGTCAAGTCACCAAGGGAGGAGCGAGAGAAAAATTCTTTTGGTCGGAACCTCAACAGAAGGCGTTCACAGAATTGAAAAATTGCCTCTGTTCTGCCCCAGTGCTCACTTTACTAGACTTGCAACAACCATTTGAGATCGAGACAGATGCCTCTGACTATGCTATTGGGGCAGTTCTTACTCAACAGGGACATCCAGTGGCATATCACATTGAGATATTGTCTGACACAGTTCGTAAGTATCCCACTTATGACAAATGAATGTATTCCATTGTGCAAGCTTGTCGACAATGGAAGCATTACATTTTGGGGAAGGAAATAGTCATCCACACAGACCACCGATCCCTGCAGTTCATACAGACACAAGGGAAGTTGTAGAATGATCGCCATCATAAGTGTTCCACATATCTGCAACAGTTTCATTTGAACATCAAGTACAAGAAGGGTAGCACCAATAATGTTGCAGACTGCCTCAGCCGACCACCGATCTTGGCGCTCACCACCGTGCTCAACTCTTGTGGGCATGAGACTTCTGATTGGCCGCTTCTCTATGAGAGTGACCCAGAATTCGGCCACACTTACAAGGCACTCTTGGGGGGTACGCAAGTTCCAAATTTTCACCTCCAACATGCACTGTTATGTCACCTGGGACACCTTTGTGTTCCTTCAAGCGAGCGTGCCAAGATGATATGGGAAGCACACTACAGTCGAGTCACTGGGAAATTTGGGGTCGAGAAAACAATAGCAATCCTGTAGAAGTATTTCTATTGGCCAAACCTTCGAAAGTATGTCGAGAAGCACATCAGATCCTGCACTGCTTGTGCCATTGCCAAACCGACCATCAAGAAGCAAGGCCTATATACTCCGCTACCTACCCCTCGTTGACTTTGGGAATCCATATCCATGGATTACATGTCGGGCCTGCCTTCTACTACGCAGGGAAACGACTGTGTTTTCGTGGTCGTCGACATATTCTTGAAGATGGCCATCATGGCGGCCTGCAAGAAGAATATCACAGCAGAAGCCACTGCTAAACTCTTCTTTGAACGAGTATGGGTGCACTTTGGGATCCACAGTCTATCATATCAGATCGGGATAGAAGGTTACTCAACACATTTTGGTCCAGCCTCTGGTCAATGTTGGATACCAAGCTCACCAAGTCCACAGCTTTCCATCCCCAAACAGATGGCCAGACAGAGGTCGTCAATAGAATGCTTGTACACATTCTGCGCATGTAAAATTGAAAGCACCCACGCACATGGGACGAGAGCCTCCCATATGTACAACATAGTTATAATCGGGCTCTCCACAGTTCAATCGACCATAGCCCCTTTCAGGTGGACTTGGGATTCCAACCACTATGTCCTATTGACGTAGCCATACCATTTGCAGCTGCTCAGGCCGATTCAACTCATGTCCAGTATGAAGTTGACAAAGCAAGTAGCTTCATCGAGCGCATTCAACACATCCGCCATCAGGTTCATGATATATTGGACAGAGCCAATTCCAAGTACAAGAAACGCCATGATCAACACCGGGTGCCACACAACTTCCAGGTGGGCGACAAAGTATGGCTACATTTGCAAAAGGAGTGCCTCACTGGACCCCACCGCAAGCTTCGTCTGCTCCGATACGAGCCGTACACCATCACCAAGGCTGTAGGGAACAATGCATTCGAGCTCAATATTCCACCATTCCTTGGTTTGCACCTAGTCTTCAATGTGGATCGCCTTCATCCTTACTTCCCACCTCTACTGGACACCTCAGACATTGCAGAACAACTCACACCAACAGATTTAAACCCAGACTGCATGGAATAGGCCACCATAGATTATATCAGGGACATGAAAATAAAGAGCACTTGCCAACATAACATCCAACTGTATCAGGTTGTCAAAGCTGGCTAACTCCTGCACCAAGGCAAGTGGTTCACCAGGGACCAAGTTCAGCAGAAGTTTCCTCATCTCGTGGATGAACTCAACGCAATGGGGACCATTGCTTCCTAAGGGGGGAGGAATGATCCAGGTGGATATTGATGGCCACCTGCCTATTCCACTTGGGGCCCCACCATTGCCTCTTTCAGTTTTCCAGTTTCGGCACAACTTACTATTTTTAGCAGTTTTTCGGGTCCTGAACTTCCGGAGCCGTTTTGAGGCCCTAAACGACGTTTTTTGGGCATCGTGCCTGCAGTGAATATCATTTCGTTCCAAAATTGATATTCGTGGTGAAATTTTTAGTCCTTGGATAGATATTTCTAATGATGTACCATGTGCATCAAATGGAGATAGTATGCCAAAGTCACGTCCCTGGGAAGTTGAAACACCAATTTACCCAAACGGGGCCCATAGTTTTGGCGCTCCATCTCCTAGGGTTAGGTTTTTGGATGTTTAGAGTTCTCCATTGTTTCTGAATAATAAATAGGCCCTCAAGCCTCATTTTAACTCAGTTCAGAGGCCTGTAGCTGCCACATCTCTTCTCAGAGATAGCTACCAGCGCCCTAGCTAGTTTTATTTCCATTATGTCTGTAAGCAAATTTCAGTTCTTTGATATTAATGAAATGAAGTGTTATTTCCACTGCATCTCTGTATTTATGGTTATATGTTTATTCTGTTGCGTTCCTACATAAATCCGGATCACTTTTCTGCATCATCCTTCAACAAACATTTTAGTAAAATTCCACTAGCATATTTCCAATATAAAATTCTATCTATGATACAAAATTTTACAACCTTTATCTTAAGAAATCTAGCCTTTGTCTTAGTCATACCAGGAGGAGCTTGTAAATTTAATAATACAAAAATGAGGTCTGCATACTAGGGTGAGGTTATAAAAGCCTCATATATTTATAAAGTCACCTTCTCCTCTTGATCATCTAATGCAACTACAAAATTGATATCCAAGGCATGAAAATTAGACTCAACCATCAATTTGGCTAGTCCCTGTCCCTTAAAGATCTTGGTGGGTTTGATTTATATGTCATGTTCAAGAATAATGGAAATCCACTTACCTCTTTTACCATCTGGTCCATTTTGAGTCAGAATATTCTTAACTACAGAATTTGGTACATAAGAAATTATGTGATAATAGAGAATATATACTATGAAATCCTTAATTTCTTTTATAAAAGAAAATGATTGTTTTTCCATTAAGTTATATTTCAATCCAACATCTCTTAGAGCCTTACTAAAGAATGCAATGGTCTGCTCATATCCCTCATTGTTTTTCTGTAAAAGAACTGCTGCAAGAGTGTGTTAAAATGGAAATGAAAAGATTATAAAATCCTTTGTAAAGTTAGGAATGATTAATACTGGTGATTTTTTCAGAGGTTGTTTCACTTGATCAAATGATTTCCTGGATTCAATATTCCACCTTATTTATGAGTCTCTTTTTAGCATGTTTGTTATGTTTATGAGGAGTTTTGCAAGGTTGGGGATGAATCTTCTTAGAAAGTTTATTTTACCAGTAAATGATTGAAGTTCTTTAATATTTCTAGGATGACTTATTTTCAAGGTGGCTTCAATCCTACTGGTATCAATCCTAATACCCTCTTTGGAAATGATATGACCCATAAATTTTCCTTCTTCAAGGCCAAAAAGTGTTTTCTTGGGGTTAAGTGAAATTCCAAACTTTCTAAACTTCTCAAAAAATCTTCTCAAGTGTAACAAATGTTCACATTAGTTTTGGAATAAACCGTGATGTCATCTAGATATATAACAATAAATCTACCAATTTCATCAGCAAAATAAATAACCTTTTCTCTCTGAAATGTGGCTCCAACATTCATTAACCCTAAGAGAATCTTCACATACATGAAGGTACCCCATGGAGTAGTAAAAGCTATCTTATCCTGATCATAAGGGTGAACCAAAACCTATTAGTAACCTGAGAAACCATCTAACAAAGAAATCCTACTAGAGCCAACTACCTTTTGCAAAATGTGATCCATCTTAGGTAAATGGTAATTTTCATTTAGTGAGACTTTATTGAGGTTTCTAAAATCTATACACAGTCTGATTTCACATGTTTTATTCCTAATTGGCACTATATTGGAAACCCACTTAGAGTACCTAAGAGGAACTATGATCTTAGAATCATACATTTTCTTGATTTCTTTCTCAATTAAAGGCATAAGTATTGGATTTATTCTTCGGATTTTTTTTTTAAAGGGTTTCTGATCTTCTTTAATTGGAATTTTGTGTTGTATTATGCTAGTGTAATAATCTTTTAGGTCTTTGTAACTCCAGACAATCACATCCATGAATTATTTGAGCAGAGCAATGTATTTCTACTTTTCAGCAGGTGGTAATGATTTTGACATTTTTATCATTTTTGGGTCCTTATCACTACCTATGTTGCATTCTTCTACATCTGCTCCTGCGGGTTCAATCTTGGGTTTCTTAGCTACATAATTAAATTAAAACAATTCTTCTAAGGGAACCAATCCTCTAGGAAAAACATTATCTTTTAATTGGAGTATTTCTAATTCATCTATTTCTTGATCTATTTTAAGAAATTCTACTTTATTTACATTTTTATTGTCTAACTGGTTTTCTAAATCAGAATGTACAACTATCTTATCTTCTAAATCACACTCTACATCTATATTATCTTCTTCAAACTCATCTTTGGATTGTATAAAATTTTCAATTTGTTTATCATTGCCAAAGACTTGCCAATATTTGACATTGTCTGGAATAGTTGGCTGTGTTTCACTTCCACTATGTATTGACGGTTGGGATGGGGCATTTTACAGGTACTGGAAGAAAAGGCAAGACTACCAACAATAATATTTTTATTTCTAGGGATTACAGAAAGGTCATATTCCACAAAACTCTATAAAAAATCCAGCACAACATTTCTGTAGGCTCTTATTCTAGGGTGTTTTGAAGACTATTCTCCTTTTATCTGTTTTATTATTAGCTCAGAATCCCCATGAATAGAAATACTCTTAGCACCAAGATTTTTCAGTAACTGTAACCCTAGTATTAATGCTTCATACTCATCTATATTATTAGTGTGTTGGAAATTAAGCTTTTATGAATGCCCTTCAGCATGATTAGTTCCTAAATTTGAAACCCACACTCCTGCTTCAGAGCCCTCTTTGCTACAAGATCCATCAAAGTCCATGTTCCAAAGAGGTTCAAGCTGAGTGTTCCGTTCCAATGATTTTGTTTTGTTTTCATATATTTCATGTTGAGAATGCAGCAAGATGATGGAGCTTGGTGAAATGAAGTCGCCTTCACCAAGTGGGCCCGCAGGCAAATTCTGGCGCAAAATCTATTTTTAGACTATGTCTATTTTTAGACATATGGAGCATGGTTCGGGGATTCCAGTTTGAGATTCTTGAAGTATGTGTCATGTTGGTAAAAATAGATGAGTCTCTATTTTTTTAGGTCGAAGAGGTCGAAGGCTATTTTTAGACTGCCTCTCCTAAAAATATGGAAGTCAAATATTATTTACCCTTAATAATATTTAGACTATAAACAACAGCTTACTCTCTTGGAGCACTTCAGTTCGAGCTACAGAAGTGGCTCATGCAACTGATAGAGGAATCATGTGGTTCCCAAGGGTTTGATGGCATCATGCATGGTTGACTTCAGTTGGACTTCAATGGCAGAAGTTTGGAGGAGTTAATGAGATGTATAGTGAGCGTGTTCTCGTTTATTTTAGTTGAACTAGTTGAGATTAGTTTAACTAGCTAATCAATTAGTTATGAGTGGATTGAATTAAATATTATTTAATTCATTAATTAGTAACTCCTTATTCAACTCAAGAACACATCAGTTCACTACAGTGCATGTTCAGTTCAGTGGAGACCATTGAAAGAGGTAGATGAAAGGGTGGAGTTAGCTATCAATGGTGACATCAGTTGTGCATGAGATTTGCACCACACTTGGAGGAATTGTCCATGACAATTGCGCAGTCAAGCCAAGGAGATTCAAACCTTGGATCTCTATATAGACAAGCCTGGATTGCGCAATAGAGGCCAGGCAATTGGCAGTGAGTTTTGAACCAGTAACCCGTTCAAAACCGAGCTAGATTGTGGGTAATCGTATGAGAAAGTACCGAGTGTACCAGAGGGAGTATTGTACTGAGTTTGTTACTTGATTTCTCCATTATAATATACACAATATCTGCGGGGTTTTCAGCTATAAGCTTTCCCCATACATACTGTGTTAATGTGTATGATGATTTGATGTGTTATTGCTTGATTTATTTTCCGCATGTGTGATGATCTGAGTGGAAGAGATTATGTGTTGCATATGAATTCAAATTGTATGTGATTAGGATAGTCTATGTGGATAATTAATTATTATTCAACAAATTTCTACATGGTATCAGAGCTATTGAAGCAGAGATTGATCATCACAGTGATTACAAACTTATTTTGGTAGACAGAGTCTGCATGCGGGCCAGGTAGCCTCCGGATTCATCTTTCTTCAGAAAGTGAAAGGTCTAGTAAATGCCCCTTGCAGTCAATCTCTGTGCTAGAAATAATTTGTTCTCACAGATCTAAAGCAGCTGAGCTTTGAGGTGGAATTCAAAATTTTGCAGCAGTTTTGTTTTCTTGGTGCCAGTGTTGAGAATGTCTTTCAACTGCTCACACCAAATATGCTCAAGGAGTTCGAATTATCTCGCATGGAAGGATCACATGGAGGCATTAGAAGATAATGGTCCGGTACCGCTTCATAGATACGATGTCCAAAAGCCCACCGATGTACCAAGTAGATGCACAATGGCAAAGGAAGATGGCGAAGTGTCGAAGGATCCTGAGGGCGTCACTTCCCTTCTTGTATCCAACTCTACATGGAAAGGCTAATCCATATTTAATGTGGAAAGCTTTGACGGATCTATTCCAGAGTAAGAGCGACCAAAGGAAGCTGGCGCTCAAAGATAAGCTCAAGAACATCAAGATGGAGAAGGGCGACAGTATCGCCAAATACCTCACGAAGTTCACTCAGTGCAGAGATGAGCTGGGAAGTGTGGGGGTGACCGTCGAAGATGAGGACATGGTCGACCTGGCTCTCCTTGGTCTTCCGAAGGCTTGGCACTCATATCAAGATAGTGTCAATGGTCGGGAGAAGCTGCCGGGATGGGAGCGCCTATGGGTGGATCTCATGCAGGAGGAGATAAGGAGGACTACTCGAGATGGATCTTCATCAAAGGGAGCCGATGAAGAAAACTGCGCTTTGGTGTCCAAAGCAAAGAAGGGGAAGGGTAAGAAAACCTCCCATTCTGGTGCTAAGGGCAAGAAGCAGGATATGGCGAAAGTGAAGTGTTTTCACTGCCATGATCACGGACATTATGCTACCAATTGTCCCTTTGAGGTGGAATTCAAATTTTGCAGCAGTTTTTTTTTCTTGGTGCCGGTGTTGAAAATGTCTTTCAACGGTTTGTGACTCGAATATGCTCTTGAAGGCAGTTCGAATTATGTTGCATGGAAGGATCGCATGGAGGCAGTATTAGAAGATAATAGACTGAAGGAGTTCGTGGATGTAGATGTACAAAGGCCCACTGATCCTGCTGAAGTCGATGCATGGAAAAAGAAGATGGCGAAATGTCGAAGGATCCTGTTGGAGGGCGTCAAGGATCATATTGTATCCATCCTGCATGGAAAGGCTTCTCCATATTTAATGTGGAAAGCTTTGACGGATCTATTCCAGAGTAAGAGCGACCAAAGGAAGCTGGTGCTCAAAGATAAGCTCAGGAACATCAAGATGAAGAAAGGCGACAGTATCGCCAAATACCTCACGAAGTTCACTCAATGCAGAGATGAGCTGGGAAGTGTGGGGGTGACTGTCGAAGACGAGGACATGGTCGACCTGGCTCTCCTTGGTCTTCCGAAGGCTTGGCACTCATATCAAGACAGTGTCAATGGTCGGGAGAAGCTACCGGGATGGGAGCGCCTTTGGGCGGATCTCATGCAGGAGGAGATAAGGAGGACTACTCGAGATGGATCTTCATCAAAGGGAGCTGATGAAGAAAACTGCGCTTTGGTTGCCAAAGCAAAGAAGGGGAAGGGTAAGAAAACCTCTCATTTTGGTGCAAAGGGCAAGAAGCAGGATATGGCGAAAGTGAAGTGTTTTCACTGCCATGATCACGGACATTATGCTACCAATTGTCCAAAGAAGAAGAAGCACAAGCAAGCGGGAAGATCTGCAGATGGAGAAGCTTTGGCTTCACAGTTCGAGCTTGACTTTTCACTGATTGCATGCTTGGTTTCAAGTGTGTTGGGATCGGTATGGTTCTTGGACAGCAGTGCGTCATTTCATATGACGGGAGATCGGGATTTGTTCTCAGATCTGGAGGACAAAGATTTGGGTGTGCACATCGAGATGGGCGATGATGGTAGATACAGTGCGACTGGTGTCGGTACCATATCCTTTCAGAGGGAGTCTGGTAAACCCTTTGTACTGAAGGATGTCATGCATGTACCTGGATTGAAGAAGAACTTGATCTCTGTGGCAATGTTGGAGGATAAGGGGTATGATGTGGTCTTCAGCGAAGGAAAAGCCTTCCTGCACAGTAAGACTACTGGAGAGACCCGGAAGATAGGGGTTCGAACCAAGAACCTTTATCAGTTGCAGGTAGATGGCTGCGCAGCTATGGCATGCAAAGCGGGAGAAGTGGTGAGCCGGGATGATGAGGGCGAACCGTGGCACAGGAGATTGGGGCCACCTTCACCATGGAGCTTTGAAGATCCTGCAGCAGATTTCTACTGGGCTTCCTAAGGGCACTCTTGCGCAGTCAGATCAGTGCAAGGGGTGTACCTTGGGGAAGTATGTGAAAGCCACCTTTCACGAGAAGGATAGTCGCGCCATGACAATCCTTGAGAGAGTTCACACAGACGTGTGTGGTCCTTTCTCAGTTGCTTCGACAGAAAAGCACAGGTATTATGTGATCTTTGTTGATGATTTCTCTCGAAAGTGCTGGATCTTCTTCATGCAGAAGAAGAGCGATACATTCGCGAAGTTCCGTGAGTTTAAAGCACTGGTCGAGAAGGAGTCGGGGAAGAAGGTGATTGCTCTAAGGAGTGATAACGGTGGTGAATTCATCTCGGTTGAATTCAAGGAGTTCTGCAGCGCAGAAGGGATTCGGAGAGAGCTCATCGCACCCCATAACCCACAACAGAACGGGGTGGCTGAGCGGAAGAACAGAACGATCGTGGGTGCTGCACGGGCGATGTTGCATGATCAGGGCCTACCCCTTCACTTGTGGGCCGAGGCATGCAATACAGCAGTGTATGTGCAGAACCGTTGTCCTCACAAGGTTCTTGGCATGAGTACACCAGAGGAGGCTTATTCTGGCAAGAGGCCCGATATTTCCCATTTGCGGATTTTCGGATCTCCTGTCTACATGCATGTGACGAAGGATGCAAGAAGGAAGCTGGATCCAACTGCTGAAGTTGGAATATTTGTGGGGTACACCGATACACCTCACAACTATCGGGTGTATGTGCCAGACAGTCGCAAGACTGTTGTGCGACGGGATATAAAATTTCAGGAGGAGAAAGCCATGCAGTGTTCGCTTGAGAGGGAGCTACACTTGCATGCAGATGAGGAGCCGTTAGTTCCTAAGGAGGAGCTTCCGGATGTGGATCAGCCACAAGAGGAAGTTCAGGAGGTGGAAGAAACCACCCATGCAGCGCCAACCATCGGAGGGCGCATGCGCACTACAGAAGCTGAGCGACTGGCTCGAGATGCAGAGAAGGTTGTAGGACCACCTACAGCACAGCGCAGACAGAGACAGTCACCGGATCGGTACACTGGATACATGGCTCTTGTGAGTCAATGTGTTGTGACGGAGCCATCCTCTTTTGAGGAAGCTGTGGAGGAACCCGCATGGGTTGATGCCATGATCTAAGAATATGATTCGATCGTCAGGAACAGTGCATGGGAGATTGTCCCAAGACCGGTGGGGAAATCAGTGGTGGGTTCGCGATGGATCTACAAAGTGAAGCAGGCAGCTGACGGGAGTGTGGAGAAGTACAAGGTGAGATTTATCGCCTGTGGATTTTCACAGATCGAGGGGATCGATTATGAGGAGACCTTTACACCTGTCACAAGGTACTTTTCCATACGGACGATCCTTGCTCTCTCAGCGCAGATGGGGTGGCACATTCATCAGATGGATGTGAAGACTGCGTTCCTCAATGGAGTTATTGAGGAGGAGGTGTACATAGAGCAGCCTAAAGGTTTTGAGATCTTTCGCAGTGAGTCGCATGTGTGCCGACTCAAGAGAGCACTATACGGGCTGAAACAAGCACCTCGTGCTTGGTACACTCGGATAGACAGCTACTTCACTGGGCTTGGATTCTCCAAGAGTGAGGCGGATCCTAACCTGTACCAGATTATGGTGGAGGGGAAGCTGTTGATCATCGTACTGTATGTAGATGATCTGATTTTGACTGGCGATGAGCAGTTGATACTTTCATGCAAGGAGGATCTTGCACGAGAGTTTGAGATGAAGGACTTTGGCATCCTTCATTATTTCCTGGGATTGGAGATTTGGCAGCGCAGCGGAGGACTGTTTGTTTCTCAGGGCAAGTATGCCCGGGAGATTCTGGAGAGGTTCAACATGCAAGGCTGCAAGCCCGTTGACACTCCTCTTCCTGGTGGTTGGAGGAAGGAGGATGCTACTTCAGCGGAGGTAGTGGATGCCACTGTCTATCGACAGTTGGTGGGGTCGCTTATGTATCTGGTCAATACACGACCCGATATATGCTATGCAGTTAACCAGCTTTCGCAAGCTATGGTTAAGCCTACCAATCTCTTTTGGAAGGCGGGCAAGCATGTATTGCGCTATATCAGAGGCACATCGGGATATGGTCTATGGTACAGATAGGAGGATGGAGTGAAGCTTTCTGGCTTCATTGATGCAGATTGGGCAGGGAGCCCAACGGACCGGAAGAGCACTTCTGGAGGAGTTTTCAGCATTGGGTCGACAGCAGTTTCCTGGTACAGCAGGAAGTAGAGATCCGTGGCACTCAGTTCAGCAGAGGCCGAGTACATGGCAGCTAGCTTGGCTGCATGCGAGGCTATTTGGATGAGGAAGATCCTCACAGGATTGTTCAGGTTGCATTTGGAGCCTACAGTGATCTACTGTGATAACCAGAGTTGCATTAAACTCTCGGCTAATCCAATATTTCATGATAGGTCCAAACACATCGACATCAGGTATCATCATATCAGAGATTGTGTTCAGCGGAGAATCATGATGCTTTCATATGTTCCCACGGAGGATCAGGATGCCGACATCCTGACGAAGGCGCTCACCAGGAGCAAGTTCGAATTCCACAGAGGCAGGATAGGGGTTGCAGATAATCCATATCTTGCCGAGAGGGAGTGTTGAAAATGCAGCAAGATGATGGAGCTTAGTGAAATGAAGTCGCCTTCACTAAGTGGGCCCGCAGGCAAATTCTGGCGCAAAGTCTATTTTTAGACTATGTCTATTTTTAGACATATGGAGCATGGTTCGGGGATTCCAGTTTGAGATTCTTGGAGCATTGGTCATGTTGGTAAAAATACATGGGACTCTATTTTTGTGACCTATAGGTCGAAGAGGTCGAAGTCTATTTTTAGACTGCCTCTCCTAAAAATAGGGAAGTCAAATATTATTTACCCTTAATAATATTTGGACTCTAAACAACAGTTTACTCTCTTGGAGCACTTCAGTTCGAGCCTTGGAAGTGGCTCATGCATCTGAAAGAGGAATTATGCTATTCCTAAGGGTTTTATGGCATCATGCATGGTTGACTTCAGTTAGGACTTCAGTGGCAGAAGTTTGGTGGAGTTAATGAGACAGCTAGTGGAGTTGTGTTCTGTTTATTTTAGTTGAACTAGTTGAGATTAGTTTAACTAGCTAATCAATTAGTTATGAGTGGTTGGCAATATGATGTAGAGTGTTGTCCTTGATGGCAACCCACTTGATGAAGATGATGGCAACCTACTTAATGAAGTTGTTCTTGATGCTTGATGAGTTTATTAATGATGTAAATCTGATGTTCTACAAGCAGCTCAGAAGTACCAGAGAAAGAAATATCAGTAAGGGCCAGAACAATGATGAAAAGTGTGTGACACAAAGCATACGCGGGTTTGTTTAGGAGAAGTAGCGTATGCACGCGGAAAAGTACGTGCTAAGTCACGTATGCCTAATTGCGCTCTAAAGTTATAAATCTAGGGGCTCTTACCATGGTATTGACCCATTGTATTGAGCACTTGAATATCTAATTGATCCCGTCCAGGAATACCATTAGAAGTTGTGTGGTTTTGGCTCATGGTATTGACAAAGGCTAAACCTATATAAGGAGAAGAAATTCATAGTGCAAGTGGGTGTATGAGTCTGGGTTTTAATGAATACTTCTCTTTGAAGTATATCTGTATGGAATGGGTAACTGTTGAATGATAGATCTGATTTCATAATGCACCAGTGAAGAAAATGATGAAGAGGGATCTCTAGATCTGAAATGTATTTGTATCTTCTAGATCTGTTTATGAAATGTTTAGATCTGAGATAAGGCGAACATGTTTCTGAAGTGAAGGGTAAAATCTGAGCTATGCATCTGTTCTGAAGAATTGTGCTGACCTAAAATGTCTGAAGATCTATATGCAAGTTTGTAACAGAGTAAGCGCGTATATACGCGGGTTGGATTAAGATAAAGTGTGTATGGGTTGTGAAATTAGTTCTTTAATATGTACAGATGTATACGCAGGTTTATATACATGAAAGTGCGTATATAAGCCGGATGAGTGAAAGGAAAGTGTGTATGAAAACTAGGGTTTGATGAAGTATGTGGTATGAAATGTCTGATCTGTTCTGCTATATTACTGCTACCTGTCTATGATGTATTCATACAGATCTAGGTTTTCTGAATATTGATTATGTTGCTGAATATGTTGAGAAAAGATCAAGTTGTTGATTGATTGGTTGATGATTCATTGAATGAATTGATAAGGGTATATGTTTCAGCTTGATGTGTGATTGAGCTTAAATGTGTGGAGTGGGTCCAGTCTAAAAATATGATGAAAAGTGGCCTACAAGTTGTGTTGTATGGAAGCTGTTGGATCCGGTATGAAAATTGATGAAACGTGGTCTACGGTGGTGCTAAGGGTCGAAGCCTTCAGTAAGGGGTTTGTAGCTCCCTTCCAGTGGTAGCTGGTAAACGAGTGCAGGGGGTAGTGGCTCCCTTCCAGGAGAGGCGGGTAAACGAGAGCAGGGGGTGGTAGCTCCCTTCTAAGAGAGGCTGGTAAATGAGAGCAGGGGTTTTTAGCTCCCTTCCAGGAGAGGCTGGTAAACAAGAGAAGGTTGTAGCCTTATGCAGGTCGGTGCCTACGTGCTGGTATGAGTCTACGCCAGTACATGGTTGTACAATGTTTTCTTTATAATAAAATATTGAAGACTGAGACAACGACAACGGTGGTTTTCTCCTAAATTGGGTTTCCACCTTAAATCTTGGTGTTCATGTGTGTTGCTTATGTGTGATGGTATATTCTTTTATTACTGCACATGCTTACTACTAACTAAACATCTGATGAATGAATGATGCATAGATCTAAGTAAAGAACTAAATGCATAATAAGATCTTTGTATATACACGAGTTTTATGAAGGTTATCCACGTGTATACGCGAGTCGCGTTCAGTAAAGTAGCATATGGGTTTTAGAGAAAGAAAAAGTAAAAAGTTTAAAGTCTACACTAAATACTGATTCACCCCCCCTCTCAGTATTTTTCCCAACAATTGGTATCAGAGCAGGTCCTTCTGCAGAAGCTTGATTGCTTGAAGGAGATCTGTCGAAATGGGAAGTCATGAAGGGGTAATGTCTATAAGGCCACCTCTATTCAATGGAAATAATATTTTATTCTGGAAGATACAAACAAAAGCATATCTACAAAGTCTTGGTGCAAAAGTATGGGCAATCGTGGAAGGAGGTTATCAGTATCCGACAAGTATTCCTATTGATGCAGCAAAAAGGAAGAAATATGAAATCAATGCCAAAGCCGTCAATGTCTTATTAGGAATCATGTCTGAACCAGAATTTGCTAAAGTGATGCAGCTAAATTCAGCAAAAGAAATATGGGACAAAATCATTCTGAGCTATGAAGGAGATACAAAGGTAAAAAGTGCAAAACTCCAAACTCTCAGAATTGAATATGAAAATTTAAGGATGCATAGTGATGAGAGTATTGCCAGTTTCTTCTTACGTCTAGATGATATTGTAAATCGAATGAGAAATTTGGGTGAAACCATAACCGATACTACTCTGGTGGAAAAAGTCTTAAGATCTTTGACTTCAAAATTTGAATCTAAAGTATCAGCTATTGAAGAAAGGCAAGATCTGCAAACTCTTACTATTGTTCAATTACATGGTATCCTGACTGCTTATGAAATTAGACAAGTAGGTCCCTCTCAAATCAAAGAAGTTGCTTTTAAGGCGTGTGCAAAAGGAAAATAAAAGGAAGATGTCAAGGAATCAAATTATATATCAGAAGAAGAAGAAGCAAATTTTGTGAGAAGACTCCAACTAGGGATTGGAAGATTCAAAGGTAAGCTTCCCTTCAAGTGTTTTGCTTGTGGAAGAGTTGGTCATTATGCTGCTAAATGTCCTTATGAAGAAAATCATGGTAAAGGGAAACAATTTGAAAAAAGAAAGAGTTATTATACAAATGAAGAGAATGATGAGGAAGAAGAAGATTCTGACCAAGATCTACAAGTGCTCATGGAAAAGAAGCAAAAGAAGAAGGCTACTCAAGGAAAGGAGATACCTCAGAAAACATGTGCAGCAGAAAATGGAGAAGATGAAACAGGTATTGATTGTTGTTCTTGTGATTCACTTTCTTGTGCATGCAATGGTGAAGATAGTGAAAGTAACAGTATAAGTCTAGAAGCAAATATCAAGATCAATGATGAAAGCAATGATTGGAATCAATTTCATAAGAGAGAATCTATCTACAAAGATATGATCTCTAGAATGAATGATCAAAAATAAATACTGAATGGACAGATAGACAAGTATCAAAAGTTGTATGTTTATGCAACCAATCGAAGTGAAAGACTTGAAGCAGAAATCATCTCTCTCAAAGAAGATCTGAAAAAATCAAATAAGAAGAATGAAGAACCCCTATCATTTGAAAAGGAAGGACTTGAAACAGAAATCGTCTCTCTCAAAGAAGATCTGGAAAAATCAAATAAGAAGAATGAAGCACTGCTACAAACATGTGAAGAACAAGAAAATTGGTTGAAGGAAGAAATTTTAAAATTGAATGATCAAGTAGAAGAAGGAAAAAGGGTCGAAGAAAGCATGAAGAAGCAATGCCAAAAATTGGAGGTTGAGGTAAATATTCTCAAAGGTAAATTAGAAGAAAAGGATAAAATCTTGAGGTTTCAAGATAGTACTAAGATTCTGGATAATCTTCTTAGTAATCAAAGATCTCCTGCTATTAAACTTGGTCTTGGTTTTCCTGAAACTGTTAAAGGAGAATCTAGTTCACAAGGAAGTGCTAAAGATTCAAAGGATATCAATGCAAAACCTGAAGTGTTGGAAGAAACAAATGGTCAATTGACAATCAGGAACTCTCAAAAGGAATCATTCCCTCCTTTGATCAATAATGTTGAATGTTTTAAATGTCATAATTATGGGCATGTTGCAGCCAATTGCAGAAGCAGAATGTTTTAGTCACATGCAAACAGATTCTACAAAGAAAGGTACTTTGGTTTCTTCAAGGGATATTGTTTTTCATGTAACAAGTATGGTCATAAAGCAGCTGATTGCAATAGAAGGAAGAATAGAACAACACATTATGATCCTTATGCTTACTTTTCTGGTCACACAAGATGTTATGCTTGTAACAAGTATGGACATGTAGAAAAAGAATGCAGGATGAACAGATCTGAAAAATTGGAGAATTTTCAGCACACTAAAAGAAACTTCAAGCAAAGCTGGAAAAAAAAAAGGAGGACCGGTCAGAAACGTAGGGAATATTGACCCTACTGCAGTCATCCACTTCTAAAGCTTACTTCTCATGACTGCAGGAATGATGTGAGATAAATTATAGAGATTAGCAATGTATCATCACAGGGGGAGCAATGTATGATGATTCTCATGGTTGATTTATGTTTATTTCTGACAGTGCATCTGATGTGAAGAAGACAGGTACAGGTGGTACAAATTCAGGGGGAGAAGAAGGAGTGTGAAATTTTCAGTATTTCACTTTCCATACGCGGGTTTAATGAAGTAAATTCGCGTATACACACGAGTTTCAGTGGACACAGACGCGTATGAATTTATGATAAGAAAATTAGTATGACAAATCAAGAACAGGAGAACAGGTTCAGGGGGAGCATCAGTCTGAATATTAATGGTTACATTATTGACATTATATCTGCTTATGTCTCAGTTCTAAAAGAAGATGACATGATACATGATTTATTATGATGAGTTTATGGATGAGCCCTGTTTGCTTTTTGCTGAAGAGTATTCCTTGCTTTCACACATGGATGAGATGGAAGTCTTATGATTCAGAGTTACGGACAGATCATGCAGAGATTGTTGCTGATGACTTGCTGTTGAAAGTATTCAGGTTGCACAAGCTAAGGAGGAGCCTTGGTCATATGGAAAGGATGCGTGGATGCACATTTTCAGGGGGAGCATTAGCCTTGCTGAGTATAATGCATTGTTGGCATTATGATGGTTCTGAAATATGATCTCTCTCTTGAGGTCTTTCTGGTATTGGTCATAAAAAGTCATATTTGTAATTTGATGAAAAGGTCATGATGTAAAATTGTAATATTCAGTCATGTAAGGACTTGATCAAATGTGTAAACCCACTTGGTTGGGTACTTGAGTCAAAATGTGTAAACCCACTTGGTTGGGTACTTGAGTCAGAATGTGTAAACCCTCTTGGTTGGGTATTTGATTCACATATGTAAATCCACTTGGTTGGATCATTGATGTAAGTATGAGTCCTTGGTGATAGGAAAGGTCATAGAGTCATGTACTTCATTGAAAAATATGTTTGAACATTCAGCATGAACTCAGGGGAGCATGGTAACTTCAGTGCACATCAGATCTACAACGCTCTTCTTTCTACATGAGGAGAAAAACCTTGTGTTGGTTTTTGATCCGCCCTTTTCCCTTAATGTCAAAGGGGGAGAGTGACATGGTGTTTGACTACGGGGAGAATATCATTATGATTAATGTATCTATCTGTTGTGATCGTGATCAAACACCATCGTGGTTTCCATCAAGTCCAAAGGGGGATATTGTTGGCAATATGATGCAAAGTGTTGTCCTTGATGGCAACCCACTTGATGAAGATGATGGCAACCTACTTAATGAAGTTGTTCTTGATGCTTGATGAGTTTATTAGTGATGTAAATATGATGTTCTACAAGTAGCTCAAAAGTACCAGAGAAAGAAATATCAGTAAGGGCCAGAACAATGATGAAAAGTGTGTGACACAAATAATACGCGAGTTTGCTTAGGCGAAGTAGCGTATGTACGCGGAAAAGTACGTGCTAAGTCGCGTATGCCTAATTGCACTCTAAAGTTATAAATCCAGGGGTTCTTACCATGGTATTGACCCATTGTATTGAGCGCTTGAATATCTAATTGATCCCATCCAAGAATACCATTAGAAGTTGTGTGGTTTTGGCTCATGGTATTGACAAAGGCTAAACCTATATAAGGAGAAGAAATTCATAGTGCAAGGGTGTGCATTAGTCTGGGTTTTACTGAATACTTCTCTTCGAAGTATATCTATATGGAATGGGTAACAATTGAATGATAGATCTGAATTCATAATGCATCAGTGAAGAAAAGGATGAAGAGGGTTCTCTAGATCTGAAATGTATTTGTATCTTCTAGATCTGTTTATGAAATGTTTAGATCTGAGATGAGGCGAACTTGTTTCTGAAGTGAAGGGTAAAATCTGAGCTATGCATCTGTTCTGAATAATTGTTTTGACCTAAAATGTTTGAAGATATATACGCAAGTTTGTAACAGAGTAAGCGCGTATATACGCTGGTTGGATTAAGAGAAAGCGCGTATGGGTTGTGAAATTAGTTCTGTAATATGTGCAAATGTATACGCGGGTTTATATACATGAAAGCGCGTATATACGCCGGATCAGTGAAAGGAAAGCGCGTATGAAAACTAGGGTTTGCTGAAGTATGTGGTATGAAATGTCTGATCTGTTCTACTGTATTACTGCTATTTGTCTATGATGTATTCATACAAATCTGGGCTTTCTGAATATTGATTATGTTGCTGACTATGTTGAGAAAAGATCAAGTTGTTGATTGATTGGTTGATGATTCATTGAATGAATTGATAAGGGTATAAGTTTCAGTTTGATGTGTGATTGAGCTTAAATGTGTGGAGTGGGTCCAGTCTGAAAAAATATGATGAAAAGTGGCCTGCAAGTTGTGTTCTATGGAAGCTATTGGATCTAGTATGAAAATTGATGAAACGTGGTCCATGGTAGAGCTGAGGGTCGTAGCCTTCAGTCAGGGGGTGGTAGCTCCCTTCCAGATGAGGCTGGTAAACGAGAGCAGGGGGTCGTAGATCCCTTCCAGGAGAGGCTGGTAAACAAGAGAAGCGAGGGGGTGTCGCTCCTTCACGGTGGTGGTAGCGAGAAGCTTCGATTATCGTAGCTCCCCTTCCGGAGAGGGTAGAAAGTAAACAAAAAGAAGATTCTTAGCCTCCCTGTGAGTGGAGTTGCCTACGTCTTGGTGAGTACGTACCGGTGCCCCATGATTTCGTAACATGTTTTCTTTATATAATAAATATTGAAGACTGAGACGACGGCAGTGGTGGTTTTCTCCCGACTTGGGTTTCCACCTTAAATCCTGGTGTTCATGTGTGTTGCTTATGTGTGATGTTTTTTTTATGTTCTTACTGCACATGTTTACTATTTATTGAACATCTAATGAATGAATGATGGAATGGTATAAGTGAAGATTTATTTGTATATTAAGATCTGGACATACACATGTTTTATTAAGGATATCCACGTGTATACGTGAGTTGGCTTCAGGAAAGTAGCGTATGGGTTTTGAAGTAAGAAAAGGTAAAAGTTTTGAGTAAGTCCTAAATACTGATTCACCCCCCCCTCTCAGTATTTTTCCCAACAACA